>VXAD01008754.1:24638-65129 GCA_013399195.1 Dicrurus megarhynchus
AAGGGAAGGGAAGGGAAGGGAAGGGAAGGGAGAAGGGAAGGGAAAAGGGAAGGGAAAAGGGAAGGGAAAAGGAAAAGGAAAGGGAAGGGAAAAGGAAAAGGAAAGGGAAAAGGAAAGGAAAAAGGAAAGGGAAAAGGAAAGGGAAAAGGAAAGGGAAAAGGAAAGGGAAAAGGAAATCCCCTCCCCACATTTTCCCCCCCCAACTCCTCCTCCTGCTCCCCCAAATCTCCTCCACGGCCCTCAAAGCTCTCCCAGATCCCATTTTTATCATTCCCAGCCCGAGGGATCCGTGGCCCATCCAGGGTGGGCAAACAAACTCCTCATCCCAGCCAAGCGTGGCCCAGCCCCGGCTCCAGCCAGGAATTTCCAGCCAGGATGGAGCCAGACACATTTACATTCCTGGAGCTGAGTACAACCCTAATCCTTGGGAAGATTTGCAGGCTGAGCTCTCCCCCAGGTTCCCCTTCTGTCCCTGCAGCAGAAATTCCCAAGGAAAAAAGGGCTGGAAGTTTGGGAAAGGGGGGTTTGTCCCAGTTTTTCAGAGGCTTTTTCACTGATTTAGGATTTCCAGGTTTTCACCTCTACGGATGAAGGGGTTTTTCCCCCTCCTTGTTTTCCCAGCAGTGTGTGGAAGGAAAATCTTCCAAAAAGGAACAATTCCATGGCAAAGGCAGCATGGGAATTCCAGAGGTTTGGCTCCAGTAAAACCAGTAACAACCAGTGACTCAACAACCAGGGTTGTCCCAACCCTGATCCCTTTAAAATTCCCATTTTTCCCTGCTGGTTCTTGCCCCAAATCATCACTTTCCATCCCAAGTAGAGAATTCCACCAACTTTCACGGCATTCCTTGTGTTCTGCTCCTGCCTCCCAATCCATAGGGTGGAATTCTTCTGGGAATAGCCTTGGAAGGACAATTCCAGCCTAATTAACTCAATTAATGCCAAAAATTTGGGAAGCCCTCTGGAGTGAAGCCTCAGGGAAATGCCACCCACAACATCCACCCTGGGGGCGTTCCCGTCTGGAATAGCAGAGAATTCCAACCTTCAGTTAGCATTTACACCTTACATTTTTAGGGAATTGCCAGGTTTGGGCAGAATTCCTGGGAGCACCAGGTGCAGGAGCACATCCAAGGCCATTCCTGCCTCTTTTTGGGCTGGATTTTGCCACAGGAAGTCCATCCCATGGGAAATAATCCCATCCTGAAATAAGGGGGATGTTTTCTCTGGGAGCTTTGCAGGTTCATTTATTCCCTTTTCAGCCCTACCTTGGCAGTGGGGAGTTGATCCAAATAAATTCTGGGAATACTGATGGAATGAGCCGGTTTTCCTCCATTTTTAACCCTTGATTCCCACATCAAATCCTCCCTGGAAGGAGCAGAGGATCCATCTGCAGGAACAAAGTCAGCAGGAGAGGCTGGAGCTGACATCTGGAAGGAAAAAACCATGGAAAAGCTGCTGGGAAAGCTGATGTGGGAGCATGGCCAGTGAGAGAACCTTTAAGGTTCTCCTAAAATTCTGGATTTGGGGATTTTTTTTTAAGGAGAAAACAGAAAAGCGGGAAAGTCCCACGCCACGGGCAGCGCTGCCCGTTCCTGCTTTCATCCTGACTCCAAACAATTCATTCCTCCACCTTCCCTGCAGGCCTGGGCACGGTGGGAAAGCATCCCAGAGTTTTCCACAGCTTTCTCCCTGCTCTCCTCATCCCTCCACGGCATTTTCCAGAAGGCTGAAATGGGATTTTGAGGGAGAAACCTCGGGAATTCCTGTCAAGTTCCTCCGGGTGCCACGGCAAATCAGGAATTTGCTGGCCAGACCACAGAGCCCGAGCTTTGCCGCTGCTCCCACCTCCTGATGTGTTTTCCTTTCCCCTCCGCTTCATTCCCTGGGGCCAATCCCAAGTGTTGCACATCCATGAATCACGGCTTTCCCACAAAACCAGCATTTTTGGGGGGGGGGCGGGGAGAATCAGCTGCTTTTCCAGACAAAAATCTAGGAAATGACGGATCCTGGCTCCCTGAGGCATCGGTGGAATGAGAGGTGGCTGTGCTTTCCCACACGGAGCAGTGGGAGATTCCGGAATTTGCTGATGAATTCCGGAATTTGCTGATGAATTCCGGAATTTGCTGATGAGTTCCTGAGTTTGCCGATGAATTCCTGAGGAGTTTGGGTTGAAGGGATTTAAATCCCATCCTATCCCACCCCATCCACGGGCATTTTCCACCATCCCCGGTTGCTCCGATCTGGTCTCGGACACTTCCAGGGATGGGGCAGCCATCAATTCTCAGGGAATTCCATCCCATGGCCTCCCCACCCTCACAGGAAGGAATTTTTTCCCGTTTTTTCCCACCTAAACTTCCCCTCTGGCAGTCTGAACCCATTCCCTGTGTCCTCTCCAGGCTCCCCTTACAAAACTGAGGATGGAATTTCTTCCCATGGATCCTTCCCTCTGCTCTTCCCTAGGGAATATTCCCAGATTAGGCCCTAAACCCCCTCAAACCCCTCATTCCCAAACTCTTCCCGCTCCAAACCCTCCTTTTATATTTTCTGGGTGCAAAATTCCGCTGAAACAGCCCCAAAAGCGGGTGCTGGGCGCTGGGAGCAGCTTTTCCCTGCCCATGGATTCGATCCCAGAGGAATTGTGCTGCTCCCAGGAATCGCTGCCCCCGAGGCAGGAAAACAAACGCCGGGAAAAGGGCGTTAAAAGCTCCCGTCTCGCCCCAGCACCCAGACAGCGCTGAAAGCCGAATTCCTGCCAGATGAAGCCTTTGGAGAATTCCCGGGATTGACAGGCGGAGAGAGGGAGGGAAAATCCCGGCTCCAGCCCGCTCGGGCGAGCAGGACGAGCCCCATCCCCCGGGATAACCCCGGGCACGGATGTGGCGCCTGCAGGGAATTAAAGCTGTTTACAAGGCCAGGGAGGGATGGATTTGATGGGAATCAGCTCTCCCAGGGAAAATTGGGAGCGTTATTTCATTCCTGGCGTGTGCTGGCGCCGTGCCCAGGCTGGCCGGCTTCGCTGGAAACGATGGAAAAATGGATATTCCCAAAACTTGCTCGTTTTCAGCTCCCCGCTTTCCCAAGGTTTGCTTTTAGCCCGTGGAGCATCACCGGGAGCGGCTCCTGGGGGCTGGAAGTGGAAGGAAAAAACTCCAAACTCCAAAATCCGCGTGGATTTGGACACGGAAAACTCCAAACTCCCCAAAATCCACACAGAAAACTCCAAACTCCCAAAAAAACCTCTGAACTCCCCAAAATCTGCATGGATTTGGACCCAGAAAATTCCAAACTCCCCAAAATCCACCTGGGTTTGGACCCAGAAAATTCCAAACTCCCCAAAATCCACACAGGAAACTCCCAATCCCCAAAATCCGTGTGGATTTGGACATGGAGAACTCCAAACTCCCAAAAATCCACACAGAAAACTCCTAACTCCCCAAAATCCACACGGATTTGGACACAGAAAATTCCAAACTCCCCAAAATTCACCTGGATTTGGACACAGAAAATTCCAAAGTCCCCAAAATCCACACAGAAAACTCCAAACTCCCAAAAAAACCTCCAAACTCCCCCAAATCCGCGTGGATTTGGACCCAGAAAATTCCAAAGTCCCCAGAATCCACACAGAAAACTCCAAACTCCCAAAAAAACCTCTGAACTCCCCAAAATCTGCGTGGATTTGGACCCAGAAAATTCCAAACTCCCCAAAATCCACCTGGATTTGGACCCAGAAAATTCCAAACTCCCCAAAATCCACACAGGAAACTCCCAACTCCCCAAAATCCACGTGGATTTGGACATGGAGAACTCCAAACTCCCCAAAATCCACCTGGATTTGGACCCAGAAAACTCCAAACTCCCTGAAATCAGCTGGGAGCCACCCCCACACCACTTCCATTCCGTCCCCTCTCCTGTTTCCATTTTTCACTTTTCCTTTCCCATTTTTTTCCCTTCTTTCCAAGGTTTTTTTTCCTTGGGAAATCCAATATCCCGTGACCGAGGTCCCCCCCCTCACCTCCCGTCCCCTCCTGCTCTTTGATCCTCAGATCAAAGTGACACCGAGGAAATCCACACGTGGGGGGGAAAGAAAACAGCTCCTGAAAAAATGGGAATTTTGAGAGAATTCCCGCACTTTTGAGGGCCCCACACGCAGCTCCAATCCCCGATTCCCCTGGAAAATATCCCAGAGTGACCAATGCCCAGTTTTTGGGATAATCTGGGAAGCTCCAAGCTCAGATTTGTGGGGAAAAGGATGATTTTGGTCCGCCAGGAAAATTCCTCGGGCCCTTATTTGATTTTTGCCACTTTTCCAGGGGATTTTGGGATGCCTGGAAGTGCATGAGGAATGGAGGAGCGTTGTCCCACCACAAAAAAAATTCCATGTTCTCCTCAGGGAGGGCAGGGAATGGGAATGGGAATGGGAATGGGAATGGGAATGGGAAGCTGAAACTCCTTTTTCTCCTCGGAATTTCTGGGAGCTGTGAATTCCCAGCGATCCCGGCAAAGTGCTGGAAAAAGAGGGATGTGCTCATCCCAAAAGAGGCAGATTTGCATCCCAGATTCCCGCATCCCAACCCCGCAGGGGCATCCATCAGCTCCAAACCACTCCGGACACGCAGCGTGGAAGGCAGTGAAAGGTTTATCCCGGATTTTTCCAGCTTTAACGACTCCACGGGAGACTGGGAAGAGGCACGGAGGGAGGAGCAGCTGGAAAATCCCTTTATCCCTGTGCTGCATTCCCGTTTTTCCGCCGTGCCCGGGGGGATCCCGGGAAGCACTCGGGGTTTGGCACCCAGAGCCGCATTCCTCAATGCCAATGGAAATTCCTCGCATGGAAAAACGGGAATTAAAAAAAAAAAAAATCAGTTTGGATCCGAAGTTTCCTTGTGTTGTTGCCGGGAGTGAGGTTGAGAGAGTTCCCAGTGGGAATTGCGAGGATTTGTAGGATTGTGAGGGAAAAAGTTCCTGCCCTGGTCCCATCCTCGTCTCCCTCACGTCTGTGAATCTCCCGAACTCTCCCTCAAAGCCGGGAATCCCGAACTCTCCCTAAAACCAGGAATCCCGAACTCTCCCTCAAATCTGTGAATCCCGAACTCTCCCTCAAGTCTGGGAATCCCGAATTCTCCCTCAAAGCCGGGAATCCCGAACTCTCCCTCAAATCTGTGAATCCCGAACTCTCCCTCAAATCCGGGAATATCCCGAACTCTCCCTCAAAGCCGGGAATATCCCGAACTCTCCCTCAAACCTGTGAATCCCGAATTCCCCCTATCTGCACCCCGAGCAGCCCCTCCGCCATGAACGCGGCCGCTCCCTCCGCCATTAACGCGGCCCTTCCATGGATTTGGCCCCGCTGGGCCAGACCACGAGGAGCGGGGATTTTTGGGAAGCAGGGAAGCTCCAGCGGGGGCCCCGATGTGCCCTGGTGTCCCCCCAGCCCCGGGCTGAGCCGTTCCCGGCAGGGCTCCCCCTCAGCCCCGGCTGTTATCAGATGCCGGTAATGGCTGTTATCAGATCCTACCGCTCCCTCATCCAGCCGCAGGCTCCAGCTCCTGTTTGTTTAAAGGCACAGGAATGTCCCGCACGGAGGAGGCAGCGCTGCCATTCCCTCTTTTCTCTGGAAGGGAAAAGGGTGAATCTGGGAGCGCGGAGCAATTCCAGGGATGCCAGAAGTTGAGGAGCCAGCCTGGCTCCGGCTGATCCCCAAAGGGGACGCTTGGCCTGGCACGGAGATCCCGAGGGGTGGGAATGAACCTTTCCAAGGTCCTTCCAGGGAAATTTTGATGTGGGAATCAAGGGTTAAAACTGGAGGAAAACAAACTCGTTCCGTGCTAAGGCATCGGTATTCCCAGAATTTATTTGGGAATCAATGCCAAGGTAGGGCTGAAAAGGGAGTAAATGAACCTGCAAAGCTCACGGAGGAATTATCCCCATTATTTTAGGGTTCCGGCTCCAAGAATTCTTTCCTGTGAAGGAAAAAAATTTTTTCCACTCGTGGGGTGGAAAAAAAAATCCCTTAAAACCCAAATGAGAGAGGCCAAGGTGAGTGCAGGAGGCTCTGCCTGCGGGGACACCAGGTCATGGAATCATGGAATATTCCGAGTAGGGAAGGATCACAGAAGGAATGAGGGATCCTGCCTCACATCCCTGCTTTTCCATCCTCCCACATTCCAGTGTGTGCCCCCTCAGGATACAACAAAATTCCAGCGGGATCCAGGGAGGGCACTGGCAGCTCCCTGTGCCTCCTGTAAAAACAGCCCCGGGAATCTCCATCCCTCCATAAAACCCCAAATCCCAAACCTGGCTGGGGATATTTGCCCTGTTTGAGGGCGTTGCTGGTTGTCACTCCTGGGTTTTCCAGCTCCCAGCACCCTTTTTCTGGGAAAAAAAAAAGTGGGATTTGATAATTCCAAGAGCCCTGGAGAACTTCACCTGAAACCAAACCAAACAGAGCAGCCCTGACCTCACCATCCTGGGAAAGTTCATCAGATTCCAAGGGGGACATTCCCTGTCCACTTTTAGGGATCATTTTCAGCCACTTTTCCCCAGCTTTTTCCGGTTCAGCTCAGTTTAGCGGTGACCACGGGTTGGACTCATGATGTTAAAGGATTTTTCCAACTTTAGTGATTCTCAGTGAAGAAATTCCCAACGTTTTCCTTATCCATGAAGCCACAAGTGCCCGAGGGACCACAGGAACCTCCAAAGCTCCTTTCCCACTCCGGGTTCTGAGCATTTCTTTTCCTCGTCCCTCCACCCTAAAACCAACCCTAAAAGCGGCAAAACATGAGGAAAAAAACCCTAAAAGAGAGCAGGAGAACGAATTTCCAATCCAGCTGGAAAGCCACCAGGGCACTTCCAGCATCGTTTTCCAGAGAATCCTGAAAAATCTGCACCTGCAGAGCTCTGGGAGAGCAAAGAGCAGCAGGAAAAGGACCAAAACCAGGGAAAGCAGCAAAGAAATAAAGAGGGAAAGCAGGGGGAAAATAATAAAGAGGGAAGTGGAGAAATAAACAGGGAAAAGAACGAAGGAATAAAAAGAAAAGTGAATAAATAAACAGGGAAAAGAGTGAATAAATAAGAAGAACAATGAAAAAAAAAGGGAAAACAGTGAAGGAATAAAAAGAAGAGGGAAGAAATAAACAGTTAAAAAAGTGAATAAATAAAAAGAAAAATGAATAAATAAACACTGAAAACAGTGAATAAATAAAAAGAAAAGTGGATAAATAAACGGTTTAAAAAGTGAATAAATAAAAAGAACAGTGTGGAAAAAAAAACAGGGAAAATAGTGAAAAATAATGAAGAGCAGTGAAGAAAAAAAAGGGAAAACAGTGAAGGAATAAAAAGGAGAGGGAAGAAATAAACAGAGAAAAGAGTAAAAAAATAAAAAGAAAAATGAATAAATACACAGGGAAAAGAGTGAATAAATAAACACCAAAAGCAGTGAATAAATAAAATAATAGTGAATAAATGAACACCAAAAGCAGTGACTAAATTAAAAACCAGTGAATAAATAAACACTGAAAGCAGTGAATAAATAAACTCACAAATGTTTACTCCAAACAAGCTGCGAACACGAATTTTCTCTGCTAAAAAAACCCCCAAGCCCTGAAGGACAGAGCAGCTCTAAAAAGTGCCTCAAGTGAGGTGTGAAATTCCCACCAAAAAGCCCCAAAATGCACGGGAAGGTTTTAGGGGAATACAAAATGTTGTTCTGCCCACGATGCTCTTGGGTTTTAGCTCAAATATCGATGGGAATTGCTGCTAAAACAATAAAATAAAAATATTCAATCCCTCCCAAGCCTGGGACTGAGGTTGTAGAGAGCCAAAATTCTTCTTTTTTCCCCACCAAACGTTAAAAAAAATCAACGTAATTACCTTAAAAACCACCAGACACCAAACTCCTCCCCACAGAGATCCAATAATCGATGTTATTAATATCAATACCTATTGATCCCTTCACCACTGGGTGCTTTTAGGGGATTCATGAATCCCAGAAGCTCCTCAGGAAATTTGGGACACCTGGACCCGCAATCCGTGGGATTTCTCCCTCATTGATCCCTCGGCTCCACCTGAGCTTTCAATGGAATTGCTGAGTGAGAATCAGCTCTGGAATAAATGGGAATTTCATGCTTTATTTACATCAAAATGAGCCACAAAGCCATAAAAATTCCATGTTTTCCTGCTCCTGGATTCTGTTTGCACAGGGTCAGCAGCTCCCTGACTTTCCACGGAGCCTGGATCCCCCTCTTGGAATCTGCCCTTCCCAAGGAATGTATTAAATCCTAATTCTCATAACATCCAAATATCTCAAAGGGCTAATTTTGCTTTATTTTCCCCAGTTCTGGAGAGTTTTGAAATTCCCTTCGAGGTTTCCTTGAAGCCTGAGCGTTTCCCTGGAATTCTGCTGCTCCCTTCTCCCAGAGGAGAGGCTTGGAAAAGTTTTTCCCTCTGTTTGAGGAGTGATTTATGACCCGTTCCTATTTATAACCCGAGTTTTAAATGACAAATAATCCTCTTTTTTTGGTGGTTTAACAGGCTGCCACTCAAGAGGAGTTTACATGAGCCGGGCTCTCGCCTCTGGAGTGAGAAAAAACAGGGAATATTCCGCTAATCCAACATAAATACCCCTGGAGTCAGTCTGGAGTGTGGCATTGGAAGCATTTACCGAACATAAAACTCCAAGAGAACTCAAAAAACCTCAAAACCTGGCAGCTCCAAGGGCAAATATCCAGGGAATGCCTGGGATTGGGAGCTCAGAGCCTGGGATTTGTTTGGGAAGGGCCCTGGATGGGCCTGGAATAGGGGGGCAGCTTCTCCTGGGGGAGGGAAATAAAGAATTCCCTGCAGATTCCAATCGGGAAGGGCCCTCCTGAGCCAGAACATTTTGGGAATAGCAGGATCAGGGATCCCAGGGATTTTGGGACAACAGAGATTTACAGTGGCCATAAAGCACCTGAAAGGTCACTCTGATATCCTGAAAATTAATTCAGGGATTGATTTCAGCTCTGTCCTGCACCAAAACCCTGCATTTTTGGGATGAGTCAGCTGCTTTTTGGGTGGATTCTCCATCAGGATTATAAACCCCAAATTTCAGCTCTTTTTAGGAGGGAATCCAGCACAAAAACCTCTTGGTGACCCTTCCAGAAGCCCCAGGGGATGATATTTAAAATTCACCTTAACTTGAAGCTGGAAAAGCAAAGGCAGGGTGAAAACAGCCAAGTTTGAGGGAATTGAATTGATTTATCTCCCAATATTAATTGATTTATCTCCCAATATTAATTGATTTATCTCCCAATATTAATTGATTTATCTCCCAATATTAATTGATTTATCTCCCAATAAACCCTCTGAGGGTGTTCCTGGGCAAAGTTAGGAGTTTTATTAATATTTGAAACTCTCCGAGGGTGGTTCTGTGGCAAAACTGCCTGTGAAGAACTCAAAAATTGAGGTGAAAAAGAGATTTGTCCCAGGAAGAAATGGGATTTTCCTTCAGCTTCCCCAAATCCCAGAATTTCTTAGGAATTGGAAGGAAAAAAGCTGCAGCAACTCTCGGTGTTCTTTAATCTGCCAGGACCCCAAAAATGGGGGGTTTTGATCTCATCCCCCTGCCCTGGCTGCTACAGGGAACGTCTGAACGACCCCAAAAAAACCCCAAATATTTAATTTGTGGTTTTTTTAGGTTTCTCCCCTTGCCTGGGGGTGGGATGAACACCCCGAAGCACCAAACCAGAATCTCAGGGGGTTTATTTTGTTATAACCAACTTCATCCTGAACTGCTGAATCCTTCACTTTTCCTGGATTGGGAATTTTCTGGCTGCTTTGCTTCACACCCCATTATCCCTCAGGAGTTTTATTCACTTGAGGCTCAATTTTGGGTCATTTTTTTGCTGTTTCAACCCATTTTGCCCCATTTTAATGCTGGCTGGAGCCCCAGGGAACAAGAAAACCGCTGGGAGCATCCACAGCTTTAAAAAAAAAAAAAATCCTTTAAAAATAAGAATAATCATTAAAAATTTTGGCTAAAAGACTTTGGTGATGCAGAGAGAAACTCCTGGAGGGCCAAACCTCCCTCCTGAGGATAAATGGAGCTGATGGAGCCCCTCAGGGGGGTGACAGTGACCTCAGGATAAACCAAGAGACACAAAGTCCCTTCCCTCTGCCAACTTGGCTCCTTTTCCCTGAATTCTGACACGAGATTCCTGCTCCTGGCTGGAGCTTCCAGGCCCTGTGGCTTCCAGACAGATTCCAGGGATGGAGCTTTAATTCTTCTTTTTTTTTTTTTTTTTTTTTGCTGCCCAGGAAGATTTCAGGCTTTATTCCCAGTTTTTTGGGCTGGGTGTTCTTAGGAGAACGCTGGGAAAACAGCAGGAAAACCCCCCTAAAATAAGGGGTAAGAGGTGTAAAAGCAGGATAATTATTAATAATTATCCCTGCTAATAAACCAGGGAAAATGAGATTAAAACCTAGCATGGAAAGGGGGTGGGAAATAAAAGCCACGGCTCCCAAAGCAAAGTCTGAGAAAGGTTCTTTAGTTCTACACAGAATAAATATTTTAGCTCTGAGTTAAGCCTCGGGGTGGAACAGCACGTGCTGGATGTCACAACTCCGGGGTTCTGCTGCTGGAACAGCCCAAATTTATTCCAAATATTCCCAAAGAACAGAGCACAGGGCAGGGAGACAGCGTGGGATGTGGGCTCTGTGCCCTGCCTCCATCAAACCCCGGGGAAAGGTCTCATTTAGATCTCGTTTTATGGACAGGCTTTGGTGATATTTAGTGATATTTAGTGATATTTAGTGATATTTAATGATATTTAGTGATATTTAGTGATATTTAATGTGGTATCAGCTTTTTGAAGCTCCAAAAATGACCATGGTGGCTCCTTGCTCTGCTTTTCCAGAGCTGTGCATTATTCCCCCCACCCCCCCGATCCCAGTTTGTGCTTAAAAGGAATTTCTCCCCCAGAAAGGGAATTCTGGCATTATTGTGGGGCAGGGAGGAATTGATAACCATTGGGAACTGCTGTGTTTTACACGGAACAAGCACATTCCACTGGCTGGAACGTGGAATTCGTGGAATCATGGAATGGTTTGGGTTCAAAGGGACCTTAAATCCATGGGCAGGGACTCCTTCCCCTATCCCAGGTTGCTCCAAGCTCCATCCAACGTGGCCTTAAATTCACTTTTTACCTGTAACAGCACAAGCTGATCCCTCCCCGTGCCCTTTTCTTCCTCCCACAGGTCCCATTTTAATTTATTCTTCACAAAGAAAATAAAAATATCATTTTATACCTTCAAAGATCTGGCTCAAGGTATTTATAATGGAGATTAAACCCAGTTTAAAATCTGTGTTCCAGCAGATTCTTCCACAGCTCCTGGAATATCTCTCTGCTACCTCCAGCCTCAGCAGCAGCATCACCTGGAGCTTGTAAAACCTCACAGACTGATCCTGTTTTGCAACAAAGCCAGCAAAAAATGACATTTTCTGGTTTTCTGCTGGCTCTTCATTGCACAAAGATGCTGCAGCTGATCACAAAAAAAGGGATAACTTCCAAGGACAAGGAGCTGGGCTCCGCTTTGGGCCTTGTCCCCCTCGGTTGATGAGGCTTTTCCACAAGAATTCCCTCAGCTCACGTGAATCCTCAGAGCCCAGAGGGAGGGAAAAGCTGCAGAGGGGCATTGAGAGGGGGAGGTTTAATCCCAAGGATTTTTCCAGGCCTGGGATAACAAATCCCATGAAATGGCATCATCCTTTTACCTAAAGTGACAGGATGGCCTGGAGCTGTGGGCTGAGCTCAGTCTCACAGCCTTATTTGCACCCAAAAATCCAGAAAAAATTCCCTGGATTTTTTTGGCAGCACTTTGAGGCTCCAGGTTTTTCTCAGGCAGACCTGGAAAAGCTGCTGGGAGTGACCCTTGTCCTGTGTTTTCTTTCCCTAATTCCCTGCAGTGACCAAACAGGTCCGAGCCTGATCCAAGGCTCCCGTTCCCACTGGATTTGCCAGGATTTGGACAATCAGTGGGATGCACCTGGCACGCTCACCAGGGACACTGAGGATGCTGATTTTGGGCCCAAATCCGTGTTTTTATCTTATTAAATCATAAGAACACAGTGAGGGGTTTGTGCTCCCCTTGGCTTTCCCTTTTCCCCACCACGAAGCACCGCAGGAAGGGATTTGGATCCTCAAGGAAATATTTTGATGTAAAGAACCACAATTAAAGAGTTCAGACCTTGGATTCCTTGGATTGTGTGAGAATTCAACATATTCCTGGTCAAATGTATCCAATTCTGAACCTGGGAGAGGATTGAAACCATTTATAATTCCATGGAAAAAGCAGTTTTGCTGGAAAATCCTTGTCCCCTTCCTCCCCAGCACACAGAACAGAGTCGCTGAGTTATTTCTGTTATTTCCCATCTCAATCCTTCATTTCCAAAGCCAAGCACCCCCCCAAGGAACCCCAAAAAACCCGTGCTGGTTACAAGTGCTATGGTGAAACAATAAAATTACAACGTTAACAAACCCCACATCTCAGCGTGCTGCTCCGTGAGCATCTGGTGAAGCACAAATTAAATATTAAAAAGTTTCTTGCAGGAGGATAAAAGGAATAATTCTGCTGAGGACCTCGAGAAGCAGCAGCAGCAGCCTCTGGAAGCAAAGCTGGAGGAGCTGTGAAAGGATTTTCACTGGTTTAAAGCTGAGCAGTTTCAAGGTCAGAGTGGGGTTTGCTTCAGTCCCAAATCCAGGGCTGCGATTCCCATCCTTCCCTGCTACGCTCCCATCAGCATTCCCATGAAATCAGACCCGTTCTGGATGGTGATGGGAGCCCCAGCACTGTTGTCCACGAAGATGGAGGTGTATTGCCCAGCCTGCAGGGAGAGGGAAAGGGGAATAGCTGACACATTCCAGAGGGAAAAGAGGGAAAAATCCCATTTCACCAGCAGGAACTCCTGTGCCTCCTGGCATCTGAGCTGATGAAGTGGAAGAAATTTTGTGTAGTTTTGTGGTTTCTTATTTTTATATTTATATAAAAATATTTTATATTTATATGTATTATATTNTGCACTGGCACCTTTTTGGGTGAAGTGGCCACCTGTGCTTCAGGTGGGAAATTCAACTGGCATCTTGGCAATGCCAGGGGAGAGTTGGGAAAGGAAAAGATTTCTATTAAAAATGTAATATAAATATAAATATTTAATTTTTCCTAGAGGGAAGCTTCTTCCTGTGCCTTAAATTCAGAATGTGAAACCCAAGTCTGGTTTTTCCTCCTGATCCTGCCCCAGGTGAGGAATTTCCCTCCCTTAACCTCAGAAAGGAGGTTCCTAAATCCTTCCCAACCTCCAGGGGAGAGTCCAGCCTGGCCAGGAAATGACTCCATGTCCTGCCAAGGGATTTGGGGCAGAAATTCCCAATTTTCAGGGCCTCACCTGCAGCTGCAGCAAACCATGGACATAAATAGTGAAGATCTTGCTGTTGCTTTCCAGCCCAGCAATGACTTCCAGGGACCTAAAGAGAGAAATAAAGAGATTAAAGCCCTCAGGCAACGGCAGCAGTTGTGTGTGGAAGGACAACTGCCCCTCAGTTTCCTTGGAAATAAGAGCAGTTGGACCAAAAAGGTGAATTTTGACTGGATTTTTGATGTTTGGAAGTGTTTAAAGCCAGGCTGGATGGGGCTTGGAGCAGCCTGGGATGGTGGAATGGGATTGGAATGAGGTGATCTTTAAGGTCCATTCCATCATTCCATGATTCCAGCTGCATTAAAAATAAAATAGGAGAAGCTTTTCCTTACTGCAGATGGAAAATCCACAAAGAACTCAGGATTTTGGTTACAAAACTCAGCTGGGAGCCACCTTTTCCCAGAGGCCTTCTCCTCTATTCCCACCCCGAGCAGGTGCTGAAAACCCTTTTGGATCCATCTCCACCCCAGTTTGCCCAGTTTGGTGAGCAGCACAATGGTTTGTACCTGCTCTGCAAGGAGCTGCAGGCACCCTGCCAGCAAAACTCCATTTCTTTTCCAAGGATGAAAGGTTTATTTCACCTGAACCACCAACTTCTGTGTGAGAAAGGACAAATTCTGCAGCTGCTTGGGAGGGTTTTTAGATCAGGGATCACACACAAGCCCCCACAAATCCTTAAATAATCGTGCTCCAGCTCAAAATCCAGGGAAAGCTTCACCTCCCCCCTCCAGCATTGCTCTTTTGTTCTGAGAGCCATCAGGGAGAGCTGTTCCCTGTGCAATTCCCGGTTCACAGGACAAGTTCAGCTCCTTTTGTGCAGGATTCGGGTTCTTGGGACGCCAAAACCCAGCACAACCCAGTTAAACTCAGTTCTAAGCTCCCTGCCTGGCTGGTCCCTCCCTCCCTGCCCAGTGCGTGTTTTCCCAACTAAACCAATCCCTTTCCTCCCTTTTTTTTTTTCCCTCGGTGATGAAACCCTGCAAGTTCCAACGTGCTTTTCCCAGCCCTGTGCGAGGGAATAAATGAAAAGTGGGGGCAAATTGGCCCCGAGAGCAGGAGCCACTTGGCACCACCTCGGTTCAGGCTGTGTCACATCCTGCCCAAATCCCAAATCCCGGCTGGGGTGGGGACTTCCCACAATTAATCTCTTCCACCCCGACTGTCTCCTTCCACCTGAGTTTCCATCGCTCATCCCAAAGCCCTGGGGGCTCCTCCAGCTCCCTGGATGGATGGATGGGTCGGTGCTGACGTCCCCAGGAAATTCCAGAGGCACGGGGTGGCAGCAGGGAGTGTGTCCAGGCAGGCTCCCATCCCTCCTCCCGGCTCCTTCCACCCCAGCCACGCTCTCCTGGCACTGGGATGTGTCCCGAATTCATCCCGATCGCTCCCACTGCTCTGGGATGTGTCCCGAATTCATCCCCATCGCTCCCACTGCACTGGGATCTGTCCCAAATTCATCCCCATTGCTCCCACTGCTCTGGGATCTGTCCCAAATTCATCCCCATTGCTCCCACTGCTCTGGGATCTGTCCCGAATTCATCCCCATTGCTCCCACTGCTCTGGGATCTGTCCCGAATTCATCCCGGGCAGGGCATTAAAATAAACCTGGGCAGGGATTTGAGGTCTGGGGCCAAGGACAGAGCCACAGCAGCATTGCCCTCTGCTGGGAGCCTCCCATCCTCTTCCTCCCTGGAAAAGCTCCCAAAATCCCCCTGAGCCTCTCGTGGGACACGGCACCTCCGGGCTGCAGCTGGAAAAAAAAATGGAAGCACAGGAAAGGAGCAGCCAAGGAAGTTTTCCTGACTTAAAAAATGTGGTTTGCCCTCAGAAAAGGAAAATTCAGCATGATTTTCTCAGCAAGCTGAGGAGGTACCAGGAACCTGCACTTCCTGCCTCATTCCCCTCGATTTTCCACCCATTCCTTCCCCTCGTCCTTCCAACACTTCCACGGCAACACCAGGGAGAGGCTGGGATCCACTCAGGATGAGGAAATGATAAAAATGGAGCTCTGGCACAAATAAAGTGTTCAATTCTGTGTGTTAATGGTGCCAGCTGAGCACTCAGCACCTGGAGCTGCAGCCACAATTCCCTCCATATATGGGTGTATTATTTGATATTTAGGTGATAAAAATATTATTATAAATAATACTTTGTTCACAATTATTTAATAATTATTTATCACTATAAATAATAGTAATATTTATAGCACTGAGAGGTTAAAACTCAGAATTAAAATAACACAGAAAGCCTGAGGGCTGCTCTGCAGAACAACTCTACACGAATTTATGATACAAAATCCACTTTTGGTGAACTTGATCTTGCAGAGTTGGCTGAAATATCAGGAAATATTGAAAATTTGAGGAAAGTAATTGCCCAAAGTCCCCCCTGGAGTGACTCACGTGTATCTGTGACACAGGGACTCGATGCAGATCAACACCCGGACGTTGTCCCTGGCTCGAAGCTGGACTTTGCTCTTCAGCTCGCTGTGGTCTGGGAAAAGCAGCAGGGAAAATATCAGCATTTCCATAAATTCTGGGGTTTCGGCTTCAGAGGGTCACCAGCAGCCTTGGGACTTCTGGGTTTGGGGCTGCAGAAGGTGCCAGAAGGTTCCTCCATATCCAGTGGAGCCAAAGCCAACAGCTCCAAGGTGGATCCACCTCTGGCCATCAGTGGTAGAACCTCTGGAATATCAGATTTAAAAGGGGGATCCACCTCTGGCCATCAGTGGCAGAACCTCTGGAATATCAGATTTAAAATGGGATCCACCTCTGGCCATCAGTGGCAGAACCTCTGGAATATCAGATTTAAAATGGGATCCACCTCTGGCCATCAGTGGCACAACCTCTGGAATATCAGATTTAAAATGGGATCCAGCTCTGGCCATCAGTGGCAGAACTCTGGGACAACAAATTTTAAAATAGGCAAAAAAAAAAGGTGCAACTGTGAAGAGAGGAGTGGGAATATGTGGGGGAAGAGATGCTCCAGCAGGGAAAAACTTGGAAAACCTGCCTGGATGCAGTTCTACATCAACATTTGCATTTTTTCTGCAGTTTTTTGTGGAAGGCAGAGCTTCTGCACCAAATAAATTTGGTCCCTTAGCTCTTGCTCCTTAGGGAATGTGGATTTTTGGTGCACATGGAGCAGCCATTGGGGTCCCAGCCTGTGGAAGGACCAAGCTCTGAGTTCATGGTTCCAAAGGGCCATATCCAGGCTTTTCCCTGGAAGCAGTGGGTTGTCCAGGAGGATCAGGGCTCCCTGTGGGCAGCACTCACCGATGTGGACGTTGGCTGAGAACTGGTAGATGCCGCCCACGGGGGCGGTGAAGCGGCCGGTGGCCAGGTTCAGTCCTGTGCCCCGCAGGAACGCGCCCTTGGCCAGGGGCTGCAGGGGGAAAACACAGCCTGAGCACATCCCAGCACTCCCAACATTTATCCCTGCCCAGGACACAGAACCAGCCCAGCTGCAGGGGAGCTAAGCTGCTAAAAATGGCCCGATCCCACCAGAAAATTCCAGAGGGGCTCTATCCTGGAATTTCACAGCCACAAAAGGGAAAGTGATCAGTGGGACACACAGAGCTGGCACTGTTTGCTCACTGCTGAGCTCTCCTGACTCATCTGGACCCAGACTGAGCTTACAGCATCCCTGGGCTGGTCCTAAATCCCTGGGCTGATCCTGGCTCCATCCCTGGGCTGGTCCTAAATCCCTGTGCTGCTCCTGGCTCCATCCCTGGGCTGCTCCTGGCTCCATCCCTGGGCTGCTCCTGGCTCCATCCCTGGGCTGCTCCTGACTCCGTCCCTGTGCTAATCCCAAATCCCTGTGCTGATCCTGGCTCCATCCCTGTGCTAATCCCGAATCCCTGTGCTGCTCCTGGCTCCATCCCTGGGCTGATCCCGAATCCCTGGGCTGATCCTGGCTCCATCCCTGGGCTAATCCCGAATCCCTGTGCTGCTCCTGACTCCATCCCTGGGCTGCTCCTGACTCCATCCCTGGGCTAATCCCGAATCCCTGTGCTGATCCCAGTGCCCCCCACTGATGTCCTGATGCTCTGTTCCCATTATTTGAGCCAAGAGCTCCCTGCTACTCCCAAAACTTCCCAGATGGGGCCAAGCCACATCCCCAGGCTTATCCTGGAACCTTCTCCACTGTTTTTTTGTGGAGCCCAAACACCCATGGGAGTCTCCAGAGGTTTCCTACCCACTTCAGGTGGAAATCAGAGGGTTTTGACGAAGAACTGGTTGGATTCTGGGAGATTCTATTTCAGTTTTGGTTTGTCCCAACCTTGGATTGTCTGGGATAACCAAACCCTGGTAAATCCAGCAGGGAGCTGCTCCTGGTGGCAGGGAAGTGCTCTGGAGTCACACTGGGAGCAGATTCTCCGAGTCAGACTCGGATAAACTCGGTGAGAAATGTTTAGTGTTTGGTTTGGCCCCAAAGGGACTTGGCTGGAGCTGGGGAGAGGCTCCAGAGGGCCAAGAAATCCCATAAGTCAGACTCTGCTCCCACCACAAGGACGCTCCAGGCACTGGGAATGTGGCCCCTGAACACTGGTCCAAGAGGTTTATCCCAAACTGGGATTAGGGGACACAGGGGCTGTTCAGATCTGACTCTGTGAGGGCACATACACAGGGGCTGGATCCCAAAAATACACAGCGATGGATCCCAAAAAATACTCACTGCTGTATCCCCAAAAACAGGCACTGCTGTATCCCCAAAAACAGGCAGAAAAATTGCTGTATCCCAAAAACAAACACATTATTATATCCCAAAAAACAGGCACTGCTGGATCCCAAAAAACCACACTGCTGGATCCCAAAACCAGGCCCAAATCCTTAACTTTTCCAGCCAAAATAATTCTGGGATTCCAGGATTCTAAATCCATGTGGAACAGCAGATTTTCTCATGCTGAAACTTCCTTAGAATTTCGAATTTGAGGGTAATTCCTATTTTCTCATGCACAGCCACAGCCAATATAACAGCAAACCCACAAAAAAATCATGGAAGGAGCTGGATTCTGTCCTTATCCCACCACTCCAGAACGATTTTTGAGGATTCCAGTTTGGATTTCCCTCAGCTCCAAGCCCTGCCCCGTTCACTCATCCCTTTCTTGTTGCAGCCGTGAGCAGCAGCAGCACCAGAATTCCAACCCCACTGGCTGAGCATGGAAAACAATTCCAGGCCCCAGTGAATTCCAACTGATAAAATTCCTGTTCCTTCATGCCCTCCCTGCCTTGTTATTCTTCTGCTCACAATGCAGGGTGAGGTTGCCTGGGCAAAATATTCCATTCAATCCCATGCCAGAGCTGCTGCTGCCTCCCAGGGCCTTCACCCAGCTGCTCCAAACTCCACAGGGATTTATTCCTGAGGAAATCACTCCATTATCCCAGAAAGCAGCCCCAAATATTCCAGTATTTCAGAGCAGCCACGCTGGAAAAACCAAATCAGCTTCTCCCCCTCAGTTCATCCCACACCTCCCTCAGCTGACCCTCGGTTTTCTGCCAGGAAGAAAAACAGGAGCCATTCCTGGAGAACTGGGATGGGAACTCTCAGTGATCACCACAAAACCAATGCCTGGGTTTATCTCAGTGAAGAAAAGGATAATCCAGGCTTAGGGATAGCCACAATCTCCTGATCCAGCACTGAAATTCCAAAGGCAGAGACATTTCACTGGAGTTCAAGGCCCTACAAGCCATGAAAGGCAGGTGGGCCACCTTAAATGATCTGATTCTGGGAAGATTCCAGGTAAATCCCACTTCCACGCCCTGCCAGAGGCTGCAGTTCCTTCAGTTCTTGCTGGGAAAAGCTTTTTTTCCAGAGGAAATCCTTAAAAACCTCCCGTGTGAGGTGCAGGAGGGAGAGGTGTGGGAAAGGAGCATCCCGTGTTTCATCCCACATTCCAAGGACATCGTGAGGGAGGGAATTTAGCATGGAAGGATGGGAAAACTGATAGGAAAAACCTCGGTGCTCAAGGTCAGAGTGACTTGGACACCACAAATGAGGGGGCAGAGGGATGGGCCCTTCTCAGGTTCTCCCCTCTATCTCACAATGCTTTGGATCAGCTCCAAATCCCAGGAATCAGGCTCAATCCCTGTTATCCCACTGAGAATTATCCAGCTGTTGGCTTCTTCCCACTAAACTGACGGAACGGTGGGAGAGGAAATCTCCCTAAAGACAACGTTTTCACCTTTGCAGGAGCAGCCTGTGCCTCCCTCCCTCTGAATTCCCCTTTTCCAGAGAGCACAAGCCAAAACCAGACACTTCTTGTCCCGGGCTGCAGTGCCAGCTTGGCATCCAGCAGCAGCTCCCAGCCAGGAAAAATTAGGAAGGAGCTGGGCACCCCATCCCTGAGGCATGGGAAGCAGCAGCCCACGCTCCCACTGCTGGGATGTCTTGATTATTCCCTGCTAATTAATGAGGCAGCAGCTCTCCCTCCAGCCCTGCCCACCCCTCAGGGCAGATCCTGCCTCGCTGCCAAGCCAAGCTGCCACAAGTTTGGGAAAAATCCAGGAAAGCACCTTATTTAGGATGTAAGCACTGTCTGCAGTGCTGCAGCTGTGAGGAATGCCAGCAGGAAACCAGCCCAAGGGACAGGATTCTCCCTGTCACATTCCCTCTTCAAACCCTTCCTGTCACCTCACAAAACATCCCTGAGGGCCTTGTGCTCTTCCCCAGCCTTTGTCACCCCAAAATCCAGCACCAGTCAATTATCAAATAATTGTTTGGGCTTAATTCTTACTTTTCCTAAAATTTATACTGCGAATTCAGAGCCTGTTTGCCACTGGAATGGTTTATTACAAGTTTTAATGTCAAAAATTTAATATTTAATGTCAAATTTAATATTCAGCAGCTTGCTCGTAACAATGATTATAATGACCCCTGATTGAAATGATAACCTGATTATAATTCAATTATATTGATAATATTTATTAGTCTATTATGTAAAGAATTGAAGCATCAGAACTGGCTCATCTGACAAAATTCAGGCTTTCTTTGGGCTCCCAAATCTATAACCAATGGTTTCTGTCTGCCTCTGACATCCTACATCTGAATTTTACTTTGGGTGTGCACTGAAAAAACAGCAGATCCTAAAGATCCTGCTCATTCCGAACCTGGACAAGTCTCCCTTCCTCATTAACTAAAATAAAAACCTGGCTCTTGTTGGAGCTGGAAGCACGGGAGGAACCGTGGGAGATCCTGCTGGGCTGCTGGAGAGGGAGAAATTCTGTCTTGGGTTTGTCAGGAACAGAGGACTCAAAGCTCAGTGCCCACTTCAGCCATAAAATCACAGAATATCCCGAGCTCGAAGGACCCACAGGACCATGGATCCAACTTTTATCCCTGCTCAGACACCCCGAAATCCCACCCTGTGCATCCCCAGGAGCTCTTGGGGCCGTGCCCATTCCCTGGGGAGCCTGGGCAGTGCCCCAACACCCTTTGGGGGGAAGAACCTTTCCCTAAAATCCAACCTCATCCTCCCCTGGCACAGCTCCAGCCCTTCACCACAGAGAGATGGGAGCTGCCCCTCAGCAGGAGCTGCAGACCCCAAAGAGTCTCCTCCAAATGCCCTCAGCCCCTCCAGACCCTTCCCCATCTCCACGTCCCTCCTTTGGAAACCTCCTCATGGATTTATTTCTTTCAGCCTGGGAGGGGTTTCTGGGATGAGCCCGGCCTTTCGGGAAGCCCCACAGAGCCAAACGGGGAACTGGAGCTGACCCACGCCCGGGGATCCGGGTTCCCTCCGGAATTCCTCCTCACCGACTGGAAATTCTGGAGTTCCACCAAGGTCTTCTTGTCCACCACGACCTGGCCTTTGAGCTTGCAGTGGAAAGCCTCCTGCACACGCCTGTGGGATGGAGCCTCCTCCAGGGACAGCAGCAGCGGGGGCAGCTGGCTGGGGTGGGCCGACACGGCCAGGGATGCTCGGCGCTCCATGGCTTCTGAGGGGAAAAGGGGAATAAAAGGAAAGAAAATCTTCCTTTAAGGGCCTGGCCTGTGAAATCATTAACTGTGCAACTGGATTTTGCATTTTACTCTTTAATTTAAGCCAGGCAGCACTGGGGGGAACATTTTTGGTTGCCAGGGGAATGCTTTAAGGTGAAGAGAGTTCTCAGTTTGTTGTGGTGTTTCACCAAAACAAAGCACAAAGCTCTTACAGCCTTTAATAGCCTTTACCTTTAATATCCTTTTAAAATCTTTTACCTTTTAAAATCTTTTACCTTTTAAAACCTTTTACCTTTTAAAATCTCCTTGAACTCCTGCAGAAGAACTTCCCTGGTAACTTCAGCCCCAGGGGCTCCTGGAGGTCCCTGAGGCCCAGGAGGTCCTGGGGGCCCAACCAGGCCTCGCTGAGGGAGCAAAGAAAGGAAAATTAGAGATTAGGAGCAGGGAATTGCAGCGAAATCCTACAGGGACACCAGCAACGGGAGGTGTTTTGTTCTGAGAGAATTCCTGTTTCCTCAAATAAACTGCATGGAAGGAAATCATTAAAAGCATCCAGGATTGTCCAAGCAGCAGATGAAAAGTGCCACGCCATCGAGTGTCACTCAGTTCATTAATTTGAAATAAACTACCTGTCCACACCTTGATTCATTTATCCTTTGGGATACTTGGAGTTTATCTCGTGGAAGGAGAAAAAAATGTGGATTTTATTTCTACTGTGCAGAAAAATAACTAAAGAAAGGCCCAGTCCAAGAGCAGCTGGTTCAAAATTCCCACGTTTTCTCTCCCAAAGCACAAAGGCTCAAACTTCTCCAAAAATTG
Source organism: Dicrurus megarhynchus (assembly GCA_013399195.1). Taxonomy (NCBI): domain Eukaryota; kingdom Metazoa; phylum Chordata; class Aves; order Passeriformes; family Dicruridae; genus Dicrurus; species Dicrurus megarhynchus. The sequence continues at coordinate 46,843 of VXAD01008754.1, forward strand.
AGAAATTAAACAGAAAAAAATAGAAACAGCACTCCCTGGGCTGGGAAAAGCTGGAGGCCTGAGGATGAGCAGCAGGAAGGGAAAGCCTGGGACATGTGGAGTGCAGATCTTACCAATTTCTTGTCTTTCCCTTTGCATCTCCTCTTGGAGGTGCTTCCATCGTCCGGGCGGTGCACGAAGGAGATCCAGGTCCTCCGGGGGTCCGTGATCCGGGGGTCTGGAGACTCCAGGAGCTGAGGGCACACAAGGACAAAGGCTGATGGCACTGTGTGGGAACCCACGACATGCCTCTGTCTAATTTAGGGGATTGGACACCCAGAAATGGGGGTGCCCCAGAGGGCACTGCCTTTGATCTTTGCCCTTGGAGAACTTTGCCAACTCTGAGAGATGAATTACAGGCCACAAGAGTTTAATGTAAGCATTAGTGGTTAATTTGCACAGGGTGAAATACAGTATATAGAGTGTTAGATGATATGTACATGGGGTAAAACATGTACAGGGGGGTTAAGATGGAGTCTAAAGGGTGTGGTCGCCTTCTTCTTCTTCTTCTGCTTCTGCTTCTTCTTCTGCTTCTTCTGCTTCTGCTGCTTCTTCTTTGTCTTCTTCTGCTTCTTCTTCTGCTTCTGCTTCTTGTGCTTCTTCTGCTTCTGCTTCTTGTGCTTCTTCTTCTTCTTCTTCTTCTGCTTCTTGTGCTTCTGCTTCTTGTGCTTCTGCTTCTTCTGCTGCTTCTCCTTCTCCTTCTCCTTCTCCTTCTCCTTCTTCTTCTCCACTGTCCACCATATTCTTGGTGACAGGGGCACAGATTCATTGGTAGAATAGAGATAAGACAGGAAATTGCATGTCTAGAACAGGTTAGGATTAATTGGTATAAAGTTATAAATAAAGACACGTACCGTCCTCTGGTTGGGTTTGTAACGGGGTATATAAATTATGGGATGCCCACCCAGGGGGCAGAACCAGGGTATTTTGGCTGCTGGGTGGACCTGTGGCTGTGCAGGACACCACAGCCATAGATAACATCGGAATAAACAACCTCTGCACAGCAGCTCAAGCCTCTGACTGAGTTTCTGGGCAAATGCACTGAACCTGGGGTTCTAACAGCAGTGCCTCTAAAATGTGCAAAGACCAGGCTGTCACTGTTTGGCCTCAGCAGAGGCTCAGAGGATGCAAAAAAATCCAGCCCAGGCTGTTTCTGCTGCTTTTGGAGGACACTGAGGGTGTCCTTGGGGAATCAGGAAGAGCCAAGAGCTCTGAGAGTCCCCCAGAGAGCTCTCTCTGACTTCTGGGACTCTCAGTCCTCTGATAATCCTTTCAAATCCCCGTGCCAGCCGCTAATAATTCACACTTAATAATCCTCTGGTTATTAATGAGATGGAAAATCACGTCCTGAGCACTTGTGGTTTGCCCTGCAGCACAAGTGGGAGGTTTGGCCTCTCGGCTAAATCCGAGAGGGAATTCCTCCCTAAATTCCCCCTCTGTTTTGGGAATGAAAAATGGTGTTTCTCACCTCATATTTAAATATTTTTAACATTATTCCACATGGGCCACACGGAATCGCTGTAATTCTGTCATTTTTTTGTAGCCCTTCTTCGTAATATTCCAAAATAATAACAGGGATGTCAGACACAAACCAGGAAAAACAACATTTACTGGTCACAGCCAAGTTCCTCCCACGGTTTTACCACTTTTCAGGCCCAAAAATCCTTTCCCCAAATGCCCCTGACTGAAATATTTGATAGAGGAGGAGTAAAACTTGTGCAGAGTCACTGACCCAGCTGCTGCTTCCAGCTGGAAGCAAAAAAAAAAGGGAAATAATTCAGGGAGATTTAAGAATAAAGCAGGTGGATGCAGCCCTTGGAATCTGACAGAGGGATTCAGGGTGGAAGGGATCCACACCTGCTTCCCATAAAAATCCAGTGGATGAAGAGCTCTGTATCCACAAAAACCCAGTGGATTAAAACCTCTGTATCCATAAAAATCCAGTATCCACCACTCGTGTCCTGATTTCTCTCAATCCAGAGGAGAAAACTCTGGTGGGCTTGGCAAAAACACTGAAAGATGACACTGGAGAAAACCCTTTTTCCTTCAAAAATCCCACATTTTTCCTTCAAAAATCCCACATTTTTCCTTCAAAAACCCCTACATTTTTCCTTCAAAAATCCCACATTTTTCCTTCAAAACCCCATTTTTCCTTCAAAAATCCCACATTTTTCCTTCAAAAATCCCACATTTTTCCTTCAAAAACCCCTACATTTTTCCTTCAAAAATCCCACATTTTTCCTTCAAAACCCCATTTTTCCTTCAAAAATCCCACATTTTTCCTTCAAAAATCCCACATTTTTCCTTCAAAAACCCCTACATTTTTCCTTCAAAAATCCCACATTTTTCCTTCAAAACCCCATTTTTCCTTCAAAAATCCCACATTTTTCCTTCAAAAATCCCACATTTTTCCTTCAAAAACCCCTACATTTTTCCTTCAAAAATCCCACATTTTTCCTTCAAAACCCCATTTTTCCTTCAAAAATCCCACATTTTTCCTTCAAAAATCCCACATTTTTCCTTCAAAAACCCCTACATTTTTCCTTCAAAAATCCCACATTTTTCCTTCAAAACCCCATTTTTCCTTCAAAAATCCCACATTTTTCCTTCAAAAATCCCACATTTTTCCTTCAAAAACCCCTACATTTTTCCTTCAAAAATCCCACATTTTTCCTTCAAAACCCCATTTTTCCTTCAAAAATCCCACATTTTTCCTTCAAAAATCCCACATTTTTCCTTCAAAAACCCCCACATTTTTCCTTCAAAAAGCCCACATTTTTCCTTCAAAACCCCATTTTTCCTTCAAAAATCCCACATTTTTCCTTCAAAACTCCATTTTTCCTTCAAAAACCCCCACATTTTTCCTTTAAAAAAAACCCCAGCAGGTTCCCTGTCCCCTTGGCAATCCCAGGTTTCTCAGGAGATTTGAACCTTCCCAGTTTTTGTGTTTTCCCCCCATGACTCAGGCCCTGGGAATGTCAAAGAGGAGCTTTCTCCGCTGCTGCTTGAACAGAATTCCCGAGGGAATTTTGTCCCAAATAAATTTAGCTTAATGAGAAGGAAAACACATCCACCTTTTCAGCAGGGAAAATAAAAAAATCCCTCAGCTCATCACTCATTCCCTGCTCCTTCTGCTCCAGCTGGGCCCGGAGGATTCCAAGGTAAACACATCCTGAATTTTCACTGCACGAGGCCACAGAAATTCCAGCTGTGGGGAATTAATTGGGATGAGAGGATTCTGCTGCTTCATTTCCCTGCTCAGGGCATCCTTTCATGCCCACAGAATTCCCTTCAAGGGCCTAAAATATCATTTTTTCCACAAAAAACCCAGCTTCTGTTAGGTAAGGGTGGGTTAATTATTAAATATAATGATCTAAATTGTGATGGTTTCGCTGTAAGCGGCAACTTTCACCTCAGAAATGGTGGGAGTTCTTAAGCACTGTGTTAATAATATTATTATTAATAATAAAATACTCCCCCCAGCTTGGGCAGGTGCTAAATAAATATAAAATATCCAAAACACTCTCACCCCGGACATTTAGAACCAGCCTGGACTTCAATTCCAACCAATTCCAAGGAGAAACTGCAAAATTTGGGAGCGGTTTTCCCTCCGAGATTTGGGTTGTGCTGCCTGAGCTGCAGCCAGACCTTTGCCAGGGATATTTTCCACTATTTCCATCCAAAAACTGCAGCTTCCAAACAAATTCTGGATTAATGGATGCCCTGTGGGGTTTTTTTTTCCAGCCCTGATATATGGGAGACTCAATCAGAATTAAACAATTCCTGCTTTTTGTTTTTGCAAGCAGAATCCACCCTGCTCGTGGTGCAGGGCATTTCTCAACCCAGCCAGATTAATTCCAGGATAAACTGGGATTCAATTCCTGCCTGGCCCCTCTGCAAGGGGAGGGTGGAGAACCTCAAAAATTCAGCGTGGCCGCAGAACCCTGCAGCACACCCCCAAAAAAAATCAGCAGGAAAAAAGGGCTTTTTCCATGGGAATTTTATGGGATTTTTTTTTTTTTTTATGGGAATTTTAGTGGAGCAGAAGGGTTTTAGAGCCCCCAGAGCTGCCCAACCTGAACCAATTACTCTCCGGAGCGGGATATTCCCGGTGGCAGTGCAATTGTTCCCAAATTTGGGGCCGATTGTTGGCGGCCATGCCCCAATTCCCGGTTTATCCTCCCGTTGCCATGGCAACCGCCAGCCCTAATGGCGTTGATCAAAGCCGGGCCTGGAGGTCACCCCATGGGGACAGGGGACATTTCTGTGTCACCAGGGTGGGCACGGAGGGACGGGCTCAGGGTGACGGGGATTCCCTCCCTCCTCACTGCCCTTCCCTATCCCAAATCCTAAAAGCTGCTGTGAAATCCCCTAAACCCTCTGCTATTCCCAAAAATCCCATGCAAAGATTCATCCCAAAGGATTCTGAACAACTCCCTGGAAGTTTTCTCACTCTCCCTTCCTGCTCCCCAATCCTAAAAGCTGCTGTGAAATCCCCTAAACCCTCTGCTATTCCCAAAAATCCCATGCAAAGATTCATCCCAAAGGATTCTGAACAACTCCCTGGGAGTTTTCTGCTGTTCCCAGCCTGGGGAATCCTCCCAAAAGTGACCCTACCCTACAAAATTCCCTCCCAAGTCTCCACTGCAGCTCCACTTCCCATTTATCCCCAAGCAAAACCCTCCTGGATCCTTTCCTGGAGCCACAAAATCCCCTTGGAGACATCCCCTGGCTGCTCCCAAACCTTCCCATCCCCGATTTTCAGAGAAAGCTCTGCCACGCTTGGGTTTAGACCTGGATTTGCTGAAAAAAGGTCTGGAATTAAAATTCCAAGCAAAGAATTTGCCTTCCAGAGGCACATTAATATTCCTAATAATTCCTATTAATAATTAATAGCATTGCTATTGTGATTCCTGCCTTTTTTTAAAAAATTAAATACATGGCAATTCTTAAGCACTGTATTAATAATATTATTAATATTAATAAAATACTCCCCACAGCTTGGGTATATTTATATTTATAAAAATATAAAAATACTCTCTCCCAGGCCATTTAGAACCAGCCTGGACTTCAATTCCAACCAATTCCAAGGAGAAACTGCAAAATTTGGGAGCAATTTTAATTACTTGTCACTGGTAGAACCAGAGCTCTAAAATATCATTCCCAGCTACTGAGCAGCTGGAACTTCAAAATAATCACAAATTGGGATATGAAAGGCTTTGCTTCAAGCAAGTATGAAAAAGAATTGAGCAAAAAAGGGGCAAAAATCAAGAATGAAATGAAAGCAAAACACAAAAATCCGACGAGTCAGCCTGGAATCAGTTGGGAAAAGGCCCCAGCATCCCTCTCCTGGCAGGAATAAGCACCGAGAATTCCAGAACCCACCTTGGGATGCCCGTGCAGCTCCTCGCTGTTGGACAGGGTGGCGTTGAAGGGCTCTGGGTGCTGCTTGGGCTCTTTGCTGCCCTTCCTGTCCCTCCTGGCCGCCGTGACCCTGCCGGGACAGAGCTGCTGGCACAGCAGGGTGGCCACCAGCAGCCAGGTGCACCCCTGCATTTTGGGAAGGGAAGGACCGGCCACAAAATCCTCCAGCACTAAGAAAAAAAAATAAAAATAAAAAAAAAAAAACCAAACCCCAGATTTGCCTCCAAAAAAATATAAGCGAAATGAAGCAGCTCAGAAGGATCCGAGCAGCCAGGTACAAAATCCTCCAGCACCAAGAAAAAAAACCCCAGATTTGCCTCCAAAAAAATATAAGCAAAATGAAGCAGCTCGGAAGGATCCGAGCAGCCAGGTACAAAATCCTCCAGCACCAAGAAAAAAAAAATAAACAAACCCAAAATGTGTCCAAAAGAAATCAAAATGAAGCAGGTCGGGATCCGAGCAGCTCCTCTGGGATGTGCTGGTGGCTCAGGGGGCTCTGCTCAAGCAGGAGCCATGGAAAAGGTGGAGATAAAGTTGTTTGGAATTCTGGATCCCCTCGGAGAAGGAGGTAAGCCCATGCAGCCTCTGGAAGCTTTACATAAATACGAGAGGCCCTGGAAAGTCCTGCCACCCACCTTGAAGGGCTGCTCTGCCCCCCTAAATCGGGCTTAAAACTGGTTTTACGCCGCCCCCTCCGAATCGGGCTTGAAACTGGTTTTACAGTGCCCCCTGTGCCCCCCTAAACCGGGCTGGGAGCGGGTTTTACTCTGCCCCCCCAAATCGGCCTTGAAACTGGTTTTAGTCTGCCCCCTGTGCTCCCCCCCAAATCGGGCTTAAATCCGGTTTTAAAGGCACTCAGCCCTAAAATCCGGAGGAGTGCTCGGGGCAGAGCTGCCAGCCCCGGCTCATCGCGGGCTCCGCTGCTCCCCGTGCACCGGGAGATTCCCCCCTCAGAGCCGGCTGGAATCCATCCCAGCCATTCCCTCTGGAATGATGCTGCTCCAGGGACAAGTCCTCATCCTTCCCTTTCGGGATGCTGGGCAATTGTAATCCAAGGAATTGGGAGCATCCCAGCTGAGCCTTGGAAGGAGAAAACAAATCCCTCACATCCCAAAAGTTCAAGCAGGGGGAAGCGAAACCTCGGAGGGTGCCCCTAAGTCCATGAGGAGGAGCAGGTGAAGTTTTCCCAAGGGATTTTCCTCCCTCTTCAGCTTTGTCCTCGCTTTTCCCTAAGGATGAGCAGCAAATCCCGAAGCTGCGGCCGTCAGGGTGGATTTTGCATCCCAATCCTCCTCTCGCCTGGCTCCAGGCAGAATTCCAGGTCCCTCCGAGGCTCTGACTCCTCTGGCTGCTCCTTTCCACACTGGCAAAACCCTCCCCGGCTTCTGCTTCAAGGGCTCCTTTCCCGAGTGAGTTTCCATCAACTTCAAGAAAAGGAGGAAAAAAAAAAAAAGGGAAAAAAAAAAAAAAAAAAAAGGAGGAGGGCTCACATTGTAATGAGCTGTCAAACCTCCTCTCCTCACATTCCCATTAAATTCCCTGATAATGGAGCCGGCCCCGTGTGCCAGGCAGATTTAAATCAGTGCCCATTCCCTGCTCCCTCCCCTCCGCCCCTCCCCTTCGTTATCCCGGGGAAATCACCCTTTTCCTGGGAATTTTTAACGCTCGGCGGGAGCGCGTGTGGCAGGGCTGAAAATCCGTGGATGGGGATAAACCCCCAGCGCCACGCCAGGCATGGATACAGCAGAATTCCTGCTTTATTTCCCGGTTTGGGGTGTTCCATGTGCAATTTTCCCTGTTTGGACACAGAATTCCTGCTTTATTTCCCGGTTTGGGGTGTTCCATGTGCAATTTTCCCTGTTTGGACACAGAATTCCTGCTTTATTTCCCGGTTTGGGATGTCCCATGCCCAATTTTCCCNGTGTTCCATGTGCAATTTTCCCTGTTTGGATACAGAATTCTTGCTTTATTTCCCAGTTTGGGGTGTCCCATGTGCAATTTTCCCTGTTTGGATACAGAATTCTTGCTTTATTTCCCAGTTTGGGGTGTCCCATGTGCAATTTTCCCTGTTTGGATACAGAATTCTTGCTTTATTTCCCAGTTTGGGGTGTCCCATGTGCAATTTTCCCTGTTTGGATACAGAATTCTTGCTTTATTTCCCAGTTTGGGGTGTCCCATGTGCAATTTTCCCTGTTTGGATACAGAATTCTTGCTTTATTTCCCAGTTTGGGGTGTCCCATGTGCAATTTTCCCTGTTTGGATACAGAATTCTTGCTTTATTTCCCAGTTTGGGGTGTCCCATGTGCAATTTTCCCTGTTTGGATACAGAATTCTTGCTTTATTTCCCAGTTTGGGGTGTCCCATGTGCAATTTTCCCTGTTTGGATACAGAATTCTTGCTTTATTTCCCAGTTTGGGGTGTCCCATGTGCAATTTTCCCTGTTTGGATACAGAATTCTTGCTTTATTTCCCAGTTTGGGGTGTCCCATGTGCAATTTTCCCTGTTTGGATACAGAATTCTTGCTTTATTTCCCAGTTTGGGGTGTCCCATGTGCAATTTTCCCTGTTTGGATACAGAATTCCTGCTTTATTTCCCAATTTGGGGTGTTCCATGCCCAATTTTCCCAGTTTCCCCCCCTGCTCTCAGCATCAGGGGCTGAAGAGTCAGGAATATTCTTTACAAATAACAGAATTCCAAAGGTTTTCATCCACCAGCATTTCCCAAGGGAGCTCTGGATGCTCTTGGACACTGCAAATCCCTGCCAATCCATCACCACCTGGAACAAATATTCCCGTTCTTCCCAAAAATCCAGACCCTGACGCAAACATTTCCCTGGGATCCCACCTGGAGAAATCCAGGAATGATAAAAGGTGGAAAATCCCAGAATTTGAAGCCCTTTATGAGGCCAGCGAGCAAAAAAAAATTGCTTTATTTTGACAATTCCTTTACCATCAATTGTGTCATCCGAGGGATAACTGTCAGCGGGCTTTTCCTTGGATTTTGGGTGGATTGGGAGCAAAGCTCTGGATCTGTGGATCAACAGGAAAACTTTGTGGATCAGGAGCAAAACTCTGGATCTGTAACTCGGGGAAACACGAAACAATCCGAGCACAAAAATCAAGACGTAGAAATTTTTTTTTAAAAAAAAAATGAAATTAAAAATAAATTTTTCCAGCATCTCTGGGGAAAATCGGAATTTGGGAACGGGAACGAATCCCAAAGGGAAGCTCCCCAGCAGCCCAAGAGTTAAGAGCACCTCACCCCTCCCCCGAGCAGCTCACATTCCATGAAAAGTACGTGGCAGCCTTGATTTGTTAATAATATTTAACTTTCTTTGGCGCCTTCCCATACTCCAGGCTGGGTTTTTTCCAGGTTGGTTGTAGACAAGCCCTGAATTTGTCCGAGTGCTCCCGATGACACATTAATGGGATAATCCCTCAGATCCCGGCTAAACAGCCTGACAGCTCCACACTCCCCAGGCAGGGAGCGGGAAAAGGCGGCTCCAGGCTCGGCTTTGCCATCCCCTTCCCCAAATCCCAGCGTGGATTTAGGGAAAATCCATCCTGGCTGTGTTTGGGACAGTTCTGGCTGCTCCTGAAGGATGGAGGCCTTGGAGCTGCATCCCAAAAATCCTTTTCCCTATTTTGGGCTGGAATAAGTGGTGCCTCCCTTCCAGCCTCCAATCCCGGAGCACCTGGAGGGAATTGTTGGGCACATCCTGGCTTTTGAGTCTTCCCAAAGCAATCCAGCTTCCCAAAAAATTGGGGAATTCTGGTGTCTTTTTAGGGGAATTCCGATGTTGGCCTTTTATAACACGGCAAGTCCAGGAGCTCAGAGGAACTGGGGGTCGATCCCTTCTCCCAGGATGAGTGGAAACGACCTCAAGTAATTCCAAGAAAGGTTAAAATCAGATATTTGGGAATGTTTTTCCCACAGGAGTGGTTGTAAAGCATCAGATTACTCAGGGAAGTGGTGGAATCACTGATTCCTTCTCCCAGGATGAGTGGAAACGGCTTCAAATTGTTCCAAGGAAGGTTTAAATTGGATATTTGGGAATTTTTTCCCACAGGAAGGGTTGTAAAGCATTGGATCAGGCTGGGCAGGGAAGTGGTGGAATCGCCATCCCTAAAAAACCGTGGATGTGGCACTTGGGGATGTGGTTCAGGTTGGATTTGATGATCCTAAAGGTGTTTTCCAAGCTGAACAATTCCACGATTCCATGGAAGGTAAATCCCTCCTTCTCTGAGCTCAGCATCAGCACAGGAAAAACGGGAATGAGGAAGAAGGGAACGACATCGATTCCCCACCAGGAAAGGGTGCAAGTGGAGCAAATCCTACAAGGAGCCACAGCAACCTTTCCAAACTGTGGGAAAACGGGAATCCAGGCCTTGGAAAAATTGTGTGGAGCCAGAGGAATGAAGAGTCAGGAAGGAATTGAGCTCTGATCCTTCAATCCCTGCTTCTGCAATTCCCATTTTCCTCAGGACAGCCCTGACCTACGCAGGGAATCATCTCCAAAGGGAAAAAGGGCAAAGGGTGGGATTTTCCCAGTTATTTATTGGAGATTTCTCAAACAATTCCCAATCCTTGGCACGGGGACGGGGATTTTTGAAGCCAGTGGCTGACACAGACCCCAATTCCTGCTCCATAAAGATCAGGAGCAGGGAATAAACTCTTCCCTGGGAGGGAATTCCCAGAGATTTTATGGCTGCCCCAACCCTGGAAGTGTCCAAGGCCAGTTTGGAGCAGCCTGGGATAGTGGGAGGTCCCTGCCCATGGATGGGGTGGGAATGGATGGGATTTAAGCTCCCTACAACCCGAAGAATTCCAGGATTTTATGCTAATCCCATAAAAAGGCTCCCAGGGCTGCCCAGGGTGGGATTGCTGGGAGCAGGAGCGGGATCGATGATCCTTGGGATCGTTCCCACCTCAGGATATTCCAGAATTCCATAAAGACCTCGCTCCATCCCCGAATCCCGACACGGCCGCGCCACCTCGTGGCCAATCCCCAAAACCACCGAAATTCCCGGAAAAAACAGGGAAAAAATTCCTGCGGCTCCCAAGTTTCTCTGGCTCCAAATGGGAAATAACCGTGGTGGGGCAAAGCTTTCAGCGCTAATTAAAGCTTCCCAATTAATCCTAACGAACCCTCCTCATTCCTGGCTCGGAAAAAAATTTTTAGGAATATGGGAATGCTTGGAGTTTCTATTAAATTATTTCCCGGTTTTTTTGTGGGGGAAATTTCCACTGGAAATGGGATTTTCCTGCTTTCAAAGTAACATTTTTTCCATGCAAACGGCATCACCTCGTTCGGAATTTCCCTCCCTGACAAATGAACCCTTAATTGGCAATAATTATTAACAGAAATTAATAATTATTAGCAGAAATTGGTCAAATCTATTCCAAAATTACCTTTAGGAGCACAAGGTTGAAGGGAATAATTGGAATTAGAAATGGGGAGGTGAAGAAAAGACACTGAGACATTGAAGGGAAGCTGGAAAATCCAACTGGAAAGGGAAAAAAAATCAGGAAAAATGCAGATTTTTCATCCATATATTTATATTTATATATTAATGAACTGAAATATTCCCAATCCCGTTTCTTCCCAAGGATTTTTTCCCCAAGAACAACCCCACAAAGTCGATTCCTCATGGATGTTTATTATGAACAAACATTACAATGCAGCCATTCCCACTCCTCGGGACATTCCTGGAGCGAGGGAACTTCCATGACTTTGGAATCTTGCAGGGAAAAGGGGAGAACTTCCCAAAAATCCAGGATTTTTTAATTCAAAAATGAAGAGTTCTTAAAGGTGGAAAAGCTCCCAACCATCAAATTGTAACAATTTTACAGAAATCCATGGAATTGCAGCATGGAAGTCAAGGATTTATTCCAAGATTATATCCTGAGAGGGAAATTTGAATTGAATTCCAGGGAATTTTTCCTCCATCCTTTGGGAACAGGGAGCTCAGATCCTGCACTCTCAGGAAAACACAATCCCCCCGCCCAAAAAAAGGGAATAAAGATTCCATTGCCAAAGGCAAGGACCTGGATCCAACTCCTGGAATCCCACAAATGGCACCTGGAATGATTCCCAAGTCTTCCTCCAAATCCAGGGAATTAAAACTGAACTGCAGTTGGAATTTTGGGCTTTAAACACAACCCATTTTTAGGGAAAACCAACCAACCCCACAGCACATCCAGGCTTTCACCAAAGGATTTTTGTTCCTTATTTTCCACTCCCTAAAAACAGGATCCACCTTCAGGTGTAGCTTAAATCCCATTTTTTATGCCATGAAAAGCCTTTTATTCAACTTTCCCAGGGATTTTTCTTTGAACAGGTCCCAAAGATGCTCCCAAAGTCTCCTTTGGGGTTTTTTTTGTGGATAAAAACTTCCATGGGAGAGGATAAAGGTGGATCAGCAACGGAAAAGGGCAGGAAAAGGCAGTGGGAGAACACAAAAAGAGCTGAGAGGGGTCAAAAATCTCAGCTCCAGGGGTTTCTGATTGGAGAAAAATCATGGAAAATACCAAAACCAGCCTGAAAATCCCAGCCCTGCAGGAAAACCAGGACATTCCCACTCTTCCCAGCACAACTCCAAGAGCTGGTCAAGCACAAGAGGTAAATTAAAAAAAAAAAAAAAAAGTTATAAATTAAGATTTAATAAGAAAATAAAAAGAAATCATCAAGGATTTATAAATCTATTTTAAAATCCAGCTTTTTTTTCCCCACACATCCTGAAGTCAGGAAAATCAGATGTAGGAATTTTTTTTTTGGTGAAGATTTTCTAATTTCTGTTCTGATTTTGGGAATTCCTCCCTAGAGCAGGGAATTGGTGACGTTTTGGGATGCTCTGAGTTCTGCCTCACCGAGTTCTGCTTCAAAGTTGAGGGATTTGGGAGATTTTTTTTTGCTTAAAATTCCTCAAGGAGAAGCTAAAAAAGAAGAAATCTGGAAGGGAAAATAAAGCAGTTCTAAGATTCTTAAATACACGAGGAATTATTTATTTGGGGCTTTTTAGATTCATTCCAATTAAGAATTTACAGAGAAATTCAGGGGTTTTAGCCCTGTTAGGAGCCTTTTTGTGGAGGTTCTGACATTTCTGGAAGGCACAACCAAGTTTGCCTCTAAAACAAAGCATTTGGAGAAAATGAATTAAAAAAAAAAATCAAACTGAATTAAAGAAGAAAAAAATTCAGACAGATTTTGGAAGTTTAGTGTTGGATACAGTGAAAAAAAAAAAACCCTCAATATTTCATTTAGCAACACCTGAAAGGGAACTGGGAGGAAATCATACCTAAAAGGAAAATATTGCCAGATTTTCAGATGAATTTTGGGGTTGGGGGGCAAAATATTTCCAGAATCCCAGAGGAATTTTGGGGTTGGGGGGCAAAGTATTTCCAGAATCTCAGCTGAATTTTGGGATTTTTGAAAATAATTGAAGCAAAACTTGAAGCTAAAGTGGAACTAAATTGAAGAATCCCAGCTGAATTTTGGGGCTGGGGGGCAAAATATTTCCAGTATCTCAGCTGAATTTTGGGTTTTAAAAGAATTGAGGCAAAACTTGAAGCAGGTGGGACTAAACTGAAGGTTTTCCCTCAGCAGATGAAGCCCAGATGAATTTTGGGGTTGGGATTTGATGGTTTTAAGGAGTTTAAGCAAAACTTGAAGCAAGTGGAATGAAATGGAAAGGTTTACACGGACTCTGAGGGAGCTGCCTCGTTATTCCCACTGAAATATTGGAGTTTTTCCCTTCCCAGGTGCTGTTCCCTCCATCCCCAGAGCCAAAAATGCAGATTTTTGGAACACACAACCAACTCTCCGTGGGGTGGGTGCACTTTTATTCTTTGTTTCACCAGTGGCCCCTCGTGATGAGAATGAACTGGTACAATTTCCCTCCCCAAAATGAGAATCTCCCAAGTGAATAACTCCAAACCAATGCTGGATGTGGGAATTCCCACTGATTCCAAAGGTTTTTTTTTTTTTGCTTTGCTGAAGGCCAACTGCACTTCCTGGAGGCCAAATAAAAACCTTCAGTGATGTTGTGACAATTTTGACAACACATTTGACACGTTTGGTGTTATTTTTCCCACTCATCTAATCACTACTGACTGGATATGCAAGGATGGGCATTTTATTTGAAATAAAAAGAACCCAAATTTCCTGTAAAATCAATATTCACCAACCCCTTTTTCCCCCAAGTCCACGTGGAATCTCTGTTTGGATCCCTGCCCACCTCGTCCAACCTCTCCCCTAAGGGAAAATAAAAGATGCAGGAACGATGGGATTTTTAAAAATTCAACGGAGTAAAAAGTATTTGCTGAAGATTTTTCCCAATTTCAAACCCCGGATGGGAGGAGAACTCTACAAATCAAAGCACTAAAAATGTAGTGTCTCATCAACAACGCTCTGACTTCTCAACCAGCAGCAAAACCCGCTTCACCCAAACTCCCAACGCCACAAACCCCCAATTTTATCCCGGCGCCAGAGCCAACTACCCCTAAAATTTGGTCTTTTGGGGCCGCTTTTGTCCCCTCACTCTTGTGCTATGCTCCTCAGGACGTACTTGACTGTGTAGGCAAAGGCTGCGAAGCCCACGATGACAAACAAGTTCGCCAGGGCTCCTCCCAAGAGTCCGTGGTTCCTGTGGGGCTGCTGCAGCCCCGCGGGGTGGGCGGGGGCCAGGGCCACGTGCCCGTTCAGCAGGGGGTGCCCGTTCTGCCCGAAGTGGGCGTCCCCGTCCGGAACGACATCGGGGAGAGGCAGCGAGGGCGGTCTGGAGCTCAGCTCTTCTTGTGCTTTCTGCTTTTGCTTGATCTCCTGCAGAGGGAGAGAAAATTCAATGGTGAGAAGTGGGGTTATGGGGCTTTGGGTGCTTTTGTTTGATTTCCTGCTCAGGAAAAGAGAAAATGGAATGGTGAGAAGTGGGGTTATGGGGCTTTGGGTGCTTTTGTTTGATTTCCTGCTCAGGAAAAGAGAAAATGGAATGGTGAGAAGTGGGGTTATGGGGCTTTGGGTGCTTTTGTTTGATTTCCTGCTCAGGAAAAGAGAAAATGGAATGGTGAGAAGTGGGGTTATGGGGCTTTGGGTGCTTTTGTTTGATTTCCTGCTCAGGAAAAGAGAAAATGGAATGGTGAGAAGTGGGGTTATGGGGCTTTGGGTGCTTTTGTTTGATTTCCTGCTCAGGAAAAGAGAAAATGGAATGGTGAGAAGTGGGGTTATGGGGCTTTGGGTGCTTTTGTTTGATTTCCTGCTCAGGAAAAGAGAAAATGGAATGGTGAGAAGTGGGGTTATGGGGCTTTGGGTGCTTTTGTTTGATTTCCTGCTCAGGAAAAGAGAAAATGGAATGGTGAGAAGTGGGGTTATGGGGCTTTGGGTGCTTTTGTTTGATTTCCTGCTCAGGAAAAGAGAAAATGGAATGGTGAGAAGTGGGGTTATGGGGCTTTGGGTGCTTTTGTTTGATTTCCTGCTCAGGAAAAGAGAAAATGGAATGGTGAGAAGTGGGGTTATGGGGCTTTGGGTGCTTTTGTTTGATTTCCTGCTCAGGAAAAGAGAAAATGGAATGGTGAGAAGTGGGGCTGTGGGGGTTTGGGTGTTTCTCTTTGATTTCCTACAGAGGGAGAGAAAATTCAATGGTGAGAAGTGGGGTTATGGGGCTTTGGGTGCTTTTTGTTTGATTTCCTGCAGAGGGAGAGAAAATTCAGTGCTGACAAGTGGGGTTGTGGGGTTTGGGTGTTTCTGTTTGATTTCCTGCACAGGGAGAGAAAATTCAGTGNCAGTGGGGTTGTGGGGTTTGGGTGATTTTGTTTGATTTCCTGCACAGGGAGAGAAAATGGAATGGTGAGAAGTGGGGCTGTGGGGCTTTGGGTGCTTTTTGTTTGATTTCCTGCACAGGAAAAGAGAAAATGGAATGGTGAGAAGTGGGGTTGTGGGGGTTTGGGTGTTTCTGTTTGATTTCCTACAGAGGGAGAGAAAATTCAATGGTGAGAAGTGGGGTTGTGGGGGTTTGGGTGCTTTTTGATTTCCTGCACAGGGAGAGAAAATTTAGTGCTGAGAAGTGGGGTTGTTGGGTTTGGGTGCTTCTGTTTCATGTCCTACAGAGGGAGAGAAAATTCAGTGCTGACAAGTGGGGTTTAGTTTTTAAGGCTTTTTTTTCAGAAATGTGAAGTTCTTGCGTGTCCACATTGCTTTGAACACAAGGCATTAAAAAAACTTCAGGAAGCAATTCCAGGAGTTTAGCATCAGGACTCCAAGTATTCCATGTTAAAACATCTCCTGCTGCCTTCAGCTCACCAGGAAGCATTTCCCATCCTCTGGCATTTTTGGAAATGCTAAGAAAACCCAATTAAACCCTTCCATTTCTATTTCTATCTGCCTGAGGAAGAAGGGAAAGAGAGAAAAAGCTTTTCCAAAAGGTCCTAAATCAGAGCTTTGTGAACACCTCTAGGAACAGGAATAGAGGAATCAAACCTGAAATCCCACACAGCTCAGGGATAAGGGAAAAGCAGGAAAAAGGCTCTTTCCCCACTCTCCTGCAGTTTTTACTCTGTGTGAAATAATTAACACCTTTTAAAAGGTTTCCAAGATTAACAAATGAAGCTCCAGTCTGGGAAAATCCTGAACAGGAGAAGCTGGAGAACCACAGAAAACTGAATTATTGGAGGGATAATGAATGATGAATGAATATTCCCTTACCTCCACCACTTCAGGGAAGAGCTCACAGAAGACTTTATCTTTTAAATTAAATGCTAAGCTCTGTGCAGCCAGCTGCCTTTTCTGGGGAGGAAACACAGATTATCAGCAACTGCATGAAAATTAAATCAATATATTTCAATTCAACACCTGATTTCCCACAGGAACGGTGCAAACCTGCAGCCAAGTCATTTGTAACACTTCAAACACCCAATTTCTGAGTATTACTCACTAAAATTTATGTTTATAGGCATAAATGATGTTGGTTGTTCCTGTGGGATCAGGATTCTGTGCTAGAGGCTGGAAAGAGGAACAAAATCCCAACCACGCTTCATCCCTGAGATATCCCAAATTCCCAAAGCTTCCCCAGAGCCCATCCCAGCCTCTGGAACTCACTGTGAACTCGGATGTCTCTATGCTGCCCAGGGTGGGGCCTTTCTCCACCATAAAACTGAGGAGGCCTGTCAGGATTGTGGACACTGACCAAGCTGGATTCCAGGTATCCGGGTGGAAATCCGTGATGGAAAGACACAACCTTAAAAAAAAAACCCCAAAAAGCAGGCACAGGAGGTTGGGATAACCATGGGAATGTGCACAGAGCTGGAATTGTGGTAGAAGAAAGTCCTTACCTTGTGTTGCACTTAAACCTCCCGTTGGGTGTGATCATATAAATACTGGGAGGTTTAAAGGGGAATTCTCGGGGGAATATCAGTTTGCCATGGTAATATCCACCTGCAGCACACAGAGAGAGCAGTGACTGCTTGGGCATCCAGTCCTGAACGACCCAAAAATGGGTTAAATAAACCCTTCTGATTTACTCCTTCTCTTAAACTGCCCAAAAATGGGTTAAATAAACCCTTCTGATTTACTCCTTCTCTTAAACTACCCAAAAATGGGTTAAATAAACCACTCTGTTTTATTCCTTCTCCTGAACTACCCCAAAAATGGGTTAAATAAACCCCTCTGATTTACTCCTTCTCTTAAACTGCCCAAAAATGGGTTAAATAAACCGCTCTGATTTATTCCCTCTCCTTAAGTACCCAAAATTGGGTTAAATAAACCACTCCTGCTTTATTCCTTCTCCTAAACTACCCAAAAATGGGTTAAATAAACCCCTCTGATTTATTTCTTCTCCCCCTATCACTAAAGAAACCAAACTTTTCATCCTGGCCCTCTAAAACTCAGGGATGATCAAGCAAACCTGCTCTGGGTTTACTCTGCAGGAATTTCCTCACATTCTCTCTTACCAACAGGATTTTCTGCTGTCCAGGCTGGGATATATTTAAGGAAAACCAGCCAAAATATATTTAATCCAACACAAACTGGTCATTTTTCCAGGAATTAACTGAAGAATCCAAATGAAAAAAGCATTTTTGACAGGCTCCAGAAGCCACTGTGAATTATGTGACTACAACAAATTAATGAGGTTTTTCCATTTCAACCTTTCTCCAGAAAAATTCCTGAAGAGAATTTTAATCTCAGTTCACTGAGAACATTTCTGTGGTAAAAATGGCAATTTTGACATTATCTTTGTCATAAATTAGAGAATATTTGCTGTAAAACATTAAGAAATTTAGTAAGAGTATTTGTCTTCAGTTTAACCTAAATTTTATTTTACTAAAGCCCTCGAGACGAGAAAAATGATTGACAGCAGCATCACTGTTTCTTTATCTCTTTCCCACAGCTCTGAACTGGCACTGGAAGTTTTTTGAGCTCTTTTTAGTGGGATTATTCTGCCTCTTCCCACCCCCCTGGAATTCCTGAATTTCCATGCAAACACCACAGGCAGGGCTTTACCTTCATAGGGGGTCAGCTCAGGCCCTCGCACCACGTAGTGCCTGGAAAAAAGGGAAATGGAACACTGGGAAACCACACAATATCCCAAAAAAACCAGAACCAATCCCAACCACACAAAGCCATCAAAATCCCAAAAAANAAAAAAAACACAAAAAAACCAAAAAAAAAAAAAAAAAAAAATCAGGATCAACCTCAGCCAAAGTCTCCTCCTCCACCTCCCCAAGGACAGACAGAGCCAGACTTCAAAATCCTGTTCTGTCCTCGAGTGAAGAACCATCCAGCCCAATTCCCATCCCAATTCCCATCCCGATTCCCACCCCGATTCCCAGCCCTA
>VXAD01008754.1:71099-97163 GCA_013399195.1 Dicrurus megarhynchus
CCAGGGATAATGGAAAAAAACGGGGGGAAAATGCCAGGGATAATGAGGAAAACCAGGAAAAAATGCCAGGGATAATGGAGAAAAACAGGGGGGAAAAATGCCAGGGATAATGGAGAAAACCAGGAAAAAATGCCAGGGATAATGGAAAAAAACGGGGGGAAAATGCCAGGGATAATGAGGAAAACCAGGAAAAAATGCCAGGGATAATGGAGAAAACCAGTGTATTTTAATTTTCAAAACGAATACAAAAAGTATTGTAGGTTTAAGTCAGTCCTTGCATGAGGAGTGAATTCACCTCTCCAAGAAATTCAGCATTTCAGGAAAACCATCAGGGAAAGGCTATGGACATTCCCTTCTGGAGGCAAATGAAACGGATTGCACGGGAAATTCAAATTAAAAGTGTTCCTGATCTCCAGATCTCTGCCAGACAGGCCTGGAAGTGAAAATAATCTCCAGATCTGATGTTCTGGTGCTGCTGGAGCGAGAGGAAAGTCCTTGACATTGAGCAATGGGCACTGCAAGGAGCTGATGGAAAAGGCTGGAAGCCAAAATATTTGGGATCTGATGCTCCCAGCAGCCTTTGGAAAGCACAAAATAATCCCAAAGAACACAGGAGCAGGCACAGCCTCTCCGAATGGCAGCTGAGCTCGAGGAATATCCCATAAAACCAAATTCTGAGCGAGGGTGGAATGACTCCAGCGTGTCCTGGCGCAATTAAGGAGCGGTGGCAAAGCCATCCCGGGGCAGGTGACATCAGCGGGGCTCTGGACAAACACCAATTAACAATTTACCAATTAACCCCTGAACAACGCTGCCTGTGTCATCGGGGCTGCCTCACAGGTGAAGCAACAGGGACAGGGGAAAAAGGATTTGTCCGAGGTTGCACGGCCAGGGAAGAGAAGAGTTCAAGAGTTCACAGCTTCCCAGTTGGGTTTTTACAGGCTCTGCTGGAAGAGAGCTGGGAAGTTTGGGATTTATTGCCATTGTTTTGGGCTTCTGGTGAGTAGAGAAATTCAATCTCTTCTTGTTGTTCATTTGGTTGGGAGTTTTTTGGTCTTTTTTTTTTTTCCTTTAAGTGTGCTGGAAAATGGTCCAAATCCCCTTGGGAAACAGGATGTGAATTGAAACAAAAAATTGGGAAGGATTTGTAGGGTTCTGCCTTTATTTAGGGTAAATCCAGTGAGAAAGCACAGAATCCTACACTGGTTTGGGTTGGAGGGACCTTAAAGCCCATCCAGCTCCAACCCCAGCACCTTCCCCCATCCCAGGCTGCTCCAGCCTGGCCTTGGACACTTCCAGGACTGGGGCAGCCACAGTTCCTCTGGGAAAATCCACCCCCACCCTTCCAGCGAAGAATTCCTTCCCAATATCCCATCTTTGAAGCCATTCCCTTTGTCCTGGCACTCCAAGTGTCCCTAAGAGCATCCCCAGCTCCCAAACTGCTCCCGATCCATCCCTTTTGGGGTTTGTTTGGGGATTTCTGCTGGTGCTGATCAGACAGGTCAGACCAGGAATATTTGTGCTGTTCAGGTGCCTTCCTCACTGCATGTTACTCATGGAGGAAATGGGGCCTGGAAGTCACATGGCAGCATTTTTATTCTTTGACTGATGACTAAAGATTTTTTTGGGGGCATGAAAAAAATTAAACAGATTTTTAATAGCAAATCTTAAAGGGTTATCTGGTGCTTTCCATACTTAATGTATGGAAATAATGTAAATAAACACCCCCCCCAACCATCAGAGCAAACAGACCCCGAGCACGGGGTGGGGGTTTTGGGGTCTCCCATATAATTCCTGCAGGTTTGAATGATTCCAAAATAATTCACCTCAGCCATTGCATTGGCCTGGGGGTTTGGATTGCCTTCAGCAGCATTTAAAGGCTTCAAAATGATCTCTTTTTTTTTTCAAGCCACAACACTTCCCTGAGGCTTTCCCTGCATCCAGGGGAATAATCCTGGGCTTTTCCAGCTTCTTCCAGAGCTGTTTGTTTGCAATTCCCAACTCCACCGTGGACAGAGCTGCTGTGGGAGAAGGTGAGGAGATCCTCCAGGTGGAAAACACGGCATTGCAGCTGGATTTATCCCAAAAAAAGCCCCCGTCGGGAGAGGAATGCCAGCTGACACAGGCACTTATGTAATAGCTGGTTTCAATTAGGATTTGCTAATGACTGTTTTGCCCTTGCGCACTTTGTTCCCGGTTTCTTCATCCCCTCCTTCCCTTGGTGCCACACTGGAGCACCTCTTCCTCTTGTTGACATCTGTTCCAGTTCCCAGCAGCAAAGGCTGAAGTTCCTGGATTGATTAACCCCTGGGAATTGCTGCCAAGCGTTGGGAACCAAGGTCTGGGGACTATTCCAGGAGCCAGGAGCGCTCTCCACCTCTTCGTCCAGGAGTTTGAGGAATTTTTGGCTTCATTCAGGACAGAGTGATGGTATCTGGGACTCCAGGATGGTTGCATCTTGCGTGTCCACAGAGCAAGAAGATTTTGCTGGTGCTCTCCAACCCCTGCCAGCCCTGATTGCCTCAGAATTCCTACAGATCCTGCAGCGGAGCTGGAGCAGGATACAAAGGCATCCAGCAGCCAGCAGGATCTCATCCTGTCAATCTGTGGGATTGCCTGAGGGGGTGACAGGTCTGGAGCGGGGTCACAGCGCTGATGAAGAGCTGTGAGTAAAGCAACCAGAAGAGGAAGGGAAGCCAAAAACAAAACCTAGGAAGTGTTATCCCAAAGGGATGCCAGGAGCAGCTGCAGCCACCTTACTCAGAAAGGTGAGTGAGTGGAAATGAATGCTTGCTCATCCCGGGAGCCTGCAGGATTCTTTTTGGTGCTGAGGCTGGATTTTAACCCTCTGCTGGAGGCTGCACTGAGGGCAGGGCTGACGTGGAGCCTCCTCATTCCAGAGGGGTAATTAAGGAATATTTACACGGCTGGTGATTAGCAGATTATTCATGTGCTCATTGCTGGGCTCGGGAGGATGTGCCAGGGAGCTTTATTTTGGAAAATTGGGGATAAAAGCGTGGCACAGGGAGCCCAGCACAGGTTCAGGGCTGTTCACCTCTGCCTGGAGCAGGTTTGGCAGCGTTGGGAGCTGCTGTGGCAAAAGGGACACGTGGGGACACCGGGGCCATCCTGATTCTGCAGGCACAGACCCATGGGATTCCCAGAGAGATCCCCCAGCCAGGCCTCAAAGCATCCCACAAAAAGCAATCCAGGGATTCTCAGAGGAAATGTTGGTGTGCAGAGCTCCACAGACATTCCAGGAGATGAGGAAAACATCCAGAAAGCCGAGGAATTCTGCAGCACTTTTAGGGCAGGATCAGAGGGAGATGTGAAGCAACATCTGGAAGCTCTCCAGGGCAGGCACTGCCTTTGTTCTGCCTCCTGAATAAACTGGAATTCTGCTTTGTAAGGATGACGGAGGTTTGGGAGAGCAAGGACTGGGGAAAACAGAGGAGGCAGAGCCTGCTGGGAGCAGAAAGAGGGAGCACTGGGAGGTTCCTGTTCCTGGAGTTGCCCACAGGAGTTTGGAGTGGGAGGAGGGATGGACTGGCTGATCCAGTGGCCGTGAAGAAAGCAGGGAGAGGGAGGCCCCACAAAACCAGAGACAGAACTCATTCCAGAGGGGAAAACCGGGCTGCTGTGTGAGGGGACAAAATGTGGGAAGAGGGAACCTGAGGCGTTCCAGGGGAATAAACTCCATTCGTGCAGGAAGGGGTGACGTGAGTAAAGCCAGAGCTGCTAAAACCGAGATTAAACTGTCTGCAAAACCTCCTGAAGGCAGGATTTATCCCTGCTCCACATCCCTGCCTCTGCTGCAGGAAGGGGATGCCCAGGGCTGCTTTTGTCCATTCACAATCCAGAGGGAAAAGTGGGAATTTCTGGGAGACACAGCAGTGCCAGGTCAGGAAACTGTGAGAGAGCAGCATAATGTGGGACAAATGCAGTGAGGGAGAAAGTTCATCCCGAGGAGAGTTTGTGTGGTCAGTGGGCAGCAAATTACAGCCAAGCTTCCGTGTGGTGAGGCCCAGGGAAAGGCGCTGGAATTGGGATTTTCCGGGGTCCCTTCAGGTGGGGCTTTGGTTTTAGGCCCCTCAATGTTCAAGCAGCTGGGAAAGGCTGCAGGAAGGAGAGGCTGGGATGAGCTCAGGTGGGATTTTCACACCTCTGCCTACTCAGAGCCTCCTCAGAGACCTCACAAGTTCTTGTTTTGGACATTGGGCAAAATATTTTAATATTTGAGTTCTAAAGGATGAGCCAGGCATGGCAAGAGAAGCTCTGGAAAATATCCCTGAGCTTCTCTCTTTCACTCAAGCCTCTACAAAACATTTTTCCATGTGCACCAGGAGTAAGGAAATACTAAAGGATTTAAAAATGGATTGTCTGGCAGAAGATTTCCCTGATTTCTTGAGTCCACCCCACAAGGAATGTGAATTTACTGCGCCACTTTTAGGTGAAGGAGCTAAAATCTCCTGCAGGATAATCCATGTGCCTCTCCTGCTACTCTGGCTGGCTGATACTG
The DNA here is from genome assembly GCA_013399195.1 of Dicrurus megarhynchus. NCBI lineage: Eukaryota > Metazoa > Chordata > Aves > Passeriformes > Dicruridae > Dicrurus > Dicrurus megarhynchus. The sequence goes on from VXAD01008754.1 coordinate 75,619, forward strand.
GCATCTTTTTATAATCTGATATTTATTTCTGTTTCAATAATCTATCAAATAGCTGAGAATCATTTTATCATCCATCTGAGCCTGTAAAATAAACATTATAATATATTAGATATGATAATAACCAAGTGTGGGGCCAAGGGCAGGTTTTGCACAGTTCAAATGTGAAAGCTTCCAAGCCAAATGGCAAAATTCCTTCATTTTCTTTCTCTCTGCTGCCTTTATCAATTAAATAGGATGTGATCCCATTAAAATCAACAAATTAAAAACACCCAGTGGGAAAAATTTCCGTGGCATGTCCGGAGTTGCTGCTCCTCAGCACACACAAAGCATTTTCTCCTTCCCTCCTTCCAAGCCCTAATCAACATTTTCAGCCTTACTCAGAATAATTACAGCCCTGCCACCCCACAGGACTTTCTCAGGGCTCTTATCTCCACAATCTCTGCATTTTGAAAGAAACACCACATTTTTAAGCAGTGAAGGAGGTTTTTTTTTTTTTCCCTGCTCCTTCCTCCCACTTCAGGATCCAGGACTATGAGCCAACAGATCTGGGATGTTTTTGGAGGGATACTCATCCAGTTCTTCCCCATTTCCTACAGGAAAAAAAATTCCTGGAGGAAATTCTGAAGGGATTTTTCTGAGGTGCTGCCAGGGAATCTCTGCACCATCGTGAGGCAACAGGAGCTGTCTTGTGCCTGCTCCTTGTGCAATAATTCCATTGTCACGGATTTATTGTTGCCATTTTCCATTGCACAACGTGGAATGAAGGGAGAAGGAAGGGTGGGGGAACAGAGACACGAACGTGACAGAATGAGGTTTCCAGTACCGGGAGTTTTTTAATGAGATTTTAGCTAATTAACTCTTCACGTGCCTCTGCTGCAGCTCTTCATTTAATTGGGTTTCTTTTTTAACCAAAAGTTTGTGGGGTTTTTAAAAAAATTTTTTAAATAATTTTAAATTATTTTTTAATCAAAATACTGGGGTTTTTTTTAAATTTAAACCAGGTTCCAGCTATGTTTTTTGAAACTTCCTTTTAATATTAAAGAGGGGTAGAACAGAGTAAATACCAGCTTGGTTGACAGGATTTGAGTCTTTTGAATAATAATTGAAAGATTGGAGAGGAACGTTCTGCGTGGTTTGGGGTTTCAAAAACAAAACCCAGCATGAGTCAATCAAATCAGTCAAAATCAGGGGAGTTTGTTTCCCTTCATCGTTGTCCTTTCTCCCTTCTTTCTGAATCAAATTTCACAAGAAATCTCCACTTTTTGTTTGCAAATGCTGATATTTCACAGCTTCCAGTGGGAGAGAAAATCCAATTTGGAAAGGCAGGCTCTGATTCGGGGCTCTAAACTTCATCTGGATCCCAAATATTCACATTTTCACACAAAAAACTGCCAGGATTCAGGTGCTGAGATGGGAACAGAACCAAATCAACCCCGTTTAAATCAGATTTTGGGATGTGGTTCAGTTAAAGGCTGGCAGAAGTGATGGAGAAATGGATTCATTGGAATGATGAAAATTCCCATAATGATTTCTGATCCTTTCCCACGTGGAAAACAGCACTCCAGTCCTGGCTGGGGATGGGATGGGATGGGATGGGATGGGATGAGCAATATTCCTGGAGAAGCAGGAGGAAGTCCATGTGTGCCTCGGAGAAGCTGATCCGTTGAGATTAGGCTGAGGAATGCAATTCCTCAAGCACTCCTTGACAGCTCCAATTCCCTGGGATCCTGCCAGGCTCTGGAAAACAAGGGAAGAAAGCAGAAATATCCTGCCTAGATGGGAAAATCCCCAGTGGGGAGAACGTCCTGCAGTCAGTGCTTATTTCCCCAGAAATGATGGTTGAGAATCCACTTCAGTCACGAGGGGGAAAAATGGAGATGGACACGCCAGCAGCACTTAAACCGAGTTTAACTCCGGTGTAACCTTCGTGTTAACCCGTTTGTCCAGTTTATTCACTTCCTATTATTCCCTGGATCATGCTTTGAATAATTTCCATGATCTGTTTCTCAAGTCCTGCCCCCTTTGATGTCATCAGTTCGATCCATATAGGCTGGACAGCTCCCAGGGCCTCTGCACTCCCAAATCCCAGAGCTTTGGGCCAGGCTTCTGCTCAGGATTAAGCCCAGGGCTGGGTTTAGTGGCTTCTCTAAACACTCCGAGATCAGAGTTTCTGCCAAGGTACAGTGGGGGGGGCTGGAATTTGGTTATAATTCGATTGTTTAATGTGTATTTTTAGATATATTGTGAATTTGTAGCTATAAATATGGGGTTGTGCTGTTTTCCACATTGCCTCTGGATTATTTTGCTTTATCATCATTTCTTTTTCATGCTAATTATTTTAACAATGCAGATTTAAATGGGATGAATTAGCCATGAACTCAAAATCCCACTGACAACGCCTGAAAACTCTGAATTATCTCTGAAAACCAGGCTTTGTCTGGGGGTTTTAGAGTCACAATTAGACATGAAAAAATCTGTGTTTGATAAATTCTTTTAGCACTCACTTTGGGTAATTCTGGCCTTTTATTCCACATTTTTTCTCACAAATAAAGACTCTGAGCTTTCATTTCATTATCTCAGAGCCTCTTGCAACGATTCCTTAGTGACTTCTGCTCTCCTCATTTTCAGACTCTATCCCTGCATCCCTAAATTTTTTTTTATTTGGAGCTAAGGTTGCCCCAAAGTTTGGACTCAGTAAACTTCTCTTAATGACTTGATGGGCACGGTGACTCAGGGCTGCTGTAATGCTGGAAACTCACACACTCCTGGCACGTTCTGGACGTGGAAATGTGACAACAGCCTGTCCCAAAGTGGCACCAGAGCCCGGGACACGTCCTCAGAAAGGCTGGAATATCTCTGGAGTAGCACAGGAGATGTTTTAATTAGTGGGCCAAAGGAAATTGGGATTTTTATTTGGATTTATGCCATTCTTTTGAGTGATTTTCAATTTCTGTGCTGCCTTTTCACTGCTGTAAAACACAGAGAAGCCTTAAATTCCTATTTCTGTGGCAAAATAGTTGTTAATAATATTAATTAATATTTTGGTGGTCCCCAGAAACACCCTGAGATGATTTTATTTTCAGTGCTACCTGCAGTGCTTTATCCACACCCTAATTTGGCTCATCCCCTCTGTTGTTCCAACTGAGGTGTTTTTCTCCACTTCCATCCCTAAATTCTTGTCTGGACTCTGCAACACCTCCTGTATTTCATCTTGGAGGAGAGTTCAGAGGTAAATTAGTCCTGTTAAATCTGCAGAATGGGAGATCCCACAGCAAAAATGAAAACCAGGTTCTAATTTATCCAGTTAAAAGCTGGATTTATCCCAATTCCTTGACTCAAGGATGAAGCCATAGTGGTAGTTTTAAGCCAGTCTTGTTTTAGGCCCATAAACCAGAATATTCCACTGGAAATATTCCCCTAATCATGAATTATAAATCTGTATGGATGCCCAGCGAGTCAGGATTAAACCCTGCTCCTTGGAGTCCTTAGAAAGGAGAAAATTCCCCACCCTTTTTGGCCTCAAACTTCCCAGCTTTACTCACAAATCCACCCTGGCAGAGAAACCCTGTGCAAGTGTGGGCAACCACCTCCTGTTTCTTCAGCAGCAGCACAGGCTGAGCTCTTTGCTCCCTCCTGGACCCAGATTCTGCTCAGTTCTTGTTGGGTTTTTCTGATTATGAACTCATTTGGGGCCTCTTTGGGAAAGGCCTCTTTGGAGTGTTCATCTTGATTTTTTTCCCCTCATGGTTAGAATGGCTTCTTAGCCATCATTTCGAGGGAAATAACCACGGATTCCATGATGTTCTCCCCACTGGGAATTTTCCCACCAAGGGAGGATCTTTGGAAGAGGCCATTTCAGAAAAAGCCCCTTTGGAAAAGGCCCGTTCAGAAGAGTCTTCCCCTCAGATGAATAAGATTTTTTTCATCTTTTCCACTCCCAGAAAGACACTTAGAGGATGGAGCAGGAGCTGGCACGAGGAGAGGAAGCGAGGAAGGAAGGCCTGATCGAGTTTTACTCCTCCTTCAAGGAGATGTTTGAGTTTTTCTGCAAAAACACCACCATCCACGGCACCATCCGCCTCGTGTGCTCCGACAGCAACCGGATGAAAACGGCTTTTTGGACCCTGCTGCTGCTGGCCAGCTTTGGCATGCTCTACTGGCAGTTTGCCCTCATGTTCAGCCAGTACTGGGCCTACCCCGTGGTGCTCACCATGTCCATGCACTCCGAGCCCAAAATGTTCCCTGCCATCACCATCTGCAACCTGGATCCCTACAGGTAACCTGGGCTGCTTCCCATCACACCTGGATGGTCCCAAAGGTCTGGGAAAGGTTTGGGAAGGGTCAGGAACCACCTGGGTGCATCCCACAGCCATCTCCATCTGATTCCCAGCACCCCTGGATGGTCCCAAAGGTCTGGGAAAGGTTTGGGAAGGGTCAGGAACCACCTGGGTGCATCCCACAGCCATCTCCATCTGATTCCCAGCACCCCTGGATGGTCCCAAAGGTCTGGGAAAGGTTTGGGAAGGGTCAGGGATACCTCCCCAGGAGGGACAGGGGGGTTTCTCTGCCTTCAGCCATCCCCATCTGCTTCCCCTCACACCTGGATGGTCCCAAAGCTTTGGGATGCATCCCACGGGAGGAACAGCCAGGTCCCTGTGCCTGCCCCAGCTGGAAAGGGACTGTTGTTGTTGTTTCCAAACTGGTTTCCAGATAAAGATCTTGTTGGGAATTGTGCAAGGACTTGTAGCAGTGAATTCCATGTGCTGAGTCAGGATAGAGGGAACTGAGCCGGCACTCGGTGGAAGCTGCTCGCTGATTTTGGGCTCTGATAAAATCAGCCTTTCCCTGAAAAACGTGGCTGCTCCGTGGATTCCTTCCTCACTCAGCTCCTGAGCTCTGGGATGGGGCGTGTCAGAGCCAGCTCTCCTGGCTTTCCCCCAGAAACATGGGAATAAATGAGGCAAACCCATGGAATTCTGTGTGGCTCTGCTTGTCCAACGAGGCTCACGCGATAGGGGCGAGTTATCACGGAGTTTCATGTTACATAGTGAAGGAATTATGTAATTTCCTTGGAATAATTAGCTAATTGCCGACAGAAAGGCCAGTTTGTGCAGCTCTGCACAGCTGCAAGGTCTGAGGCTTCCAACAACTGGAAATTCAGCCACTGGAGCTGCTGATAAATTAATTTATTGCTGAGCCTTGGCCAGGATCACCGGATATTCTCCCACAGACTTCAAGGAATAACCTTCCCACGGATCCTGTGAGGGCACAAAGTGCTTTTTGTCTGATAGAAACGTGAATGTTCACAGCTTCATTGTGTTCCTGGCAGGTTTGAGCTGGTCAGTGAGCACCTGGTGCAGCTGGATCGCATGGCAGAGGAATCCATCACCTTTCTGTACGGAATCAACACCTCAGCCAGGTTATTCCACATGAATGACAGGAATATCCACGTCCAGGGCTTGTCCAACCTCAGCAGGTCGGGCTTCAAGCTGAGCCAAAACTTCTCCCTCTTGAGGATGTCGGACCTCAGGTCAGGGAAGAAACATTCCAGCGTGGGCTTCAGGCTGGTGAGTGGGGTCCTGGCAGGATTTCACCGGGATCCAGGCAGGGAAAGGAGCTCTGGGTGTTCCCTCAGGGACAGAGGGAGCCTTCCAGCAGGGCAGGATGGGGATTCACCCCAAAATACCTGAGTGGTGTCCGGGTCCGACCAAGAGTGCAGCTCTTCAGGGAAATTGTGGAGCTGAGGGAAATTTAAGATCAGGGCAAGCAAATGAGTCTGGGGTGAGGCAGCAGCCCTGTCCCACAGCCCAAACTGGGGCTGGGATCCCCATCTGGGCTTAAATTTGCTCCTGGAAGTGTGGGTGGAAGCCCTGGGTGAGGCTGCTCAGGGCCTTTAAAGGTCCATTAAAAAAAAAAAAAACGACAGAAAGAATGAAAAAAGAGATGATTTCAGAGCTGGGTAATGAGAGATTGGGGGTGTTTCAGGACAGTTCATCCATCCCAGTCCTATTCCATCCATTCCTGCCTCAGTCCATCCCTGTCCAGCAGTTTGTGCTGATGTAGGAACAGAAGCTGGGATTGATGTGGCTACAAAGGGCAGCAGTTTTGGGGTGATTATTGAACCCCTGCCCTGTCCTGGGTTCTTCACCAGCAGTTTTGGGGTGATTATTGAACCCCTGCCCTGTCCTGGGTTCTTCACCAGNGACCAGGCAAACTTTCCCCAGAACCTGTGGGTGTTCCCCTGAGTAAGAACAGAGAAAGCCTCTCTGGGCTCTGCTCATGATTCATGAGCTGCAGAGAATTCCCAGCCCTGTCATCCCTTCTCCCAAGGTTCTGCTCCCTCCTCCTGCCTCTTTCCCCCTGAGATGGAGCAGCTCCAAGGAGAAAATTCCTGAAATAATCAGAGTTTTCACTTTCTGGGAAAACAGAGATTCCCCTCACCCCTGTCTCCAGCATTTCCTTTTCCCTGTGACCTGTCCCCCTCACCCTGAGCCTCTCCCTCTCTCCCAGTGCAATTCCACAGGTGGGAATTGCTTCTACAAGACCTATTCCTCGGGCATGGATGCCATCCTGGAGTGGTACAGGTTCCACTACATGAACATCATGTCCCAGCTGCCCGTGATCATCAACATCTCGCACCACGAGGAGCAGATCGAGGACATGGTTTACTCCTGCCAGTACGATGGGGAGCCCTGCAGGCCCAGGTGGGTGCAAATTGGGATTTCCAGGGAATTAACAGCTCATTCCCATTTTCCCAAACGCATCCAGCTTCCAATTAAGGCGTTGCCACGCTCATAATTAAAACCCCATCCGATCTCTCTCGGTTCCAGTGATTACGTTCACTTCCACCACCCAGTTTTTGGGAGCTGCTACACTTTTAACAGCAAGGGGACAGATCCCTTCTGGACAGCCACAAAACCAGGAATTCCTTATGGTGAGTTATTTCCCAAAGGGTGGGGAAAAGGGCTAAAATTAACAGAATTAATTAAATACGTCTTCTGTGTAGGATTTACTGACACATTTGGTCTGGTGGCACAGATGATTGGCTTGTGACAGCCATGCCAGGCACTCCTGGGCTTATAAAAGCAGAATAATCTTTTAGTTTTCGAGCAGAATATTCTTACAGTCGTTATTGCAGAGTATTATGGGATTGTGGAAGGTTTGGAATAGCTGCCATTGCCACCAGGTCTCTAAGGAATACAAGTGGCTCTTCCATGAGGGATTTGATCGGTGCTGACAGGTCGGGATGTCCTCATTTCACCCCGAGCTGTCCCACACTTGCCTCTCTCTCTGCTTGCCAGGGCTGTCCCTTATCCTGAGGGCAGAGCAGAAGGATCACATCCCCCTGCTCTCCACGGTGGCAGGGGTGAAGGTGATGATCCACAACCACAACCAGACCCCGTTCCTGGAGCACGAGGGCTTCGACATCCGGCCGGGCATCGCCACCACCATCGGCATCCAGCAGGTCTGGCACTGCCCCGGGGCTGGGCACATCCCCCCTGCTGGCACAGGGACACACAGCAGCCTCGGGGTCCTCTCCCTCCTCCCTTCACTGTGCTCAGGTCCAAGGGAAATGGTCCCAAATGTGGCCTTTTGGTTCTCAAAATGTTGGAGCCTCGTTTGATTCCCACTTTCGAGGCTTTTGCACCTCTCCAATCCCATCCCGGCTCTTCCCAAGGAGCTGCCTGGGTGAATTGGGATGAGGGCAAACATCCAGGAGGGATTTATTTGGACAGGATGTGTTGCTGTTGGGGGGCTGAATCAGGAGGGGTTGGGGTGGAGATCAGGGAAAGGTTCTTCCCCCAGAGGGAGTGGGCACGGCCCCGAGAGCTCCAGGAATGTTTGGATAATGCTCTCAGGGATGCACAGGGTGGGATTTTGGGGAATCCTGGGCAGGGCCAGGAGCTGTGGATGATCCCTATGAGTCCCTCCCAATATTCTGGGATTCCCCTGCACTCTCCCACCTCTCCCCTGTCACTCCCTGTGGTTTTTATCCAGGTCCAGCTCTGCTGCTCATTTAATTCCCTGCCCTTCCTGCCCTTCCCTGCTCCCTCCAGTGAAGCTCAGAGGGTGCTGGCTGGCCCCAATTAACACTGCTAATCACCCAGGGCTCTTTTCTGTCCCCACAGGACGAGGTGAATCGCCTGGGTGGCAATTATGGCAAATGCACAACTAATGGGGATGATGTGGACGTGAAACTGCTCTACAACAACTCCTACACCCTGCAGGTACTGCCTCAGGCCTGGCTGAGCCCAGCTTAGCCCAGCCCAGCTCAGCCAGGCTGGATGAGGAGCAAGCAGCTCATTCCTTCCTGTCCAGGGAGCTCTCCTGGCTCAGCAGTTTCACTGCTGGAGGTAACAGAGAGATCCCTGCCCATCCAAAAGCAGCTCCCAAACAAGGAGGTACAATTTGGGATGTGTTGGAATGAGGGGAGGATCCCCAGTGCCAGACCTGGGGCTCTTCTGACAGCAGGCAGGGAGCACTCAAGGCAGCTGAAGTGTTTTAGGAGGGTATTTTTGCCCATCAGGTCTTTGTTTGTGTCAGGAATTGCTCCTGGCTCTGTTTTTCTGGGCTGCTTCACTGAGATGTCTCTGAGCAGCACGGAAAAGGGAGCTGGGAAAATTCTCCATCAGCATTTTCCGGGGTAAAGCCAAGCAGTGAGGAGTGGAAACCTTTCCCATCCTCATGGCTGGTGCCTTTTTGCTGTAAGAAAACCTCTCCTAAGAGCTGCATCCTACAGATTTGGAAGTTTTTTGGTTTCTCCAATCTTTTTTCTTTTTTCTTTCTGCCTTCTTTCTTTCCCAGGCCTGCCTGCATTCCTGCTTCCAGCACATCATGGTTCAGGAGTGTGGCTGTGGGTATTATTATTACCCCCTGCCTGCTGGGGCTGAGTACTGTGACTACAACAAGCAGCCTGCCTGGGGTAAGAGCTTTTCCCTGGAAAAGGGGACACATTCCTGAATCCCTCACGTGGATTCATGGAATCACAGAATATCCTGAGTTTCAAGGGACCCACAGGGTCATTGATCCAACTCCTGGCTCTGCACAGACACCCCAGTGACCCCACCCTGGCCCTCAGAGCGTTTTCCAAATATTCCTTGAATCCCTGAATCCCAGCTGGATCCCAGGCACCTTTCTGGGCATTTGGATATCAAGTTGTGCTTAAAAATCCTTTTTAAGGACATTCATGTAGGGTCAAACTCCTTCATCTCCTCAGCACTGTGCTGGTGTAAGAAATCTATGGATGAAATCCCTCCCTGGGAGGCTGGGGAGGCCCTGGGATGGAATTCCCAGAGATTTTATGGCTGGCCCGTCCCTGGGAGTGTCCAAGGCCAGGTTTGGAGCACCCTGGGGTAGGGAAAGGTCCCTGCCTATGGCAGGGGGTGGGAATTGATCTTTAAGGTCCTTCCAACCCAGGATTCTGTGGTTTTATGGTTTTAAGCTCTGAATTCTGGTTACGATTCAAAATCTCTGCCTAAATCCTCTGCTCCTTAAGCCTGGCCCATCCTCAGCAGATCAGATCCCTGCCTGGCACTCAGGTGCCCCTCTGGAATCATTCCAAAGGGACAGGAAATCTCTGAGCCTGTTCCTTCCATCCCTTCTTCCAGGTCACTGCTTTTACCAGCTCTACAACAGGCTCAGGAATCACCACCTGAACTGCTTTGACCAGTGCCCCAAGCCATGCAGGTGAGTCCCAAAAGCAGAGCTCAGCAAGGGAAATCCCAGCTGGGAATGCAGGGAATTTAGTGGAGAATTCATGGATCAGCTGGGAGATTCCAGTTTGATGTTTGCACCCCAGTGCTGAGAAAGCAAAAAGATGAGAGCATTAAATGCAATTCAATCAGAGCTTTATCCATGACAGCAGAGAGCTTTAAATCACCCTGGAATGTTTCATTAGGCCCAACCCAAACTCTTTGTGTCACTTTTCAGCCTGGAATTCTTTATTTTCACCTTTTTGCTGCCAATTTCAAAACAGAAAGATCACTTTAAAACAAAATATCGAATGTTTTCATTTTGGATGCATCCAAATGTTATCAGGACTTTGAAACCATTCTGATTTTCCTCCTGACCTGAACAATTTTCTCTGGTTTTATTTTGTGAGCTGACTTAGGAAGGTTCTCAAGAGCTGCCCCAGGAGTTTTCTGGAATTGTTAAATTCCCCCTTGCCAAGATCCCCGTGGTCAGAATCTCTGGTTTTTCTCTCCTCAGGGAATCCCTGTACAAGGTCTCAGCTGGGACAGCCAAGTGGCCCTCAACAAAATCCCAGGTACTGCACAAAACCCCTGAATTCCGAGCAAACTGCCCCAAAAGCTGGGCCTAGGGAATGATCCTGTGCTTAAATAGAAGGATACAATCCCAGAATGTTTGGGAAGGGGTTGGAAGGGATCTTAAATCTCATTTTATTCCATGGGCAGGGGCAGCTTCCACAGCCCAGGTTGCTCCCAGAGCTTCTAATTCCTTCAATCCTTTTCTAATTCCCAAATCCCTTGAGCAATCCCCTCAGTTCCCACCCCAAACTGGAGTTCCTGGCTCTGCTCCCAGTGGGAGCCGTGCTGGGGCTCTTTGGGAGGTGCAAACTCCGTGGGTCCCCATTTCTCATGTTCTAATGAGCAGGTAATTAATTTACCTGAGTGATGACAGAGATGGAAATCCAGCCAGGACGTTGTACAAGAGGGAATTATGTGGTGGGGTCGCCATTAAAGGCAGAATTTAATGTTGTGAACACCTCAAAATTCAGATTTTCTTTGATATCCTGGCAAATATTGCTTGGATTTGACAGCTCTCCCTTTGTATTATCAATCAATCAATCAATGACAGCCTTTTTAATGGCTCAGAATTGACATTTCAGTGCTTAAAACCCTCATTTTAAAAGTGTTAAACATAAAAAAGCTCACGAGGCAGGGTTCCAGTGACAAATATTCCAATAAGAAATATTCCAATAAAAAACTTTCCAATCACAACCATTCCAATCACAAATATTCCAATAACAATCATTCCAATAACAAACATTCCAATAAAAAACATTTCAATAACAAATATTTCAATCATAATCATTCCAATCACAAATATTCCAATAACAATCATTCCAATAACAAACATTCCAATAAAAAACATTTCAATAACAACCATTCCAATCCCAAACATTCCAATAACAAAGATTCCAGCGAATCACAAATATTCCAATAAAAACAAATATTCCAATCACAAATATTCCAATAACAAAGATTCCAGCAAATCACAAATATTCCAATAAAAACAAATATTCCAATCACAAATATTCCAATAACAAAGATTCCAATAAATCACAAATATTCCAATAACAAAGATTCCAATAAATCACAAATATTCCAATAACAAAGATTCCAATAAATCACAAATATTCCAATAACAACCAACCTCTGCTGCAGGACTGGGTCCGCCAGGCTCTGAGGCACCAGAATGGCTACAACTCCACCAGCAACAGGTAAAAGCAGGGATAAACTCCTCATTCCTGGATAAACTCCTCATCCCTGGATAAACTCCTCATCCCTGCAGGATTTGGGGCTGGGAAGGGAAGGCGACAGGAAAATGTGCAGGAAAATCCAATAAACTCCCAATTTTTCCTCACAAAACTCTAAAACACTGAGTTTTTTTCCAAGCTCTGGTTGAACAACCTCAGGGGAAAAAAACTTGGTGTGGGTGGGGGAAGCTCTTTATCCCAAAAAGCCGGAGCAGCAGCAGCAGCACCTCCCAGGCAGGGAATGTCCCCCCGGTGCCAACAGCTCCTCTGTCCCCTGCAGGAAGGACATTGCCAAGGTCACCATCTTCTACCAGCAGCTCAACTACCAGGCTGTCAACGAGTCTCCTCTGCTCTCAGTAGGTTCCACCACCCCAAACTCTGTCCCCTGCTTTTCTTTTGGGGTGCTGGGCTGCCTGGAGGGAGGGCTTTGAAACAGCTGCCCCCCCCATGGGATTCTTCTCCTTGAGGAAAACTTTGGGGATTTCACCTTTTACACGACCCCCATCGATTCTCCCTGGGTGACAACAGCAAAATTGCTGTTCCCAGAGCTCTGCTGTGGCTGATCAATAAATCCTTGGATTTTTTCCCCCAGGAGAACCTGCTGCTGTCCAGCATGGGGAGCCAGTGGAGCCTCTGGTTCGGCTCCTCGGTGCTGTCGGTGGTGGAGATGTTCGAGCTGCTCGTGGACACCTTGGTCCTGTCCCTCCTCTTCTGCTACCAAAGGCTCAGGGCCAAGAAGACCCTGAGGGTTTCTCCCAGCATCCCCAGTGTCAGCCTGGCCCTGGAGAACTACAGGGTGGTGCAGGAAGAGCCTGGGATGGGAGAGGAGGGTGCCCAACCCTCTGGAATGAGGGACAGCACAGGGGAGCTGCGGCTCCAGCCCCTGCCCCAGAGGTGCCCGGAGGTGGTGCTGGATGGGTTTGGGTGCACCAGGGACGAGGATTTGGGACAGGAATGAAGAGCTGAGGGGCTTTTGTGAGCATGGAGAGGCTTGGAATTCCCTTAATGCTGTGGGAAGGGTGCCAGGGACGTCCTGGATCCACAGCTGAGCGTGGCAATGCTTGGAATTCACCTGATGCTGCAGGAAAGAGGACAGGGACGTCCTGGATCCACAGCTGAGCGTGGCAATGCTTGGAATTCACCTGATGCTGCAGGAAAGAGGACAGGGACGTCCTGGATCCACAGCTGAGCGTGGCAATGCTCCCTCAGCCACTGCAGGTTGCCACTGCACATCCCTGAGTCCTGCACCCAGAGATTTTGGATCTCAGGGAGTGCCTGGGAAGGGGGAGCTGCACTTTTCTTGTGGGAGAGTCCTGGAATCCTCATCAAAGGCTGTTCCCAGCTTTAATTTATAAATGCTGGGGAGGAAACCCCTCTGTGGCTCCAGCCAGGCCCAGCTACATTTCACAAACCTCCTCCAGAACCGGCTGTTCATGGCAAGAATCCCAGTGGAAGCCAAGGATTGTGTGGGACAGTGGGAAGGGGATTGCAATGGGATGGGTTTAAGGCCCCTGCCAACCCCAAACCATTCCCTGGCCCCGTGATTCACATCCAGGGTTGTCCTGAGGGGATCAGAGCAAGAGGGGGCTCTGATTCCACCCTGAATTCCCAGACACCTCCTCATCCTTGCGGGATTTGGGGCTGGGAAGGGAGGCCAAGAGGAAACTTCTCCTGCTGCCCTTTGAGGCCAAGGCTCAGGATGCTGCTGCTGAGACACTCCTGGAGTCACCCCAGGTTATTCCCAGTGGGTCTGACTCTCCCAGGGGGGAATAAAAGAGAAGAAAACGGGGTTGGGAACTTCTTTAGGTGCCAGAAAAAGCATCTGATTTCCGTGGAAGGTGCCGCAGTGCTGCGTTTTTGTTGCAGCCCATTTATAAACAGAGATAATGTTAATATTTGACAGTAATTTATCTGTACATAAAATACAAAAACCAGCTTTATTTTTGATGGTGACTTCGCACAGGAGCATTTTACTCTGTTGGAACCTCGTTTATGACTTGCAGGGAACAAGAAACCAAAAAAGTTTTGGGGTTTTTTTTATTTTTTTTTTTAAATAAAATGCTCTGGATACAAATGTTGGGAGTTTTTTGTGACTTTGTTTTGCCTTCAGCTGATACTTGGGTTCATTTTTGCCTCGTTGTTATTTCTAAACATCTTAAATGCCCAGAAACCTGAATGTACAAAGCCAAGTTACGATTTTGGGACCTCAGTTTGCTGCTGGCATCCCTGAGAGCCAAGCCCCAACCTGATTTTGAGTCTTAATTTTGCTTGATTTGTTTAATCCTGGCCTCCATGCCCCCCAAAAAACCACTGCATCATGGAATTTAATTCCAGGAGGAACCAATTTGGGGGCAGAGGATCAAATGCTCTGCCCAGGCCCAGAGGTCAGGAGGTGATTTCTGGTCTCGTGGTCAGATTTGGCACAGGAGGGATGGGAATGCAGGACAGGGATGGGGAAAATCTGCCACCTTCAGTGGGATAAAATGGATTCTGAGCTCGTGGGAGCACAACCAACCAGTCTGAGGTAGCTCAGAGCTCTGTGCACTGAGGGCAGGGACTAATTTTGAGTTTAGGAAGCTCCTCTTTATTCCAGAACCTCCCCCAGCCTGCTGGGTTGGGCAGTCAGCCCCCCAAATTCTGCTTTAGGGTCACCCCTGAGTGCCTGGGACGTCAGCACCTGCCCCAAATGGAGCTTTTCCACCTGAGCTGGGCCCTTCCAGCAAAAATCCAGGCCCCAGAGGGAGTCAGTGACAAAAGCCCACAGGAATGAAGGCCAGGGGAGGGCACAAATCCAGGCTCAGGTCAGATCCGATTTTTCAGAGCTGCTTGGAGCAGGAACCAAACAAAACTCAAGCCCCAGGTGAAGGCACGGAGTTCAGGTGTCCCAGGACAGAACCTCCTGGGCAGGGATGGTTTGTGCTGCAATCCTGGGGGTAATTAAGCACCCTTGTCCATTAATGACGTCGTTCACGTGTCATTAATGACGTTTCACGGTTGGACTTTCGGGGGTCATTTTTGCCACTGCCTGAGCTCATTTTTACCTGGGGATGAACCCACAGGGGGGAGAGATCCCAGGAATTCGGTGTCCACCCTCACTCAGAGCTGCTGTGCCCGCGTTGGACACACAAAAAGTGTCCCCTGGAGGCAGCAGGACAGGGAATTGTTGCGAGCTCCTGCTGATAAAATCATGGATAGGTCACAGATCCTCCTGCACCCCACTGAAATATCTCTTACAACTCCCATTTTGAGATTCCCACTGTTGTAAGAAAATAGCAGCCCCAGGTTTTTGAGGATATTTAAGCATTGAATTCTCATTAATTAAGGAAAAAGGGTCAATCTTTTTCTGCAATCCCATCTCAGCCTGCAGTGTTCGCCTTGGGCTGGTGTTTGAGCTAAAATCTCCGTTTTAGGCAGGAAAATACAGCAGTGAAATAAATGGGGAAGGGACAGTGGGAGCAGGGCAGGCATCCCCCAAATCCCCTAACTATAAATTTATTGTAATATCACAGCTCTACTCCCATAAATACCTAAAAAATGCTCCTGATTTCAGAATATTCACCTTATTTAACTCTTCCACTGAGTGAATGAGTCCCCCTGAATTAACTAATTGGGATCTATTAAAAAAACAGAGATTATTCCCCAAATCTCCCCTTCCTGCCTTTGTTCTCTGTGCTAAGCAGGACAGAAATCACAAGGCCAGGCCGGTCTTTTTTTTCCTTCTTCTTTTATTTTTCTGCCACAGACACACAGGATGGGAGAACCCAGGGGGGAAGGATTGCCCTGTGTGGGGAAAAAAGGAGGATTTTTCCACATAGTGCAAGGACAGAGCTCAGGATCCAGCACAGGAAGGGGTGGGATGGGGCAGGGGCTGACCTGAGCCTGTCCCTTTTGTCCCAGCCTTCTTCCAGAGCAGCCTGGAGTCATCATCATCATCATCGTCACCAGAGAGTCACAGAAACCCCAGCAAAAAAATCAGAATATTTATGTGCCATTCAGTGCCCCACAGCTCAGCCTGGAGGGTGCAGAGGAGAAGGAAAACAGGTTAAAAAAGGGATTTTAGATCCAGTTAATCCAGGCAGCAAGGCAAGAAAGCCTCCAGCAATAAAAGCCAAGAAGGAAAGGGAAGGATTTATCCAGATTTTTATTAACAGTGCTTCAAGAGACCATAGAAGAGAAAGAAGGCGGGGGGGGGAGGAAAAAAAGGCAGACAGCACAGCAAGAGCTTTGAAATCGTACAAAGGTAATTACAGAGAGAATATCTGGTTTTCCAGAGGTACACTCAGCACAGGCTGTGTGGGGAGAGGGATTAAAAAACCTGGTACAAAGTGGCACCGAGGTGAGGGAGGGGAGGAGGGGGTACGGCGTATTTACAGCGAGGGCTGAGCCCTCAGGGCCCCGGCCTGGCCACAGAGGGCCCCTGGTCTGGCCAAAAAGGGTCCCTGACCTGGCCAAAGGATCTCTGACCTGGCCAAAAAGGGTCCCTGACCTGGCCAAAGGATCTCTGACCTGGCCAAAAAGGGTCCCTGACCTGGCCAAAGGATCTCTGACCTGGCCAAAAAGGGCCCCTGACCTGGCCAAAGCACCTCTGGCCTGGCCCAAGGATCTCTGGCGTGGCCGAAGTGTCGCTGACCTGGCCAAAAAGGGCCTCTGACCTGGCCCAAGGATCTCTGACCTCCCCAAAGGATCTCTGGCCTGGTCAAAGCAGCTGGCCCAAGGGCTTCTGACCTGGCCAAAGGATCTTTGGTCTGGCCAAAAAGGGTCCCTGGCCTGGCCAAAGCACCTCTGGCCTGGCCCAAGGATCTCTGACCTGGCCAAAGAGCCTCTGACCTGGCCAAAGAGTCTCTGACCTGGCCAAAGAGCCTCTGGCCTGGCCAAAGAGCCTCTGACATGGCCAAAAAGGGTCCCTGACCTGGCCAAAGAGCCTCTGGCTTGGCCAAAGAGTCTCTGACCTGGCCAAAGAACCTCTGGCCTGGCCCAAGGAGCTCTCCCTGCCCGTGCTGTGGCCACAGGACCCGTCCAGTCCGTGCTGTTGGCGAGGGAAGCCGGGGCAGCCCCTGGCCGGCCCGGCTCAGGTGGCCCCCGGTCACTCCTGCTGTGCCACCTCTGGGAACAGGAGGATTTCCACCCAAACTGCTCCATCCTGGGAGCAAGGTCCCAGCCCAGGTGTCCTCTCCTGCCACCCCCAGCCCTCCTTGTGCCTTGGGAACCACCTTGGCTACGCTTCCCCCCTCACTGCCTCCCCATCCTGCCCCGATTCCCTGGGAGGCTGGGGAAGCAGCAGGGGGAAGGGTATGAGCCCCCTTCCTATGGAAACAGCACTCATCTGTTCTGGAATCTCCAAAAAAAAACCCCTTTTTTCCTTCAGAACCCCCCTCTCCCCCAGCCCCTTGGTGCTCAGTGTCACCTCCCAGGCTGTTCTGTCTTTGGTTGAAAGCAAAAAATGCTGGGGCAGTGAGGGACACGTGGCCAGGGGACAGCCGTGTCCAGGGCCACTGGGCAGGAATTCAGTGCATTTCTTCAGGAGCTCCTGGGGTTTTCTTGCATAAATCATGGCCATGTTTGCTGCTCTGAGATGTTCCTGATCTCTTGATTCCAAAATCCTCCCTCCAGTTCTCTCTTTGAAGCTGCAGCATCATTAATTTGATGATCTCAGAGGGCTTTTCCAACCTTAATAATTCCCTTTTATGCCCATCGCGGCTCAGCTTGCCACACTTTATTTTTGTTAAAGGCATAAAATCTTCCAGCTCCCCGTTTTTCCTTTGAAATACTCCAAGAAATTTCCCATCTCAGAAGCAGCAACACTGAAATAACCTGAGGCTTCCCTGGATTTCACCGGAGAGGGAGAACTGAGGGTGTTGTTTGAAAATCCAACCAGCTGAGCTCATCCCACCTGGAATCGGAGCCCAGAGATCCAAACCCAGACTGGATCCAAGTCCAGGCACTTCGTTACAGGGTTGGTCAAATAAAAGTGAGGATAGGGAGAGAAATATTCACCCAGATCCCCAAAAAATTCCAAGGATGGAGGATCCTGGTGGCTGGGGGGGCTTTGGGCAGTGCCTGGCACTTTGCTTTCTACACAAAGGCAAATTCCTCCAGTTAGATGTGGTTAAAGTCCACAGAAAACACCCACACACCCGTGGAAAAAAAAAGGGAGAGTGAAAACCCAGCAATTCTGGGCATCAAATATTCCAAGCAGGATTGTACTACACAAATCCAGCTGCGTTTGAGGCAGGAAAACCAAGAAAATGTTCATTTTATCATCTTCCCCAGAGCCTGGAAATGCATTTCCTTGGCTGAAAATGAATCTCCTGTGCACCTTCCCCACTCTCCCCTCCAAACTTTGGAGCGCACACACCCCCCCACACACCCCCCAAGCAAAAATAAAAATCAAAGAAACACAGAAAATGGGGAGAAGTGCCTCCTTAGCGTGTTTTTCCTGGAGAAATTCTAGTTTTAGGGACTGCAGGGTGTTCTCAAGTGTTGGGTTATATCTCGAATTAGAGGCATTTAATGCCTCACGATGAAAACAGAAAGGGAAGGGGGGGAAAGAAAGGAAAATTAGGGGAGGGGAAAAAAAGGCAGGTTTGGAAAAATATTCCCTAGCAATGCTACAAAAAAAAAAAAAAAATCCTGACATTAAATACAGACCAACTGTATTGAATAAAAATTGCACTAGTCCTCTGGGCACATCAATAAGAATAAATTAAATACTTAACAATTCCACTGATTAAAAAAGACAGCACAAAACCCATAACAAAAGAACATAAAACCCCCCAATACTGTCAGGTAGGAAAAGTGCACAAAGTTGCTTTATACATTGACTCTAAATAAAGTACCAATACATGTTAAATAGATCAATTGTCTTGCGAGACGCTGCATCAATATTTACATTTTTTGTTTTCAACTTCATCTACTCCAGCAGTGAGTCTGAGCTTCCAGGGAGCAAACTGGCCAGGATTTCTGGCCAGAATTCCCAGAAAAAGTGAAATAAAACGACCCAAAAGTGGAAGCCACGGTTGTCCTTGGCTCACAGAAAGGATCAGTCGGGTTTCTAACTCCTCCTAAAAAGCTGGGAAAACCAATCGGGGTGTTTGAAGTTGCTGTACAGGTTAAAAAAAAAACCACAATGACCGTGCTGAAATCCATGAGCAGAGCAGGACCATGGCAGTGGTGAAAGTTCTGCTTCACTCTCAAGAGCTTTGAAGTACCCTGAAAAGATTCCCAGCCTGGAAAGGGCGCGGCTCGAGGGGGAATCAGCACCAAAAAAACGCCTGAAGTGATGCAGATCAGCACAAAACGGGGTGGGATCGAAGAGGGAATTCCCTGCAGGAATCTCCCAGCTCCTAACCCGGGGAGAAGAGCAGGATCTTGGTTCTGTGGAGCGCTCCAGGTGTCCCGGGGGATGCGGGGGATGTCCCTGGGCACAGCAGGGTCCTGCTGAAGGCAGACTCGGATCTGGGGGTGGATTTGGGAGCAGGAGCAGCACCAGGGCTGCCAACCCCATCCCAGCCGTGGCAGGGCTGCAGGACTCGGATCTGAGGGTGGATTTGGGAGCAGGAGCAGCACCAGAGCTTCCAACCCCATGCCAGCCGTGCCAGGGCTGCAGGACTCGGATCTGAGGGTGGATTTGGGAGCAGGAGCAGCACCAGAGCTTCCAACCCCATCCCAGCCGTGCCAGGGCTGCAGGACTCGGATCTGAGGGTGGATTTGGGAGCAGGAGCAGCACCAGAGCTTCCAACCCCATCCCAGCCGTGCCAGGGCTGCAGGACTCGGATCTGAGGGTGGATTTGGNCATGGCAGAGCTGCAGGACTTGGATTTGAGGGTGGATTTGGGAGCAGGAGCAGCACCAGAGCTTCCAACCCCATCCCAGCCGTGCCAGGAGCAGCCAGGACTCGGATCTGAGGGTGGATTTGGGAGCAGGAGCAGCACCAGAGCTTCCAACCCCATGCCAGCCGTGCCAGGAGCAGCCAGGGCACTGCTCAGGCTTGGATATTAAACTTTTAAACCCTGGTTTTAAACTTGGAAGCCCTGGCTTTTTAAACTGGTAAACCGATGGCGGCAGCAGCAGGACAAAGAGGCTGGAATGAGAAGGAAGAGGGGACAAAGCACCCAAGTGAAGGCACCGCCCTGCTCGGGAGGGGGGGCATTGAAATCTGAGGTGATTTGGGGCAGAAAGAAGACAAAGCCCGAAGCAAAGGGGCGAAAGTGGAGCTTCAGGAGCTTCTGTCCCTGCCCAGGAGACACTGAGGGGGCAGCAGTGCTGGTGTTTAATCCAGGGAATGTTAACTGGAAAGTGAAGGAGAGCCCGGAGCAGCCCCGGCTGCTGCTGGAATCCTGAGGGAGCCACGATCAGAGCTACAACCTCTGCTCCCGGAGCTGTCCTCTGAATTCAGAGATTTATCCATCCCGGCTTCCCTGAACTGGAATTGCAGCAATTTCTGCTTCATCCCAGGGCTGCTCCCGAGGGTGCCAGAGCTCGGCAGGGATGCACAGAGCACGGGAGCTGCCCCTGCTCAGCCTCCACCTCCCACTCGGGAGAGCTCAGAGGGAGCACTGCCCGCTCCAAGAGCCCCGGAGATTTCCAGCCCAGGCACCGAACAGCCAAAAAGGGGGGATTTTCATTCCCCAGGATCAGTGGAAGGAGATTGTTGGCGATTTAAGGAAGCACAGGAGGCCCCGGGGGCAGATTTTGCGCTGCACCAGGACCATTCCGGACTCGCAGCAGACACCGAGAGCAGAGCTCAGCCCTGGGAATCGCTCATCCCAAAGCTCCAGTGGGAATCGAGATTGCAGAGACGGGAAAGAGCAGCCTGGCTGCAGGAAAACCTGGGACAGCACCTTCCTAAGGAAGAAGGAATTCCCTCGAGCCAAGAGAGAGACCCGGGGGAGGCTCTTTGTTGTGTGGGAGGGCACCGAGTGCTGCCGGCTGAGCCTCCGAGGGTGAGGAGCTGTTCCCTCAATATCCGAGGCCACAATTCCAGCCCCAGGTACAAACCCTGCCGAGGTTTCTGAGCAGGGCAGCAGCCACGAAGTGAAAAACATCAAGAATTCCAGAGTGGATGGGATGAGAAATCGGAGGATTGCGGGATCTGCTGGTGGGAGTGCAGGAGGGTGGGGAGCTCTGCCTGGGATTCTTGGTTTCCTTGGAGCCCCTCAAGATCCCGGGATGATCCATAAGGCACTGTGGCCTGACCCTGGAGCCCAGGCGGGGACGTCACCCCCGAGCCCTGACAGCCTCTGGTGCCAACTGCAGTTGGGGACATTGGGAAAAGGCTCCTACAGGAGCCTCAAAATCTCCAGACAGGATTCCAGAAGTCCCCATGCTCCCTAAACCCTCCCAAGACGGGATGAGACAGCTCCAGAGACACAAGACAGCAACAAAGTGCTCCAAGGAGAATTCCCTCACTCCAGCCAAGAACCTCGGGGAAAAAAAGGAGGGAAACACAAAGATTCTGCTGCTCCCCGGAACGGGGGAGCTCCAAAGCCGCCGAGATGCTCCAGCATGCGGGGGGAGAGCACGGAGGGGACTCATGCAAGTGGAATTCTCCTCCACAGAGGCGCTGCCAGAAACCTGAAGGGAGCAGGGAACCGAGTGGAGTCGGATTGCAGCGAGCCGCTGGAGCTGCTCCCCCATCCCTGCCCCGAGCCCATCGCCAGCGACAAGCTTCTCCCAGCTCCAGGGATCAGCGCTGCTGCTTCCAGGAATGCTGCAGGATGGCTGCTGGAAGCAGGGCAGCTATGGCTTTGAGCAGCCAAGCACCCAGGGCAGCGAACGAGGGGAGCGTGGCTGGTTCAGTCCTAAGAGCAGTGAAAGGTGAGGAGTGAGCTCCACCCGCTCCGCTCGGAGCATCCCTGCCCCAAAAGCAGCCCGGGCCTGGCCGGGAGGGCACCTCTGAGTTCTCCCAGGGGCAGAACAGGCTGAGGACTCCACAATCCCTGCCAGAATTCCAAGCCAACTGTTCAGGGCCAGCTTCATCTGATCCTGGTGTTGGTAGCTCTCTCCTGGTCACCGAAAGTTTTTCCTTTTCTTCTCCTTTTTTCTTT
>VXAD01008754.1:110069-122875 GCA_013399195.1 Dicrurus megarhynchus
GAATCTCCAGCCCATCCCTGCCCATTTTCCCTGGGAATCTTCAGCCCATCCCTGCCCACTTTCCCTGGGATCCTGCAGCCCATCCCTGCCCACTTTCCCTGAGAATCTCCAACCCATCCCTGCCCATTTTCTCTGGGTATCTCCAACCCATCCCTGCCCATTTTCCCTGGGAGTCTCCAGCCCATCCCTGCCCGTTTTCCCTGTGAATCTCCAGCCCATCCCTGCCCATTTTCCCTGGGAATCTTCAGCCCATCCCTGCCCACTTTCCCTGGGATCCTGCAGCCCATCCCTGCCCACTTTCCCTGAGAATCTCCAACCCATCCCTGCCCATTTTCTCTGGGTATCTCCAACCCATCCCTGCCCATTTTCCCTGGGAGTCTCCAGCCCATCCCTGCCCGTTTTCCCTGTGAATCTCCAGCCCATCCCTGCCCATTTTCCCTGGAATCCTGCGGGCTGGCAGCACGGATCCCACGCCCCCCGGGCACCTGTGGATCCCGGAGCACTCGATGCACAGCAGGATGCCCAGGTTGATGCTGGCCCAGCGAGGGTCTGGCTGCCCACAGTCGCAGCACTGCTCGTTCCCAGGAATGCTCTGCACTCTCTGCAGGATGGTTTCCCCTTTCCCGCCGCGCTCCCGGGAATCCGTGGCCGAGTCGATGCTGCTGGTGGAAGGGGAGGCTGTTCTGTCCAGCCTCTGCAGGGCAAAGCGAAAAATCAGGATATTTACACCTGGAACACACCCACAGAGGAGTAACCCAGGCTCAGGTGAAGAAGGGAACAGGGAATTGTGGATTTTTCCGTGGATTCTCCCTCACCTCGATGTAGTAGCTGTCGGGGCTCTCCCGGTAGGCTGAGGCAATGCTGGCTTGGACAGCCTGGATCCAGGCCTGGCGCAGCTTCTCCGAGTCAGCCTGCAGCATGCAGCTCCTGGAAAAGCAGGGACGGGGTGGCAGGAGCCAAAGGACACCGGGGATGTTTCGGCTGAGGTTGTTCCTCTTCGTCCTCAGCAGCAGGGTAAAAATGAACCCTACAAGGTTGGGGTGTTCCCTCTCCAAACTCTCCAGGGAAAAAATTAACCCCACAAGGTTGGACAGACAGAGGTGTTCCCGCTGCAAACTTTCCGGGGAAAAATTAATCCTAAAAGCTTGGGGTGTTCTCACTCCAAACCCTTCAGGCAGAAATTAACCTGACAAGGTTAGATAGCATGGGGTGTTCCCATTCCAAAGTTTCCAGGCAAAAATCAATCCTTAAAAGCTTGGGTTGTTCCCCCTCCAACCCCTCCAGGCCAATATTAACCCCACAAGCTTGGGTTGGTCCCTTTCCAAACCCCTCCAGACCAAAATTAACCCCACAAGCTTGGGGTGTTCTCACTCCAACCCCTCCAGACCAAAATTAACCCCACAAGCTTGGGTTGTTCCCCCTCCAAACGCTCCAGGCCAAAATTAACCCCACAAGCTTGGGTTGTTCCCCCTCCAACCCCTCCAGGCCAATATTAACCCCACAAGCTTGGGGTGTTCTCACTCCAAAGCTTCCAGGCCAAAATTAATCCTAAAAGCTTGGATAGCCAGGGGTGTTCCCATTCCAACCCCTCCAGGCAGGTCTGGAAGCTGTTTTTAAAAGCTGGGAATGATGGAATTGGGCATTATATATATATTAAGTATCAATTATAAACATAAATAATATAAAGGCATGTATTATATAAATAATATAATATCTAGAATTATCCAATCAGACCCAGCTTAAACTGATGTCTGAGGAAATTCCCAGGGATTCTGGCATCTCCCAGCCCAAATTTAACAGCCCAGGGCAGCCTCTGCTCCGATCCCATCTCAGCCCAGCCCAGCTCCCCCAGGGAGCCCCGAACTCACTTGGTGGGGGACACGACCTCAAAGCAGAACCTCCTCTCGATGTCCTCGCAGGGTTTGACCGTGCAGAGCCTCAGGTCCTCCACCACCACCGTGAGGACGTCCTGGGGGGGCACAGAGGGGCACAGAGGGGCTTTGGGGGCGCCCTGGGTGTGGGGCACAATCGGGAAACTCCTTCCCAAGCCCTCGAAATTCCCTCCTGCCCAAAAACCTCCAAAATTCTGCCCAAACCCTCCAAACTTCTTCCCAAACCTCCAAACTCCTGCCCAAACCCTCCAAACTCCTTCCCAAACCCTCCAAACTCCTGCCCCAAAACCTCCAAACTCCTTCCCAAACCCTCCAAACTCCTTCCCAAACCCTCCAACCCCCCTCCTGCCCCAAACCCTCCAAACTCCTTCCCAAACCCTCCAAACTCCTTCCCAAACCCTCCAAACCCCCTCCTGCCCCAAACCCTCCAAACTCCCTCCTGCCCCAAAACCTCCAAACTTCTTCCCAAACCTCCAAACTCTTTCCCAAACCCTCCAAACTCCTTCCCAAACCCTCCAAACTCCCTCCTTTCCAAAACCTCCAAAATTCTTCCCAAACCCTCCAAAAATTCTTCTCAAACCCCTCAAACTCCTGCCCAAACCCCTCCTGGCCCAAGCTGAGTGTGGAGAGAGCAGAGCCAGCCCCCCCCCAGGTAACTCCAGGGCCATGGGAAGGGGTTTTATGGAAATTTGTGTGGGATCACACACCCACAAAGATCAGATTTGCTGGGGAACCTCCCCAATTCCTGAATCTAAAGAAATATTCATTTAATAAACACCGTTCACTGCCACTTCTCTGACCCTGGAGCTCACTCGTGGCCTCGCTGTCCCTCTGATCCAAATCCCTGCTCCTGCCACCCCACTCCCAGCAGGAATCCCCAGCCAAGCAGCTGGTTAATGAAGCAGTTGGTTAATTAACCACTTGGTTAATCCCTGGGGCAGCCTCACTGACCTTTAGCTTCTTCTGGTAGACCAGCTGGCTGTTCTGGATGGAAAACCACCTCCTGAGGGGGGACAGACACACGGACAGGCATCAGGACATGGAAAGAGCAGGATTTTCCCATTTATATCTCCATTAAAAATCCTGTCCTTTATTTATTCATTTATTTAGCAACCTGGCCATCTTTCAGGGAAAGCCAAGGAAGCCGTGGCCACCATTCCCAGCAGGAAGAAAACACTGGAATACCTGAGCATAAAGAGCCAGAGGGTTGCAGCAGGATGTTTTTCATGTATTAGGCAAAAAAAAAAAAAAAAAATCAGGGAAAACGAGGTAAAACGGAATTCTCTGCCTTTTGTCATGGCTGAAATATCAAAGGGATAAAAGGCACCGAAAGGATTTGACAGGTCTGGGGAAAAATGGGAAAATCCAGGTGACTGGAGGCTGTCCCATCCTCGTGGGAGCTGCCTTGGATGAGCTGAGCAGGTTCAGCGTGGCTCTGAGAGCAGCAGAGGCTCAGCTCCTCGTGGGGCCATTCCAAGTGGGGATATTTTGGGATTCTGGGAGGATTTTGCTGCTCCAGGGAGAGGGAGGTGCTGAGCACAGCGAGGAGGTGACAAGTGGGCTCCAGGAGCTGGGAATAGCTGGGAATAGCTGGGAATAGCTGGGTGTGGGTGGGAATGAGGACAGGGACAGAGCTGTGGGGAGGCTGCTGCCTGCTTGTGAGCGGGATGGGGGAGGATTCCGGGAAGAAAACTGGGATTTGGGGCAGGGAAAAAACGTGGAACCCTTGAGGCTGATGTTATTGAGAGGTCAGGAAAAGCAGGATGCCTTGGAGGGCGGTGTTCCCACCCTTTGGAGCGATCCATGGATTCCCAGGGAATTTCTAGGAGAGAGGAACAATTCCAGGCAAATCCTAATGCCAAGATTTTGGCTTTAACCTGGCGCTTTTTGGGATGACATCCTGCTCCACACGTGGTGTCGGCGGGGGCAGCGATGGATCAAGGAAAACACGGAGCAGGAGATCCTGGAAGGTTGATAAAAACTCAGCCCAGACACCTCCCCACAGCTCTGAACTCCAGCAGGGCCTTGGAGCTGCTCCCTCCTTCCAGGGGGGGATCAGGGAGCTCCAGGTGAGCTAAATTCCATGCTAAATTTGCCTGGAATCTCCTCAGCACCAGGGGAAGCTTCAAAGAGAAGGAATTCTTATCCAACCCCTTCAGAAATCTCTAATTCCGAGCCTTTTATTCCATGCAAATAAAGGCAGTTTCTGTGCATACCCCAAGCAGTTCATTGAAGCATTTAGTTAATGAATTAATTTTATTTATTTCTTCCAAAGCCTAAGCACAGCCCAGCTTTGCTGTATTTATCCCATGGCCAAGGAAAAGATCCCTAATTTTTGTCTCATTCCCTGTTATGTGAGAGGAGGGAATGTGGGTCAAACCAGCATGGATCCCAGGCATCAGAAATTCCCTGGAAAGCTCGGGATCCTTTTGCACAACCATTCCTGACCCTCTCAGGGGACACCAAACACACAAACACCGAGCAGGGGTGGAACCTGAAACCTCTGCTCCCGCTTTTCCACACCTCTGGCAGCTCCAGAGGCTCTCCTGGCTGCAGCAGGAGGCAGAGGAGCCCGGGAGCAGCCAGATGGAATATTTTTAAATTATTAAGGGCAGGGTCAGGGCACTGGAAGCCATTTCTGGCAGCACAGTTGGTATTTGCACTCTCACACCTCCCCATCCCGGGACGGACAGGTTGGATCCTCCTGAAACATTCCCTGTGTTGGGTTATTTCTCTAAATTGTTACGAATGCACTTTAAATTCTCTTAATTGCTGTAAATCCACAGCTTTCCTGGGAGCTGCATTGGGCCCTCTCTTCCCTGAGAGGATCCTGGTCGTTTTTCCATTGTAAAAACCACTAAAAATGCAGAAACTCTCCAATTTTAACCGTTTTAATTATTCACCTTTGAACTGATTAGCTCAGATTCCATCCAGGGATCTCCCTAGAAGGGAAGTGTGTTCCTGTGCAGAGTCTGAGCCCAAAGATCAGATGGAATTGGAGTTTTTCCTCACCTGTTCCATGTTTTGAAGGCATTGCTGGCTCTCTTGAAGAGGTACCCTTCCATCACCACCCCGTTCGGGGCATCCACGTTGAACTCCACCTTGGAGTCATCGTAGGAGAAGTCCTGGAAAGAGGAAAGAGACTCAGATTCTGGCAGGACAGGGCTGAATTCCTGGGATTATGGAGGAGATGGTTTAATAAAACATCAAAAAGAGAAAAATCTGCTGAAATCCCAAAGTTCAGAGCTGTCAGTCCATGGATTATCCCCATTCCAGCAAACTTATTTATCCCTGTTTTTGCAGGAAACTGCTGGACCTGCTGCATTTCCCTGCCCTGGCAGGTGATAAGGAGAAAAGCAAGGAGTTTATCATCAGGAGTGCTGAAAATTCCCAATATTTGGGGCAAGCTGAGGTGGGAAATAAATCCACATAGAACTCCACCTTGGAGAAGTCCTGGAAAGAGGAAACGGACTCAGATTCTGGCAGGACAGGGCTGAATTCCTGGGATTATGGAGGAGATGGTTTAATAAAACATCAAAAAGAGACAGATCTGCCAAAATCCCAAGAGCTGTCAGTCCCTGTGCCTCAGTGAGGTGCAGGCATGGATTATCCCCATTCCAGCAAATTTATCTATCCCTGTTTTTGCAGGAAACTGCATTTCCCTGCCCTGGCAGGTGATAAGAAGAAAAGCAGGGAGTTTATCATCAGGAGTGCTGAAAATTCCCAATATTTGGGGCAAGCTGAGGTGGGAAATAAAGCCAGGAGTGCTTTTCACTGCCTGAGTGAGGTGACAACGCTGCTGCCACCCCTGTGCCCTGCAAGGAGCCAGGAGGACCCCAATCCCAGCCTTTCCACACAGGGAAGAGGAGTGAATTCCAGAGGGGCAGAGATGTCCTCGGATGCCACCTCCCTGTGCTGTGCCACCCATCAGAGCCCATTTGTCAGCCCAGCCCTCCTGGATTCTGACAGCTGCAGAGCAGGACACGGAGCAGAGGGAAGAGCAGCTGCTCTCCAGCACAGGATCCTCATCCCTGGGAGATTTTCTGCCTCATTCCCAAGAGAAAATAGGTCAGGAAAAGTGAAACCACTTCTCCACCCCTGGGGCACGCTGTCTCTGCTCGCTGATTCAGTTCCCTCTCTCCAGCACAAATATTCCAAGGGTTCCAAGAGCCTTTAAATGCCTTTCCTGCTTGGCATCAGCCCCTGGAGATGCTCTGTTGCCTGGCAACAGGCACTGGGCTCTCATTAGGATGAGTTATTTCCACAAACGTGCCTGGGAGGTGTCGTGATAAGAATAATGCTGATCCAGGAGGGGCAGATCCAACGGGACAGGAGGGAGGAAATCCTTGGGAAGGCAGCAGGATGCTCAGTTAGATCCTGGGAAGTGCTGCAAGGCACCCAGGTAAAGGGGTTTCTGCTCAACCCCAAATTTTCCTGCCATGAGAGGGCGAATCCCTCTCAGATCTTGCACATCCACCTCGCAGACAGAGGCCAGAGGGGATTTTATTCGGATTCGTGGGGGTTTTGATTTTCGTGGGGCTGCTGCAAAGCGACAACTCCGTGCATTTGATGGGAATCTGCAGTGATTTGTATCTGCACTGCTTTGGAAATAACACAAGCAGCCCCAAAAAGCTCAGCAAAAGCTCCACGAGGGTAAAACCCATCTTAAAAACGCCCAATTTTTAAGGGCCGTGCCTCACTTTGGGGAACAGGGTAAACCAGGGGGAGGGTGTAAATCCAACCTCCTGCCTCCTTCAGCTGTCCCCATCCAGCAGAGTGGTGGAGAGGAGGATAAATCCTGGGGAGTGCAGGAGGAACAGACGGGCCGCCCACGTCACCAGTAAATCCAGTAAAAACCAGTGCGGTCACGGCAGGGGTGAGTTTAACCTGGCTCAGCCTGAGTTTGGGACACCTGTGCCCAAGGAATGGCTGGAGCTGGGCAGCTCCAGAAGGAGCTGTTCCCTGCCTTTGGAAGAACCCTTGAGCTGCACTTTTGGGACATTCCACCCCAAAACACACCCCGAAGATGACTCCGTGAAGGTTCCCCCAGGCCAAATTCTGATTATATTTCAATGAAGGTCCCTCAGGCCAAATTCTGATTATATTTCAATGAAGGTCCCCCAGGCCAAATTCTGCTCATGTTTCTGCTGCTTTAAGTCCTCCAGTGCCACCAAGAGAATTCCAGAGGGGCAGCCGAGGGCAGAGCAGTCCCCAGAGCTGGGAGGTGGATTTGGAAATCAGGGACAAATTTAGGGAGAAGGACCCGTCTGCCCAGTACCCCGGGGATGTGGAACCTCTTTGTTCCATCCCACGGGGAGTGTTGAGACACAAATGAGGGCAAAGGGGAGAGAAAAATCCAACTTTATCCCCGTGATCCCTTGAATTTTCCTGTTCTCAGCCAGGCCAAGGCCCAAAGGGAGATGGACAGGAAAGGCTCAGGGAGCTGAAAGGTGAAACCACGGCGAGGGCAACTGGGAAAATTCCAGCTTAAACCGTGGGGATTCCTACACCCAACTCCTGCCCCAGCCCAGCCGGGGAATTTTCTCGCCACAGGCACCGCAAAGAGGAAAAAATCTCTGGGAAAAAAATCACAAGAACGTTTATTGAGAGCGGATTCCATGGTTTGGACTCTGTGTGAGGAGATCATCCTGCCCGAGGTGGGGAGTGGGCACACAGATGTGTGAGGATGAACCCTCTGAAGTGCCAAACCTGCTTTTAATGTGTCCCTGCATCCGCTTTCTTCATTGGAAAATCTGCATCCTGGTAATTCTTGGGAATGACAGAAGGGTCCTGGCTGGCACAGCAGCAGCTCTGCCTCCACTCCCAAGGGATGCAGTGGGAAACTTCTCCCTCTTTCTCCTTTCCCTCCTAAAAGAGCAATACTTATCCCTAAGATAAGTATTTTATAAGATTTTTATTTATTTATTTATTTATTTATATATTTAATTTATAAGCTTTTTAAGATTTTAATGCAGGATTTTAATAAAGAAACCTTTTCCTGAACTCTCCCCACACACTTTGGACACAAATGCAGGGTGATTTATTCACTCTGCATTTAGCCCCTCGTTGTCTCTGCACCGGGAACAAATTCCTGACATGGAAAAGGCTTCCCAGGACTGGGATCTGAGTGGATTTGGCTCCAACAGCACCAGCAGTGCCAGGTGGGATCACACCCCGCTCCAACAAACCTGGCATCTTCCCAAATTAGACAGCAGATCTCTGCTTCCCTTCCCCTCCCCGACTCCCAGGAAATCACTGGGATCCTGTCCCTGGTGCTGCCACCCTGAATTCCCATCCTGGGAGCTGAGATCCCTTCGGGAATGACCTCACCGTGGTTTCCACGGGAGCAGCAGTGAAGGGACACATTCCCAGGGACACATCCAGAGGGATGGGGGGAAATAAAAGGGCATTAATGTGGATGCTTTCCAAGCGAAAATTGGAATTAAAAACCCAGCATGGGCGCAGATGGGCTCAGGAAAGAATTAAAAGGAAAAGAGATTTAAAAAAAAGGAGAAAATCCTATTTGAAGGTGGCCTCGTGGCCCATCCAGGAAATTCCCTGTCCAGTTCCATGCTGGGAGCAGGCATTGCTTCCAGCCCAGACCCAGATAAACTCCTCCAACTGCCCCTCTGGAAGGAGCATTTTGTGCAAAAGTCTTTCTTGGGCAAAGAAAACGACTGATTAAATCAAAACCCCTCCAGCTCCAGGAAACAGATTTCACGTGGAGAGAGAAGCTGCCTGGAATCTTTGGGAGAGGGAATTTTCTAAGGAAGGAGCCTTCCTTACCCACTGCAGCAGTGAGGTCTCACTCAGAGGTTCATTCCTATCCCAAAAATCACAACCCCTGGCTGAAAACAGATCAAACCTCTCTCTATAATACCAACACCTCCTTAAAAACCTAAAATAAACACAATCTCTGTGCCATCCCTGAAATTCCCTGAAAACCCACAGCGTTATTCCCTCAGTTCCCCATTCCAGGTGGAAATAACGCTGAATAAAACCGGATTTTCCCTGCAATGATTTGATTTTTCCAGATAGAAAACCTCCCCAAACCTCAGCAAGCAGGGGCAGGGAATCATTTCAGTCCAGCTGCGTTTAGATATTCCAAGAAAAAACATATTTCTTCCCACCAAACCTGCACGTTATTTTATTCTTTTATCACTTTGTTTTCAATCAGTGCCATTTAGGAGCAGCAACAACACAGGGAATGCTTTCCCTCTTGGAAGACAAAGGCTTTTATCCCAAAGAATCCTCTTTAAGTGATCGATAACGCTCGGTATTGAGCAATGACATCATTTCCACCCTCGCTGCATTATTTACACAGCACGGAGAAGAACTTCTCCCGCAGGCGAAGCAGGAATTGTGCCCAGTTTGGCTGTTTGATTCCAAACAAAATCATTCCAAAGGAATATTCCCATTCCCCAAAGCTGCACACACAAACAATGTTCACCATTCACACGTTCTCTCCTGGTGCCTAAATTCCCTTTTTTCCCCTCCCTCTGGCTCTTTTCCTGGTGCATAAATTCCAAGCTTTTCTCTCTCTCAGGCTCTGTAAATTCCATGGACAATCCCAGCCCCGGCTGGAATTTGGGAATTTGGAGGAGAGCTCTGCACCGGCCAAATCCCACTCACAAACCCTTTTGTTTCCCGGTTTTCCCGATGCCAGAGGCTCTCCCTGCCAGCAGCTGATGCTCAGGGAGCTGTTCCCTACCCCAGAGCTTCCCCAAATTTAGGGATAAACCCGGTGACAAAGCCGAGCTTGCCTTTGGGGTCACACCAGCAAAGCCCCACAGCCACAATCCTCGTTCCCACATGAAAAAGAACCCCCGAGCTCCCTTCCCTGCGGGATTTTCCTTACCAGGAGATATTCCAGCCTGCCGAAAATCTTCATGCTGCCAGCTGGGAGGCTCGGCTGCTTTTCCTGGAGAGCAGGAGCAGCTCCGTGTCCTCTCCCTGTTCCTAGAGCAGCATCCCCGTGGGCTGGCAGCGAAGGAGGGATTTCTTTTCGCAGCCCCTTTTCTTTCACTCCTCCTCTTCTTCCCTTTTGGGAAGCTCTGGCGCTGTCACCGAGCAAAGGACGCTCGGTGGCCCCTGGGGACCACCTGCTCCCCCCTTCCCGAGCCTCCCATTGAGAGGCAATCAGCTTAGAGCTGGGCTAATTACCATACAGCTGGCAGGGAGGGCAGGGAAAACCGGGAACAGAGCAGGATGCGCTCCCAGTGACCCGACAGAGCCAGGCTTTGTGCCTTGCCCGGATCCCTGGAGCAGAGCCACGCTTTGGGCAGCAATTCCAGCCCCAGGAATCGGCCCTAGAAGGGCCAGATGGGCCCTGGATTGTTCTGCACCAGCTGGGCTCAGTGAGGCACAGAGCTCTGACCACACTCAACTCCCAAACTGGGAACAGCTACGAGGCTGGGAAAGAGATTTTGGATAGCCCTGTGTCCTTAAAATCACGGAATCCAAGTTGGGAAAGCTCACTAATTCCAGCCACTAACCCAGCACTGCTGTGGTCACCAATTCCAGCAATTCCAGCAATTCCAGCCCCAGGAATCGGCCCTGGATTGTTCTGCACCAGCTGGGCTCAGTGAGGCACAGAGCTCTGCCCACACTCAACTCCCAAACTGCTCCACACTGGGAAAGGCTACGAGGCTGGGAAGGAGATTTTGGATAGCCCTGTGTCCTTAAAATCACGGAATCCAAGTTGGGAAAGCTCTCCAGGATCATCAATTCCAGCACTGCTGTGCTCACCACCAAACCACGTCCCCAAGTCCCACATCCACACATTTTTGAGCACTCCAGGGGTGGTGATTCCGCCTGTTCCAATGCCAGAGCACCCTCTCAGTGAAGAATTTTTCCCCAGTTCCCATTCCAGCATCTCCCACTGTCCCCTCAGTTTTGGTGCAGTGGAAGGATTCAGGAAAATCAGGACCTGTGAGCAAAGGCTGCTTTTAACATTCCCATTTCTCTCCTCCTTTCCCACTGGGAAAAATCCCCAGCTCTGTGTTTTTCCACATTACCTAAATTACAGCATCAAAAGGAAACAGATTAGAGATGAGGTTTTTCTTCCCCACTGGATTTCTTTTAATTAAAACAACAATGAAACAAAATGCCACAGACCCCTGCACTTGGCTCTCAGAAAGCCAAGGACAATCCAATTCCCTGCCTTCAAAATCACAGTTCCCCACCCCAAAACCACTTAAAAAATATTATTTAACCCAAATTTCCTCCCTTAGCAGGCTGCTTGGGTAGACACTAGTGAGGAAATAAAGATATTTGTGCCACAACACTGATTAAGCACAACAATCTCCAAATTTTTCCAGGGTTTTGTATCCTGATGGAGACTAATTGCTGCTTCTCCCTCTTGGAATCTTCATTCCCTGCTGGTCCAGGGAAAGGCTGAAGTGAAAAACCCACCCTGGAGAGGTTTTCCAAGTCCCTTTGGATGAAGTCATCGCTCCCAGGGGAGCTGAGGGGTCACAAATGGATTCACCTCTCCCTCATGACTTCATCAACATTCCCAGGCCATTCCCAGGGAATGTCACTCCTCAGATCTCAGATTTCCATGTCATGGATTATGGCATTTCTGAGGGAGAGCATCAGAGGCCACTGAGCTCCCTCCTGAGGGGGAATATTGATCCCTGTGAGTGCCTGCCAGATGTGGATCCAAAGCCAAGCTCCTCAAATCTCCAGGCACCAAAAAAAACCATCAGCCAAGGGTTGTTGTCACTGCAGTGCTGAACCCTGAGCCACCAGTGAGCATCACACAAAGAATTAAAACCTAATTTTAACTCCTTTCATCAGGGTGAAACCAAAGTCATTTAAAACTGGGCTTTAAAATGCCAACTCCAGATGCCAGGCCAAGGCTTCTTTGTGTTGCTTTCAGTAAATGTCTGTTTTTATAAGGGACAAAAATGCCAGAGGAAGGAAATCCGGGTGGGTACTCACCTGCAGGAGGGTCTGCAGGGCCAGGGCAGCAACCCAGGGAGAAGAGGAGGGAAAAAAAAAATAAATTAGTCCATGTTTCTGCAACTTTCAGGTTGGGAATCGTTGCCAAGGGTGGAAAATCTGAGCCCAGGTTAACCAGAGATGCCTCCTCGCTGAAGGCTGAGCTTGAAGATTTTAAATCAGGGTAGACACCCGTGAGGAAATAAAGATATTTGTGCCACAACACTGATTAAGCACAACAATCTCCAAATTTTTCCAGGTTTTGTGGGCTCAGCTCGAAGATTTCTATTTAAATCAGGGCTGCAGAGGGCCCTGCTCCATCACAAAGGGAGCAGCAGCAGCACAGAGAGGCTGAAAAGCAGCTCAGGACAGTTCCAGGCAGGAAATTTTAAATCCTAAATTGCAGTGAGGACGTTCAGCTCCGAGGTAAGAGCTGTGCCCTTTCCCCAAAACCAGCTCTGCTCCGCAGTGGTTTTCACAAATCACATCTCTGTCTCAGAGGCATTCCCAGAGTTTAAATCCTCCCACATCCTCAGCAGCGAACAGGGAGGCAAAGCGAGAACAGATCAAAAAAAAAAAACCCACCCAGGTGCCCAGATCCGAGGGGTCTCGGAGTGTCCTCATCCCTCCCACCCTCGGAAAAGTCAGGAAAATCCTGGATTTGAGCCAGCTGGAGCTCGCAGCAGCCACGAGGTGACATCCAGGTGACATCCAGGATGTGACAGGGGCACCAGGACTCACCCTCTGCTGGATCAGGGCGTGCTTGTGCTCCATCTCCCTCTTCTCCACGGCGGAGTCGATCACCAGCTGGTCCAGCTGAGGGCAGGGAGAGCAACAGGAGGTGGAAAAGTCGGGAAGGAGCTTGGGGAGCTGCTCTGGGGGGACAGCAGCACTTCCCAGCATCTCAAATAGGCAAAAAGGAGGGAAAAAGGGGGCAAAAAGGGGCAAAAAGGGGGCAAAAAGGGGGCA
>VXAD01008756.1:0-110425 GCA_013399195.1 Dicrurus megarhynchus
CGCCTGGGACGGGGCCGAGCCCGGCCGCGAGGGCCGGGGGCTGCGGGGCCGAGCCAAGGGCCAGGAGCCGCTGGGCCAGAGCGACGGGGAGGGCTGGGGCCAGGACGTTTACATGCGTTAGGGTGAGGGGGTGCGGGCAGGGGGTCCCCCCCCCAGCGCTGCTTTTGGGGGGCGGGACAGCCCCGCCGCTTGCCTTGGTGCCCCTCCGAGCCCGGCCAGCAGTGCCATGGGGAGCCCCCGCTTTGCCTTGGGGGTTCCCCGTGCCCCACTCTTTGCTGAGGGGGGGGTCTCCCCCTGCCGCAGCCCCCCCAGCATCTCGTGGTGCCTCGGGCCCTCCCTGCCCGGCAGGGACAGCAAGTGACCAAAGGGGACCCGGCGCGTCCCCGTCCCCCAGGCTCGGGGCGGGGGCCGTGCCCCCTCCCTGCCCTGCCCAGCCCTGCCTGGCTATGAACCCCATGGAACCTGGCCTACTCATGGGCCCATGTCCCAGCCCAGCCTTGGACTGTCCCCAGGGGGGTGCCCAATGCCTGGGGCTGCCCTAGTGTCCCCTGGCTGCCCTGATCCTGGCAGGGGCAGTGGGATGGTCTCTGGCTGCCAGGCCTGCCCTGACAGACCCGTGGGGCGTTCCCCCTGCACCCTGGCATCTGGTGCCTGAGAAATATTAGGACAGGACAAAAATCAAAGGACAAGCTCAGCCTTGCCAGCACTGAAACATCCTGACCCAGCCCCTCTACACAAGATATTTAAAAGTCTTGAAACTGCTGGGATGTTTCTGCTTTCCTTCTGGTACTGAGCTACCAAGGTCCCAACCGGTTGTACTTTATCTTCTCTGCAGTGACATTGAGTGGCACCCTGAAGAGATGGCTGCTGTCACAATCTTCCCACCTCAGTGGTCACAGCTGGAGCCTGGTGTCAAGCCACACAGGGTCTGGGCCACACCCCAATTGAACATGGTGGGCAGCCAGAGCATCTCCACCTCCCAGTCACCATAGAAGCCTCCAGTCCAGGCTGAATGTGGTTTCTGAAGAGGAGAAAGCTGTCCCCAGGAATCAGAGAACAACAGAACCATAGAATGGTTTGGGTTGGAAGGGACCTTAAGATCCTCTAGTTCCAACCCCCCCGCCGTAGGCAAGGACACCTTCTACTGGGCCAGGTTGCTCAAAGCCTTGAACACTGCCAGGGATGGGGCATCCACAGCATCTCTGGGAAACCTTTTCCAGTGTCTCACCACCCTCACATAAAGAATTTCTTCCTAATAC
This sequence comes from Dicrurus megarhynchus, assembly GCA_013399195.1. Classification (NCBI taxonomy): domain Eukaryota; kingdom Metazoa; phylum Chordata; class Aves; order Passeriformes; family Dicruridae; genus Dicrurus; species Dicrurus megarhynchus. The sequence continues at coordinate 1,260 of VXAD01008756.1, forward strand.
CTAACCTCAATCTACCCATCTACAGCTTAAAGCCATTGAAACATTAAAGACATTGAAGGAAAGACTCAAGAACCGCAGAATCTATTACTTGCATGATAACATCAACTCCCTCCCTAAAAAGTGGTGAGCTGAGGAGCCTCAAGGCCCATGCTGATGGCATTTCTTGATAATAAGTGGAGAATTGCTCACCTTCCATGACACACACACAGATGAAGAGGGAAAAACAATTTTTTACAGTGTTTTCTTCTTCTTTTCTCAGCCAAATCCTTATTTGGTCTGTTGCAAATTATTCACACAACAGCCCTGCCTGTACTGTCTGATCTGATTACTGCACCAACACCTCCATGGCTTTCAAATTCATTTCACAGGTTTCCAAGAAACAGATGCTGATACCTGATAAGTGGCAGCACCTGGATTCAAAACATTTTATCAGTTCATCTGCCTCCAATATCTTGAGTAGCATCTCAGCTTGGTGGAGAAGTGTTGCCCTAACCAGCTAACATATTTCTGTGCAGGGAAATAAAGCTCCCCTTCTGTGCTTGCTGACATACAGATTCACACCTTTGCGCTGTTCCTACTAAAGCACACAGACTCCAAGTGACTGCAGTGATCCTATTTCAAATATTTTGTGCCCAGGCTTCCCATTGCATCCCAGAAGTTACCTATTTGTCACAAGCAGCTTTAAATGGCTCTCTAGAACAGCTGAGATTCTTTGAATTTTTTTTATTAAAACAGAAGCAATCATTTGCATACATGTTGATTTTGATTATCAGAGGACACAGACACGGTTGCATATGTAACAGAAGAAAATGAACCACGTGAACTGCTTTCTTCAACATTTCAGAGCTCTGAATTTCAGAGTTTTAGCTTGCTTTCTGACATGATGAAAATAAGACATTTTTACAGTGCACATATTCAGAAACTATCTCATAATACCCATCAAAAAAAAAGCAAAACCATATCATATATTCATCTAGACTGACCAGACACATGTTTTCCACAACACCTCTTACCTTGCTGTAAGACAGAATTACCCAAGGAACAAATTGGAGCCTAGACTAACAAGGCTCCCAGGAATCTAATTACAGGATGGCAAAAATGTTGAAAAGAGGCACATCAAATAACACGTCTGTTATTCTATGGCAACGCATTATATACACCAAGAGCCACTCGCGGCCAAAAAAGTCAATGGGAGGATTTGCATAAACTTAAAAGAGCATAAAGAAAAGGAAAACAGTGTTCTTTGCACTGCACTGGCTGGAAAATGGAGTGCATAGCTAGATTGTAGTAAGACCATTCGTAAGGCCAGGTTTAGGCACACAGAATTAGTAAGGGAAGCAGAGTGAGACAGCAGAGAAAATTGATGAAAACCATACTGCCAGTTTTGCCCCCACAGGCACTCCAGTAAGGCAGCCTGGTAGTGTGGCAGCCTGGGAGAGGGTTGAACTGCTTAGGGGCAGCTACAGGTGGGGACCAGGGGCCACTGTCCCACTGCATCTCTGCTGTCAAGGGCAGTGAGCCCTGTCCCTTCCACAATGCCTTCTCTTCCCTTCCTGTGGTAGGATTTACACAGCAAAGTGCATTTTTACCCTCCCTCCTGAAGCCTTGAGCCAGATACTACTGTTTCCAACTAACAAATGGATTACTGTCTTCTAACCAAGTCTACTTCCTAATCAATTTTAATCCTTGAATTAATTTCTCTGAGGCCTCATTCCCTCTGATGAAGATCAGTGGAAATTCATTCTGTTTCTGAGTGCCTTGCCTGTGTTACTCTGACAAATGCAAATCAGTGGGTAATTAGCTTCTCAGTCACTAGATAGTCTGTGCCCAGCTATTTCTGCAAACAAAATGCACTAAACCTATGCACTGAATCTACCCCCAGAGACAGGACAATTGTAAAGCACCAAGCACCAATAAACACCAAGCAAAACCTAAAAAACCCCATAGTGCCAACTGCTGCCAGCAACATTAGTGGTCAGAGTGGGCAATCCCTTTGAAGACTGTAAGTATCTGTATGACACTCCAACACACTGCATCAGACCAGATGAACTCTCAACTGGCAGTAGCATTGTCTAAAGGCCTATTGGATCGCTCATATTGGCTGCTGCCAGTTTTACCATATCCCTGAGGTACTAAGGCTGAAAGGTCACATCATATCTTACAAGATAACCATCATTGTAAACATACAGCCTCTGATCTGTGGGGCTATAATCAATACTCTGGATTGTATCTAACTTTTTATCCATAATGATACTAATCCTACCTTCTCGGCCAGTGCTTGTGTCATACATGTAGAAGATCTCCTCTTGCTTAGTGTTCAATGGTCTTGTGGCATAAAGAACACCACATAACATGAAAGCATTGGAAGCAGATGGCTTATACTGTCTCGTCTGCCAAGTATTTAGCACATCAAGTGTGGTCTCATTGAGTTTGCTAATCACAATGTTGCCCACGTTATTTTCAGTTGAATATATTACCCATAACCCACTTTCATCCACGGCAAAATCTATGTCCTGCCATGCTACACCTGCGTAAGAGAAGCGGTTACCAATAGCAGCACCTGGAAGCTCCTTCCTCAAAACCTGTGTGTTTGTTTTTATATCATACTTCACCATATATCTCGAACCATAAGCATGATAGTACAAATGATTTTTATAAAGGGCAGCACCGCTTCCTTCCCCATATGTTATCCTCCTTTCATATGTGGATTTAAACAGCAGCAAATCATCAAAGGAATTATAAATTCTGAAGTATTCTAAGTATCTCCCATCTGTGTTCAATGGTGCAACCCAATAGACTTCCTTCTCTGGGTTAGAGGGATAGTAATCTCTGCCCCAGGAGCCATATTTGTAGGAAAATCCTCTCCAGTTCAGCTTGGCAACATAGGGCTGGCTAACATTCATCGGTCCACGGTGAATGCAGGTACCTGTAATTAAAGAGAAAAAAACCAAAACAAACAGGTTTTCCAAATGTCATTACTAGGAGAGAAGTTTTGCAGGCTGTAGCCTCTAGGCTGTGTTTAGTGAGGGACAGCTTTGTGACCAAGCACAGACATAAATGCACAGCTTCAAGTGTAAAAGGCTCATTTATGGCTAAATTCAGCAACTGGATGGCACCCAGTGTTCCAAGTTGACTCAAAAACTTAGCAATTAAAAAAAAAAAAAAAAGAAGAATTCATATTATTACAGTTATTTGAAAGGGGAGGTGGGGGATTAATTCACAGAAAATAAGTGCTCACTGTGCTGTTCCATACAAGGGACAGATTTCTGTTTCTATCCATTTGAGGCAGGCCAGCCTGATGCATTAGGAAATCCCATGGAAAACAAAATTTCAGAAGCATTTTAGGTTATTTTCTACCTCAGTGGAACTGAAAGCATGGGAGATGGGAGAAAAAAGAATGAAGAGCATTTGATTTGTGTGTATTTCACTGTGGAGGGGAAGAAAGGAGCAGCAGCAGCAGTAATTCCAGAGTCACATTTCAGATTAGCATTCTGCTGTCAGAATCACAGCTTTACGACTGTGTGTCACAGCCACATGGTGCCTTCCACCTCCGGCCCTCAAAGAAATCTGCAGACAGTAACAATCACAGCCCAGGAAATGTAGACTGATATTACTCTGACTTTTCATGTGGGGTGACTCTTTAGAAAATATGACTTCAAGCTGAACCAGAACAGCCCTGTTTTACACATATCAACTGCAAAACCATTTTCAGGATCATGGAAAAAATAATTTAAATACAAGAAACAGTTTCCTTTTACTCATGCTGAATTAGTGACATTCCTGTTTCCTGATAAATTCTCGATAATGTAAGTCACTGGTAGGAAAAAACTTTCACTCAAAAATGTCCCTGGGCTTCTGATGAGTCTGAAGCTGCCACTGGCAAAAACCAGCATGCACTTTTCTAAGTGTTAACATTAGCTTTTTTGTGTTACTGCCACAAAGTGTCCCAGATTTTTCTCTATAAGGTTATCTTCACCTGAGGTAATGGAGACAGAGATACCTGGTGGCTGGCACCAACTCACAAGCTTAGTGGTACTCCAATGTTTCCCAGTTCACCGGGGTGCTCTATCCACTAGATAGTCTTCCTTATTAAAGATGGAGTATAGTATGAATAGACCCAAGTCTCACACATCGATTAGTGAATAAGTTAATGGTCAATTAATTTATAACAAATAAATTAACAAAAGTTGGTTGTTAATAATACCTCCCTCAACAAAGGAACTTCATGCACTGACAGCTATGGTGCTGATGAAAGTCAAGACTATCTTTCAAGGTTTTAATACTTTGAGCAGGATCCATGTCAGGATTTCTCGCAGCTTCTATGACAAGAACGGATCATAAGCTCAGTCATATGAAGGGATGTCTGGCACATAAATAACCTCTGTCTTAGCACAAAGAAGAAAGAGACATAACAGAGAAAGAATTTATCTTTTGCTCTCAAAGCTGACCATCCCTAAGCATAGGCAGACAATATTTATGGAGATTAATTGGAAACTCCTGAAACTACTGATAGAAAAGTCTAGGAGACATTTTGTTCTCAAAGGCTTTGCAGTCTATCCCACAGAAAGAAGGAAAATTAGAGGCAGACCGATCTGAAGTATTCTACTTGGAAAAAGACTGGGAAACAAGATAATTGGTGAAAACAATGCACTGTTGCAAATGCAGAGAAATCTTTTTCTGATCTGCTTTGCCCAGGAGACAGGTGCAGTACTTGTGGGACTAGAAAATCTGTGTCCCAAGTGTTAGTAGTGTCCAAGCACTGACATTTGTGCCAATGTGTAAAGTCAATTTGGACAGTGAAGCTCTGCATGTCTCCCCCTTTCTCAAAATGTACCATTTCTCTGCTTCTACTACATAACACCTTCCCTCCTCACAGTTTTGTACTGTCTTAAGCTAGTGACTGTGACCTGAGGGACATGTGATTCACCTGCAGCCTCCTCTCAACTTCTGTGAGTAAAGTGGGGCACAGGTTTATATTAAATATAAATCACTACACTGGGATTACTCCCTATGTCCCCAGGCCATGTTGGCAACTTCCTTGGGGTCAGTATCGTCCATGGCAGCAGCTCTTCATCACTGAGTCTCCATCTGATGGCAGAGAAGGTGGCACGAATTGTAAATCCCATCTCCTCCCCCAGACCTTTTTGTGTCCTGGGTTTCTTGAAGCTGAAACATGGCATGACCCTGGTTGAATGCTGCTTTCCTTCGTGCCACCAAGAATCCGTTCGAATCAGCATTCCTGGCTCGGAGCAGATGAGCATTTAAGCATGCACTTAAGTGCTTTACAAAGGATGAGGCCCTGGAGCAGAAACCTCATTTCCAAATATAGCACACAAGGCAGGCACGCTGTATGGCTGGCCAGGCTGCATCTCTGGAAATGGCACGTAGCACGTCTAGTAACATGGCCTCAGCACTTGGCACAGCTACCAGCATTTGGAGGTGCTTACACCTCAGCTCATGCAAAGGAAGAAAGCTAAGGCAGCCAGTGCAAAATGGCTTGCAGCCTGCCAACTTCATAAATCAATTTGAACACTTTTTTTCTCATATCTCTATTATGTATTGCTACCTCCAGCATGAGGACTTCTTTAAATCTGGTGACATATTGAATATATTACTGTGCTTAAATCACAATAAACTTATCTCAGAATTAAATGGTTATTAAATGCTCTAAAACTCTTCATTTGTTTAAAAAAATATAGCACCAAAGCTTGCAGGTAGTGAAGCACTGCTAAGCTCATCTATATGCGACCTCAAATAATTTTTCATGTCATTAAGCAGAACACAATTCCAGATTTATTTTAATAATTCATACATTGTTTCATAAATAAAAAACAAACGTGTGTTCAGCAGAGAGACCTTTTTTACAAAAGAAATAATAAATTATTATTTCTTCCCTTAAAGAGATCTCTCTGCTGAACACTTGTTTGGTTTTTATTTATGAAACAATGAATTATTAAAATAAAGTTAGAAGCTTGTTCTGTTTTAATGACATCAAAAATTGTCTGAGGTTTCTATAGAGTATGTGCTTGATTTTTATTTCCTTGAAAACTCTCCCATAATTATTATTTTTTTTTTTACAAAAAACCTCTGTGGTAGTCGGGGGTGATCTGTCTTTCACACAGGTTCAGAAGAATTCATTGTTGTTTATTTAATCTAAACTTGCCTCCCTGTCTAGATCTTGTGGGGAAAAAAATGCACAAAGGAAACAAAGTGCCATGTAATTTTGTAAATATTAGAAGGTACTTGAAATAAATCCAAATGCATTATTCAAACTTTGAAGTTTTTAACTCCTTTCTCCATTGTTTTGGGCCACTGATAAATGGCGCCCTGGTATTTCTGCCTTCCTTTGTCTCGTGCTTATGTAGCAAACAGACAAGGGAAGGTCTAGCACAGGTCCATACACACATACTTGTCCCCACATAAAGAACCAGTACCTCAGCTCAATTGTATACGAATCCCTCTGATTCACCAGAAACAGAGCTGGCACCTAATTATCAGGACGGAAGGGCACCACACTTGCTTGGCTGACGGGCTGCAGAACTGAGCACGAGACACATCCTGCTGGATCTCGCTTTACCCACTTCGCTCTGAAGCACTGGCAGAGCACATCGGCTTCTTACTCCAACAATACAAGAAAACATTGCAGCAGCCTCCTCCCACCAGGCAGCTGCATCTGATTGCAGAAGAGAAGGGACCACCCTTGGCCTGTGCAGCCAAAGGTCACAAGACAAGGTGGGACCCACAATGGAAGGAACTCCCACGAGGGGCACGGCCACCAGAAGCAGGCTGGTGCTACATTCTCACATGTGTTCCCAAGCACCAGATGTGCACCCACCCCTCCCATTCAGATGTGGGAGCTGTTACCAGCCTTACTAGGGCTTGAGACACCGAAGACAGAGCTTTAAAGGAAAGGCTCATCCTGGCTTCTACTGTCTCACTGACACAGGAAGACCCACAAAGACACTCCAGTCTTCCACCAGTATCATGGGGAACAGACACAGGATTGCCTGAGTTTCAGCATTAGGCTACTCCAGGTATTCCTCCTGCTGAGACCTACTCACCAGTAGCTTGAAATTCTTAATTTCTGAGTGTATAAAATTCAGGGGAAAAAAAAAAACCACTGCTCCTTTTTTTCTTTCTTTCTATTTTACCTTTGAATTTCATCTGACTCACTTCTTCCTGCTCCCTCTTGCAGATCGTTTCAGTGAGTTGTACCACAGAATCTGCTGCAGAGGCCTCAAAGGACATCCTGAGGTCTTTTTTCTCTATACCTACCCAATGCAGCCACACGAGATCAGCCCAAAGGAAAATGAATGAATAAATATTTCTTCCCACTGGAGTGGTGAGGAGAGAGATGCCATGAACCACTGCAGATAGGAAAGCCAGTGACAAAGATGGGGATGACTACCTGTATATCAGACACTCAGACACTCACCTCTCCAGTCAGAGCGTAAGGCAAATGGAAACCAGTGATTTCTTTCTGCTATGTTGTTTGAGAACAGGCCTGCTCACTCTGAGAAATACAGCAGCAAAAGCCTTGGGGGACAGAGTCAGAGGGGCTGCGTACTACAGCAGTGCAAAGCAAGAAGCTTTAATTAAACTTGCATTTAGACTCATGATCTTAGACAGCTTGGGGATTAGCCAAGCTCTCTCTAGTTCATGCTGCCTACCCAAAATATGCAGGAGAGAGGATGAAGGGGGAAAGAAAAAGCAATCTGAAAACAGGACAAAGAGTCAGTTTAATACAAACATTATAAATATAATATGAACTAAAATCAGGGCAAGGCCAAGAGGTTTGGCAGGAATTCAAGGCATTCAAGTTTGCAGAGAAAACATGCGGAAATTGTATTCAAACACACAAATGGGTGCTAGAAAACTCCAGAGGCCTAGGTGGGAGCATCCATGCAGCACCTCCAAAATGACCATCTAGGAAACGCAGATCTCTCACATACTTGCTCCATCTTCCCAAGCAAAAACATCTTACTGCTTCTATGTGTTTTCAGATACACTCTGTAGGACTTGTAGTTGCTCTACAAAGTCCTCTGCACAGATGATAGTTGCTCCCCACCAGTCACACGAAGTCACAATATGCTAGTCCTTTGTGGATGAGCAGGAATCTGAGCCTACGTAACACCTGCGTTATCTGTAGAGCTGGCATCTCCCAACACAACAGTTTCTCTGCCAGTCCTTCGTGCCGTCCTCAGAGACCACATTCACCCTAAAGGAGGCCACGTGATAATACACTTACACACATCCTCCAACCCCTCCCAGGTTTCTACTTGTGGAGAGAAAAACTTGCAAACACATGAGATTGCCCTCAGCTGATGTCAGTGCTGGTAACTCACTGGAAGTTGTTATACCAGGTAGGGTTTTGACCTCCTTCATTCCTTTCTGCTACAATGCAGTGTTGCCATATGCAAAGGTGCCTGAGCTAGCTGGCACACCAGTCAGGAATAAGGCAATGCTAAAGCAATACCCTTTTGGTACCAGATAAAGTCTATCCATCTCCCTACTGTGCCCTGAGAAACAATGCTGAATAAGTCTATTACAGTCACAATTCCATGCAATTACATTTACCCGTCCCAGAGCTACCATCCTGCTCTAGACATGACTTGCCTATCCCTGCATGGAGCTGCACTGTGAAGCGTAGTCTCCCCTTTCCTACACAGTGAAAGCTGCTATGACACACAGACACGCCAACCACCCAGATGTAAAAGCAGCCCTCTCCTCCATCACTCGTGGAAGGACACAGTATTCTTGTTCCAGAGCTCAGTACTTTCTCACCAAAACAAAAGCTTGCTGTAGGCTTGAAGAGAACGAGATTGTTTCTTTCCACACACCATCGCCCTCAATAAATCAGCGAGATGCCCTTCAAGTACTTCTAAAACATTGTGGAGTTTTTTTCATTGAAACATTTTAATCCCTTCCTTAAGGAGCAGAGAAAGGCCTTGAGATTTTTTACTGCAGGTTTTTGTTTCAGATTTCTCTCCTGTCTGATTCCCAGACAAGGTGTTACTCATGCATTCTGTCAGAGAAACGCAGCAATTGCTTGCACTGCCATGAAGCCCTAAGGAGGGACTGCTCACCCTAAAGGAAGCTTGTATTTCTGCCTCTCACCTTTCCAATGAGATGTTTGAATTAGCTGACCCCAAGGTGATGAGAGGTAAATGCTGGTAGGTGCAAATTTGTGCTCCTTGAAAGCAGAACACCACTCCTCCTTTATTATAGGGTCCTCTAGCTGATTGTTAACCAGCTTATGTGAAAAAGCAAGATTCTTCCCCTGGGTATTGTATACAACACAGCACTTTTGCTCTTACAATACTCCGCCTAAAGGAACCCCCTGTGTATAAAACACTCAGGGGACCAACACGGTTTTAGAAATCCTCCTGTCTGTTAGCAAGTAGGATTCTTGACCTGGCATATCTAATCTAGTGTTTCCTAAATGTTTTGCTCCACTATATCATATCTGACTCTCAAAATTTCTCAGACTATGATTCACTCACAATGTGATTTTTCAAACTGAACACAATGTCAAGACAAAAGTTCTTTCAGTTATAAACTAATTACCACACACACCTCTTATCACCATTATATGAACTGCACTCTGGGAGCCACCGATCCAGGCCCCAGAATATAACCTTTCCTAGTTAAGAAAACTATAAAATCTTAGTTCCATTGAAATCAGTAATACAGCTTCCCCTTATTTCCCTGAGACCAGAATATTTCCCCAAGTCTCTTGACCACCTGTTTTAGGAGCATCTTTTGCCTGAGAAGCAAAAGTAATCTTCATGCAAAGCTCCCTTCTGGAGCTTGCATATCAACAGCTTTAGTACATCAACAGTTGCTCATACATTTTTCAAGCAGCATTAGAGCAATATTGCCATGACACAGGTCACTTTCACAGGAAAAAATCAATGCTAGTTACTAAAAAAACATAGTTTGCCATATTTCATTGTTATGAAAAAAAAAAAAAGAGAAGAGGGATAGGAATTCACTTTTCACACTATAGGTAAGAGGAAGACTGCAACTTCTTCCAGCTGAAAACAGCTACTGTTTTTGCAAGAATTTGATTCCTGCCTTCATTTTCCTTTTGAATCATTGATGAAACATTAGGAGCTGTCTGCTCAATTTTTCAAGAGCTAAGGAGTATCATTACAATTGTATTTAATATTAACAAAGGGAAATCTCTGCATTTACAGTTCTAACCGTATATTGTATTATGCCTTATGTGTTATCTGACAGAAATGCTTACCTGGTGGGAAATAAGGGGGTGGTGTAGTTTTGGTTGCATTCTCTTCACACTCTTTCAATCGATTCTGCAGAGACACAATTTGTCGACGAATTGCAAGGACGTTGTTTTTGTCCAGTGATTCCAGTTCATTTACCAGTATAGTCAGATTGGTGATCTAGAGGGGAAAAAAAGACAGCAAGTTTAACGTCAACATTATTTTACAGGTATTTGCAGGCAGCTTGATCAGGTCACAGAAGACACTACAGAGAAAGGTTCAAAGAAATATCCCTAAGAGTACGCCTTATCCTCCTAGCCTCAGCTTGACATTTCCAGCAGAGTATGTGACCACAAGGATATGCTTTAAGATTAAGTTGCATAACAGGATGCAAAAATACAGTGTTATTTTACACATAGTGTAAAAATATCCAGTGGGTCTTAGGCAAGGACTAACTGTTAAATATAAAAAGTACTTATTCCAGCCTTACAAAAGTATCTGCAAATTTTATTTGCAAAGATAAAGAGTGTTTTTAATCATCTGCTTGATGATCTAGAGGACAATGGAGCAAATGATAATTCAGGTTCCATCTGAAGTAATTATTCTCTCTAGGTGAGTGATTAACTACAATTTTGAAAATGTGATTTATAGTCTGCTGGGAAGGTGATAGTCTTTCCTACTTCTTGATTTCATATTGATTGGGCCACTGCCTTAGCAACCAGAAGCTAATTTTTTAATTATCTAAATTTAAGCATAGAGGCTTTCAAGCATGGGGGTCTGTAAATTAATATTTATTATAATAATTTAATCAGCTTGTGTGTTTAACGCTATGAAAAACTTTTAACTTTCAGGCAGATATTTGTCAAAACCAGAGTGGTCTCCATTTGCTTTGGGGTTTCTTTGCTTTTCTGTGCTCTATATCAAGGAAAAAGATGTTAATACATTTAAAGTCAAACTTTCTTTTAATTTATGCTGATGAAATGCTAAAATAATTCCACTGGCTGCAGTAAAGACAGACTGCATTTCCTCAACCTAAACACTAAAGAGAGAATAGACTATCTGTGTATTTGAACCCTCTGTGGCTAATTAAGACCTTGGCAATACCTCCAAATATATTTGCTCAACGATGGCATTGCTTCCAACAAGGCTGGGTTTCAGCTGAGTGACCAGTTTCTCTAGGTCACTGATTTCCACTTTCAGTAACTGGAAGTCCAGTTCCGTGTAAGATACACCACCCATCTCCACTTGCTGCACTCTGATGGTTAGATTGAGGATTTGCTGCTGATACAGTTCAATTCTTTTTGAGTACTCCCTAACCTGAAAGAAAGAAAAAAGAGATACATATTCAAGTCCAGGTTAGCAAATAAGGCAAGCCTGTTTGACATCCTTATTCTATTTCTGAGCACCCTGTGCATAGCTTCCACACACTTGCCATATATATTCTTCACATAAACAGCATAAATTAAATTCTCATCACACACATAAAAAAATATGAAATTTAACCTTCATTTATTGTTGGCAGTTTCGCAAAATCCCCTCAGGAATGCCTGGGGATAACCGAAGGCAGAATTTTACTCACAGTCATCCATTTTTTTAATTCTTTGCCAATATTGTCTCTGTGAGCTAATTTTATCCTCAGTATGCCAAGAACTTACATTGGTGAAAATTTTATTAGGAAATCTGCAGTGTAATATCTCTCAAAAGCAACCAGAGAAGGCTGCAAAATGCAATAAAAAATTCCCAAGTTTTTCAACTTCATTTCCTATTAACTCTGAATCCAAATAGGACTTTACCCTGTGTACATTTGAATTGTGTCAAACGTTGGCAGAACTGATTTGATGCTTGTCTCTGGGCAGGGGGAAAATATTTAAACAGAGTGTTAAAAATGAAATCTGGTTTAAATGAAAGTGTTAAATACACGGCAGGCTTTAGCTGGAGTAATTTATATAGCAGCCTTTTCAGTCTTTGAACCATTAAATAGTTGTCCAGATAAATACATTTTCACACATATATCTGCTGAGGTAAAGGTCACAGCACAAGCATTGTGATGCTGAATGTTAAGAACATTATATGGATTTGGGACTTCCCTTAGAAATGTTAGTTCCTTGAAATTTAATGCTTTGGTAAAGGGGCATAATTTCTCTCCCATATGCTTCATAGAAGTCATGTCTCTTTTCCCTTAAATCAATATCATTATATCACAAAAGATAAGTAGGATTAAATATAAATAGTTTCTTGCACTAGTAACTTCATTTTTGTACCCTCAGATGGTATTTGTGCCTCTATCTGCAGCACTGTAATTCTAATAACTATTACTTCTTCAGCTGAAAGACTTAGCTTACATCTTCTCAAGCATTCTTGCATTATCTTAACATTAAATAAAAGTCAATACTTTTTCCCATTGTGTCTGAAATCCTGCCATGGTTTGAAGACCACAGACTCCCTGTTTTTCTGTGCTGGAAGCAGCCCTTGAGACAGAGACCAAACAATGCCCCACATTTATCAAATAATTCCTTTCAATCTTGATTGAACCCCTTGTGTACCAAAGAGGAGGTATGGGAGCTCATGGCATTGAAACTCATGGAGAGGATCCTTTAAGATCGTAAGTTATTTAGTGATGTGGATTAAGGAGGAGAAGCAAAAGAGTAGATCCTCTGTTCAGAAGTATAATTATCAATAATGATATAACTACACTGTAAATCTTAACCCACTACAAAAACCCTGCATGGACATACATAGTGTACACCAAAACCAGGATGCTCAGTTCCATGTATTTAAATCTGAGTTTAAAACAGATCTTCTGTTCTAAATGTGTGCAGCCAGGCTTCGAGCTGCTCGAAACTGTCAAGTTTCCACAAGCTGTAGCAGAAGCACCCTGGCTCACAGCACTGGATGCTCTAGATCTCCAGGTGAAGCCAATAAAACTTCAAGTTATTGATTACAATTAAGAATCAAAATATAACAGCCTGCAAAGACTTAGACCTAGTTCCTTGTAACTGGCTGGCAACAGTGATTGCTGGGATCCCTTGTCCTAGCTGCCACCACCATCTGGTAGGGAATAGTAGGAAGAACCAAAAAGTGCTTTTGGAAAAGCCAGAGGTAGTTGGACCTCACACTTACACGGATCACCAAAATCAGTTTGGAGTTGAAAGAAAATCTCAAAAAAAAAAAAAAATCATCCGGAAAAATTATTCAAAGGTAAATGTTTAAACCGCGTGTCTAGAGTTTGCACAACAACAAAAAAAGAAAAAATGTATGATTACAGCCTGAGAAGTATAAAGCAAGTCCATTTTTGAGCAAAATTGCACTGCTGTGTGAAGCTATGTCTATCACAGAGGTATCTGGAAATCTGTCTACTTATTAATAACCTTTCTCACAGTAATACTGGTAATAATAATGCAATACAGACCAAATCTAAAGATTTGGTAGAAATAAACAGGCTGCTGGAATTAGTGATGGCTACTCATTAGTGAGAAACCTGTGAATTTGTAGTTTTCTCCAGGGTTTTCAGAGCCTGGATAAAATGCTGAGGGCTGGAACAAGGCATATACAGTTATTTCAGCCCTGACTGCAGAATGCTGCAAGACACAGACCTGAAATTCTCCTCCCATATTAGAGGACTTTCACTCAGTCAACCATCGAGGTCATTTAAGGACATGTCAACACCATCCAGCAGAGTATAGCTGAGCCTCAACTAGCACCATCACTCTGCAGTGCTCTGCACAGCCACACCAGCATCACAGTGAACTTAAGCTAATAGCTCCCCTGGCGAATTATTGGACAAATAAAATTTTCTCAGCAGTGCTGCACTAACAGGCCTATACTGCTTTTGCAGATAAATCCAGCACACATGTTAAGCATTGCAATGCTCTGTGTGGAGATTCCCACCTGCTCAGTTCTGCTTTAGGAGTTTCTGTGGGTTAGAAATATCAGTTGAAAGAAGAACACGATGTTGCTCTGTTGATTGGCAGATCGATTTAAGCAGCTTGTAATCCCTGCTCTTCTACTGCCTCTACCTGCTAGGGACTGGCTGTAGTCTCTTGACAGGCTGGCACAGAAATTCTGTGCATATCCTATATTTAGAGATACAGACCAATAACTAGTACTGATTGCTGCTGCATTTGTCATAAAAGCCTAAAGTAGGGTATGATGAGTGCATAGGGCCTGGATTAGCCCTTTATGGGAAGAAAATGGAACCACGTGAGGTATATGTAAGGAAAAAAATCCTCAGTTTCAGTTTTTCCTCCTTTCCAAGCATTGTCACCTTCGTTTAATGAAAAGGGCAAGAAAAATATGCAATGCTCATTTACTGTGTCATTTACCTGCAACTGGTATTTATCAAAACAGGTTTTGCAGCATGCAAGCAGACACTTCTGCAGCACACATTTGGAGAGTACAGAAGGGGGAACAAAGGTGCAAGATGAAGATGTAAAATAAAAAATGTGGGAGGAGTGAGGGAAGATAAGAAAGAAATTACAAACCCAGCAACTTTATAAAATCACTCAGCCCAGGGCACTGGCTTTGGGCAGGCTTGACCTCTACAGAGCCATAAGGAGCAAGGCTGGCAGTCTGCCTTCTGAGATGGAGAAGAATTACATTACAGGTTAACCTGTTTTGAAAAGCAGGGGGCTTTTTCACTCCTGTTTCTGTTATGTGAGAATGTTGTGGCCATCGTGAGCCACATTCTGAAAGTCACTTCCTCTCCTTGTGATCATGTGCTGATCCACCCCTGCCATGGAAGTGTCCTCTCCCCTTTAATATTGATAGGAACAGCCAATTCCCACTTTGCTTTAAAAGGTTAATTTTCTTCTGTAATCATAATTATGCTGGCAAAGGTTGATGTGACAGAGGAAAAATTAGTCTGGTATTTTCAGCCTACAGTTTGTACTCACTTGGCACATGAGAGCATCTCTTTATCTGCAAGCTTCCTTGCCTGCTGATTCTATAAAAGGACCCCCTTGCTTTTTGAATTAGCCAACAATCAGGCAAAAGGTTAATGATTCAATCAGGTTGTTTTTCTGGGACTTCTAGCACATGGAAAGCATCCTTAAGAGGGTCCAATCCTGCAGGTCTTATCCAGGAAAATTTCCCATGATCTTCAAAGGGTGTTTTAGAAGAGCAACAAAAGCATGGATTCTGACAGTCAAAAAAGGAAGCATTCAGTAGAAATTCCCACTTCTGTGGTGAGACTAGGTTATGCCGGAATGCAATTCCCTAGGAATTTGCTCAGGATCATTTCTAATAATGATCAGTACTGAAAGCTTGGGTTTCCTCCGTTTCATTATTTCCTTGTCTCTACAAGTATCATTATGACTGAAGTAATATACAGGATTGCATAAAGATTTTTTCCACAATTGGAAATGTAAAGAATTTTTGAGCATGGAGATTTATGCATCACAGGATCTCAGACTACTTAAGTTCAGATATCAATAGAGAAATGCTCAACAACTCTCTTCTTTCTACAAAAAAAATAGAACATTATAACTGAGAAATCTTACACACATAAATTTACACCAAAATTCAATCTGTTCATTTCAATTTCTGACCTAAAATGTCTCTTTGCCCATATCACACCAAAGTATATGTCACACTTGAACTAGATGCATTGTAACACTGCTTGGCTGATTGGTCTCGACAGGATGAAATTCAGTGAAGCCTGAGTTAGGTCAAGAATTTTCACTGTCTGCAGCAAGAATTGCAGGTCGAGGTCAGTGTCTACACTGTGGTACACTGCTGGGCACGGGTGACAGCAGTCACAGCAGCTCACACCAGCTGGTAACCTAGACATTAAAGTCTAGGGTGGGGACTCAGCTTGCCCTGAATTTAGAGGTGAGTTTCAGGTACAAATCTGGACACCTAATTTTAGGTATTTATAGTAACCTGTGTCTTTATATGAGCAAGATGTCTGAATTCATTGGAGATCTGAGGTTGTCTTACAGACAGGTCAAGCAGCACTTGAGATGCTCCACGTATCTGCCTGGCACTAGCCTAAAGGAAACATGCACCATTCTGAGGAAAATACCAGTAAGAGATAGGTTACACCAGGGCAAGTGACTGGGAAAGGTGGTACACAAACACCTTGAAGAATCGTGCCAATTCTTGGGTGGGACTCATGCCCCTCATCCTGTCCCAGCGCAGTTACCTTCAAATCCTGGCTCTGACCACAGTGGGAACAGTATGGGGGCCTGAAATCTCAGTGATTTTCATGGCTCACTAACCCTGAGCTGCACTTCCATGCTCCAAGGGATCAGGTAACTCCTGTGCTTGGAGGCAGCAGGACTTACGTCAGTTTGCCCTTCATATGCCTGCTGACAGCTGAATGTGTTTCACTGTTAGCTGCAGTTCTTTCAAAACAAACTAGTTGAACTGAGAGATCTTGCCACAGGATCCTACGCCTGTTGTTGTGGGTTTTATGCACAACTTCTTATCTGTTCTTGATTATACCAGAGGAGTTTTATGAATATTTATGATTAGAATTTATAATTTAATGCTTTGCCTTTTCTGCTGATTAATCAAGGACACTTCATTTCTTAAGATGCTTGGTTTCCAAAGAAAACACTTTCTGCTGGACACCAAATCTGAATCCTGAATATTTATCCAGTATAAAAAGTCAAAGGCAGATTCCTGTCTTCACAGGCAGCTTCACCCAGTGCACTTCAGCATGTGTAGGTTTGCCCAAGTTCCTCAAAAAATGGATCTCAATTCATGCAACAAGCAGCCAAAGCAATGTAAGGTGTGTTTGTCTTCAACAGAAATGCATAATTCAGCAGTCTCACTGCCACAGCTTCAGATGTTGACAAGAAAGATATTTTTTTTAATTTATTTATTTATTTTTCTCTGTGAGAGCAGAAGCAGTGAAGGGGCAAATATTCACCTACTTCTTCACTCTGGGCTGTGGTGACCTTTCTCCTCTTTCCCTTCACTGCCTTCTCACAATCTGGCTGGCTTGATACAAATAATAACACATGAAAGAGCAGGAGGCTTGGCTTCCTACAGCATCATGTAGCAATCCCAAACTAATAAAACTGAGCCAAAAGAGGAAAAACATAACCATTCTCCCAAAACATACCATATGCCTCTAGCTGAAAAGGCCTAGAAAAGAGACGCGAGAATATTCAAATGTATGACATGTTATTACAATGTCAAAGATTAGAGATTTAATCACCTTTCTCCTTGTTCTTACAGAGCCCTCTTTCCAGCTGTTTGAAAGAGAGACCACAGATAAATGCTGACTGCTGTACTTTTTCGTAGGCAACCATTTTTCATAAAAAATGCAACTGTTGTTTTTAAGACAAAAGAACACCTTACTTTAGAAAGCTCTGTCTCAAACTTCTCCGAGAGTGTTGTTGCTAGAATTTCCAGTTGCTCAGCCTTCTGCACTGGAAAGGTGGTATCCGGCAAGTACACAGAGCACTGACAGGTTCCCTCATCATTCACAGAGCCAGACACATTGGCAAAGAGCTGCAAAAATAAATTGGTAAGAAAAAAAGTGTTAGCATTCTTCTCTAGAATCAGCACCTAATAATTTCTGGCAATAGTATGAGTTATGCCAATCACGAGATCAACAATTTCATTACTAGTCATCTTCCACCTTTTTCTTCCAAGGAACTCAAAATATCTAGCAATTTTTATGACTCATCCTTACAAATCTCTCTAAAAATAGTTAAATATTGCTTTAAAGATTTTACCATTGGAAAAACAGAGACATATAATAGTCCTTACTTTCCCAATCTTGTGGACAATGTTCCTAAGATAATGAAATAACTTTTCCAGCAGATAGAAAAGCAGGTAATATCAGGAAAATAATAGTGTAGTAAGCTAGGTCTTACAGCTACTATTCTGTTCATCTAAATTGGTCAAATCATTTAGTCATTTACATCCATAGAGAGGAAAGCACTGAAATAGAACTAGTAACAGGGAATGTTTTGAAAAGAAAAATCTTTCATTTGAAGATTTGCAGCCAGCCACAGCAAACAGACGTGTGCATTTAATTATACACCACTGAAAGGTGATAAATTAAATATGCAGGTTTGGCCTAGGGTAGAGATTCTTATTTTGCTACAAAATATTGCTCATAACACCCACACATCACAGCCCACCCATCCATCCTTGTGGATAGTTGGCAAAGCTCTTGCCCATGAATTGCCTGTCCCAGTTGTCTGCATGCTCACAGCATCATCCCTGAGCAACACGCATGAGGTACAGAAAGGTCAGGGCTGGCACCTCCTGATCTTGCCATAATTTACAGCCAAGGCACACTGCATTCTATAAACACCAGGCTGAATACTGAGTGTGTTTGGAACAGTTCTTTTCTGTTTGTACACAAAATGTTTCCAATTCATAAACCTATCACGAATTTATTAATAAAGACATTTGATGATACTTTAAAATATTCTGGCACACACTTCAATGCAGCTGCATATTTTAAAGCTACAGACTTGCTCTTTAAACACACTTCTTTCTATAATCTCTTCTCCTGCCTTGCAGAAATCCCAGTGTTATTCATGTGTTTTCTCTTTTTCTCCCCCTCCTGAAAATAAACAAGCAAACAACAAAACAATGTCCTGAGAGCTGACATTTCATCACTTCTTCCCTTGCTTTTCCACAGTGGTTTCAACTAATGTCCGCACTGAAAAACCAGCCCAGGACACACAGCGGTGGCCAGCAGCAAAGCTGTCTTGATCTATGAGCCCAAAAAAAGAGCAGCAAGCAGGAATGATCCCAGTTCACACTTCTGGCAACCTCTTTACTGCAACCACAACAAACAGAATGCATCTCATTTTGAAAGAAAGCATGGGAAGTCGTTTTATCTGTGTTGTCCAAGCACCATGGGCCTTAAAACTTCACTCAGACTGCTGAAGACATTTAACATGAAAGGAAGTAGAGAAGTATCTCATGGCATTCCAGAATGTCCCAGCACATAACTTCCATTGATTTCTCTGCCAGGCAGGTTACCAAAGCACTTTTGAAAATCCCACTGAGAACACATTATGTCTAAGTTTCCAAGTATTTTTGAAGATATGGCTATCAGTATGTAAATTACTATGAAAAATAAGTTCCTAATGCACTTAGATATTTTCTACACCTCCGAGTTCTCAGCACGTGGGCATGATTGGGATGGCAAGTTGCTCAGCAATAAAATACAAACAGATGGGAGAGACCAAAAGAATAAATAGGTGTGGCTTAATGAGTATATGGGAGCTTCTCTGAGACTGTTGCACATTGGCATGCTAATTTTTGTGTGGAAGGTAGTGTATTCTGTTCCTTCTGTGCATAACACAATTATGAGTACATGTATACAAGAGAGTATGCTATACATTGTACAGCACAGTGTCTGGTATACCTTTGTGTGCATTATACACTCTGCTGTAAACTACAGTCTTGACTGTGTGTACCAATCAGTTTTCTAGACTTACCACACCTATTATGCTAAAAAAAACATTCCTAAGTGTATTCAGGTATCTCCCAAAAAACCTGCAACTCGTGCTTTTTACCTTCCTACGAAAAACAATCATTATATTTTAATATTTGAGTTAGGAAGGAGCTCTGAGTTGAAGGAAGAGATTCACTGCAGTAAGTGCAGCTTATACTGAAGCCAACAGTTTCCCCAAAAGAGTAGACAGCCTGGGCAGACAGAACTGCTTCCATTCTTCTGTTGACATTACAAACAGTGGGATCATGATGTTGACAAGACCAGGAAGCATTGTTTAGCTAAAAGCCCCTTGGGTCAATATGTGCTTCAATCAAAATATAATACCAGCCAAATTACAGCCATGTAACAAAAATGCCTTCCGTCATCCTGTAGAAAAATGCATGAGATGGACTGCTACTTTTGATGTAGTTGTATGGTTTTTAAAGTTTAATAATTTATACAGAATGCTTAAAAGAGAGCAAACTGTCCTAGCCTACAGCAAGGACTTGACAGCAACGTTTCACTCTGCAAAATTAAGCTGTTACATATACATATTTGAAGCTATGAGAAATGTTCCTTTTCCACATCCCTTCAGATTAAGAAAGGGAGTAGGAGAGAGCAGTTGCTCAATTTTCTGAAAACCAGGAAATTTGTCACTGTAGCCTAGTGACATTCACAGTTCTGAATCAGCTATTTGCTCATCCTAAGACCAAGAATGAGATCCACAGAAAGCACACAGCAGGGCCATAGCAGGGACAGAAGCCACCTCAGCTGGGCAAGGAGATGGATAAAGGTTGGGTCCTGCTAATCAGACTCAGAAAGAGAACCCTGAGTCCATTTAACTTTCAAAATGCTCTACTGCAGCCAGAGACTCAACTCTGTCCCAGAAGAGGTCCCTTCACACATCCCATATGCCCCACTGGGCTTCCCTGGACATAGAAAAGATCTGCTGCAAAGCAGTCTACCACTGCCAACCTAATCTGGACCTGTGCTTTGGATGAACTTCATTTTTTACTATAATTTGCAAGACAATACAGAGCAAGTGTGACCCATTAAATCTGCTCCAAAGTGAATATGTTACTAAACAGTCACTGATAGAGAGAGGGAAGGAAACCAAACCCTGAAATCTGCAGACTGTGGACTTAAGCACTGTACCAGAAGGCACAGAAATAAGATTCAGGTCCTTCTACCATCAAGTAGCTGATAATGTTTTAACTAGGTAGAACAGGTAGAATAAAGATTTTCTCACTCCCAGCAACCACAAGTGGGCACTCCTCAGAAGATACTTTCAAGGCCCTCGTCCAGTTTATGAGAGAAGACTTCTTCCACGGAGACTGTAACCACCAAACTGGGCATCAAATCCCCATCTGTTTCATGTGTGGGGTCCAGTTCAGTAGTTACAAGGTTAATGCCAAAGTTTTGGATCTGACTTAAGGCATTGAATGACATGGTTACAGTAGTGATGATTTTGGAGATTCACTACTTCCTAAAGTGCAGGACACACAATACATAACTGCTTTTTCCAGGCAGCAAAACTGGCTTACCCGTGTCAGAGTTAAGTCACTAAGTGACTGTGTAACATTTAAAGAATGGGACACAAGTTCCTAAATTTGGTCTTTTCTGGACTATATTGAAGAACACTAGTGGTTATACCTTTGGGGAAGTCTGCAGTTTGCCATTCATATTCCTAGGCTGCGTCAGATATGGAAGCATCGTACTGAGATGAGCAGTCTGAAAAGCAAAGGAAAGATTTTTTAGTGTGATCTCCTGCATATGGCACCGTCCCTTCCCCACCAGTTAGACCCCATCCTGCAGCTCCAAAGCACTTTGATTTTATTATGGGAGCTATCCCGAGCAACTGTAAAATTTCTGATCTGCTGCTGAGGTGACAGTTTCCCTGGGCACAATGTCACTTCACAGACACCTCTTCTTGAAGAAAGGCTCTGTGTGACCAGAGCAAGGCAGGGGACGCTCAGCCTGTCCAGGGGGTGTGAGCTGAGGCTGTGACAGGCAGTCCTGGCAGATTGCATGGCAGTCTAAAAGGACAGTGCTGCACCCCTCTGCCCTAAATCCAGAGAATACTGTCCTCCCAGCAGGGATGTCCCCTCCTCACCACCCAGCTCATGCTCCAGCCTCTAAGCAGAGGACTCACTGCCCCTTTCACACCAAGCTGTCAGGCTGTGAGCAGTGATGGCTGGGGAACATGTCCTACTCTGCTATTAGCACCATGGAAGTGACAGCATCCGACTGCGGAGAGGGAGCACTGGGAGAAGACACCACACTGCCAAGGATACAGCCAGATCCACCTTGGGAGCCTTTTATGCAGTAAGACTATATACATCCCCTTTAACTTCCATCTGTGGCTGCCAGCTGCCTTCCTGCCACAGCAAGGACAGTGGTTGTCACCCTGGCACCGTACTGGGGGTTACCACGATCCCACACAGAGTGAAGAGCACGATGCTTTCCCATGATGCAGCACAGCCACCCATAGTGGGATCTCACCAAAACCTGTGGCAAACTGGGAGCTGGAGCAAGACACCCTCAATGTCAAATGGTGTAACAGACGGAGCATCAAATGGGCTTCCCCTGCAACAGGACACTCACCACTGGGTCTTCCTGCATTTCCCAAATCCCAGCTGGAATCCTATTCCTGAGCCAGGGAATGGTGGGGAAATCCAAATGGCCGGCAAAGGGCAGGTCTGTTCAGTGGCACAGTGTAAACAAGCTTTGTGGGACAATTTGTCAAATAAACCCTCTTGAACAGGCACTTGTGTGCTCATACAATTACACTGAACATGATGGGCAGCTGGTAGCAATTAACAGTGTTAGGGCAGAGAGCATCACAAATTGTGCAAATTACACAAACTGAGGACTAGCTTAAAGATAAGCAGACTAAGGAGGAATTTCTCCCCTATTAAGCTTTCTAGCCCCAGCTTATCAACATATATTTACAGCTCCATCTTGAATTTTGCAACTTTTCATTCTTTAAGCAGATAAAAGCACCTTCTCAGGAGGTGTTCACTTCGCCGCCTGCATCCACAACAGTGCCGAACTTCAAAAAATGTAACTAGGGGCACACAGGAATTTTCTGGTTGGTGACTAAATCAGACAAATCAGAAAGAATTTTTGGGAGCCAAAATGCTTTTTTTCCCAAATTTTAACTAATAAATACCAAAAGGCAGTCATTTTTGGTCAAACAAAACCAACATGCTTTGTTTCATTTGAAAAAGCTCTTGAGCGAGTCACAAACTTTTTTTTCTAAAAATTTGAAGCCCCATTTTTAATTAAAAAAAAATTGAAAAGACAGTACAAAAATAAAACTATCTTTCACTAATATAATTTTTTTGCTTAAAAAAATATTTTTCAAAGTTTTCTCCCTCCCCCCCTGAATTTGATGTAGCTTTTGTTTGGGGTTTATTGTGGGTTTTCTTCTGATTGATTTGGTCTGCTTTGAAGTTCTCTCTTGCCCAACCAGACACAGTTTTTTAGGGAAGAGCGAGAGCACCCAACAATAACCAACCAATATGGCTTTCATGTGCCTGGTCACAGAGCATGACAGCAATCATGCAAGTGGGAAAGTTCCCACTTCCCAACTCCTTCCACATCAAAGATGTGGATCTGTTCCTGCTATAAGCCCTTGCTAATTAATTAGAAGCTACACAGAGCATTTAATATCCACTCAGATCCTCACTGGGAGTTGCACTCATCTAACCAAAGGCAGAATTTGTCTCTGACTTTAAACCTGTGCCTCACTTTTACATTTATTACCCAGTCCCTATACATTAGCTGGGGGGAGGATAGAGGAATACTTTAAACTTTCTCCATGCAGAGATTTCAACATTTGTCTAATAATTTTCCAGTAACCTTAAAATAATTTTCAGCAATCCAAACTATGTGAGAAGACAAGAAGGCACCAAAGCTCAGGTTATGACACCCCCATCTTACCTCTGCTGCTGCTGCTGTTGTCCCAGCCAGAGCACTCATGCTCTGCATGAGGAGAAGCACAGCCACCTGTGTGTGCTTCATCTTCTCAGCCAGCAGATGTGACAGCAAAGGGAGAAAGGATGTCTTTTATAGTAGATTCTGGGGATTTCCCCAACCAACCCTTAAGGAACTTGCATGATATTTTTACAGTTTTTGGATAAGTGATGTCATAAACTCATACAATAACCAAATTACTAACGTACAAAGAACACATAAGTTACCATCATAAATTAACTGTGTCCAGTTTTCTAACAGGAAACCTTTCCCATGGGGTACAATATCTGATCTTAATCTTGGTTCTATAGAACATCAGGTGCTTATTTGCTACGAGAGGCAAACAGACATTCTCCTTACAGTGACTCAATCATAAAAATTCTTGTAGATTCTTTGAAGATTCCATCAAAGCTATGCAGACAATACAGGTCTTTGTGGTATTTATCACTTCTTATAGGTACAGAGAAGAGCAGGTCAGATTAGACTGCTCACACACCAGAACCACGTTTCCCTTTTCCCAAAGGCCAACAGACCTTTGCCAGTAAGTAAAATATACAGAGGTCTCTACAGCTTTTCAGTTCCCTTGGTTCTCACAAAACACAGGTGGGACACAGACTACCTCCCATTTCATTCCCAGCAGTTTTGTGTGCCATACATTAACACTGTGTGCCCATTAATGCTTACTCGTGCATTAACACTGTGTACCCATCAATGCTTACTCACCCGCTCTCTTTTCATGGAGCTGCATTCCACCTGACCACAATGATTCACTGTCCTGTCTCTGGAGCACTGATCCAGAGAAATGACAAAAGGTCACACGTAATTAGGGTGGCCCCCCACACTCCCCAGCTGTGCCACATCACCGTATGAGAGGCAGTGAGCTGCCTGCAGTTCCCACAGCACCCAACCCACCATGGGAATTCTCCACTCCCAACAAGCTACTGCCTTGGTAGAGTCAGCTGCAAGCCTCCATTTGTGCAGAAGAAACTAAAATTTCTCCCCCCAAGTTCTTTGGATAACTGGGAAAACGAGCTTGGTGTTTGTAAGGAAGGTCCTAGTCGGGACTAAGGGAATGGCTATATCTATGAACTTGTAAAAGTCAAGAAGTCCCTAGACCAAAGCATGACCATGATGAAAATATTATTTTCGTTTTTCTCCTTCATTCTGTCAGGCTTAGTTCTTCTACTGAGTCAGCAACAAAAGGCTGTAGCTGTGCCTAAGTGAAGAAAGTGATTAGGAGACCCGTAGTGCTTTCTGGTGTTGGTGGGCAGAGGTCAGGGCAGGAGCAGCAGTACTTCTGAGCAGCAATGCTGCCTCATATGAAACTCATCTCCCTGGTGAGGAACTCTTAAGGCTTCCTTGTATTACCATAGCACTATCAGCTCCAGGTGGCAATGGGAAAGCTGAGGCTTAGGGCAAATCCATACTAGAAAACTCCTAGGAGAAGTCGTGTCCATTGGGTAACATGTTTTTAACCACAGCTTTGCATAAGCATAAGCTTCCTGACATATTCACAAGGCTGGCAGCAGCATCTTGCAGGGTAAGGATATAATAATTTCTTGCAAAGACATTTTTTCACAGCAGAAGCTGCATCTCTGCTGAAGGATTTCATGGCTAATAATTCTATGTAAGATAGACAAGACCTGGAAGGCATGTGATAATGTGTGTGCAAAAAGAACCAGAGCCATGCTGGTACAGCAAGAAAATGAATCCAGGCTTCTTCCTTTCAGGTTACAGTGGTATGCTTTCCTGGGTAAATCACAGTGCTGTCAAGGGAATGGAGAGACTGATGCTGTAAGTACCGCCAGGGCTAAAGCCCTGAGCTCCAAGACAAGCAGACTGGCCCCTGTCAGAGCAACTGACAGCTGTGAAATATCCTTTGCACTACAAGAGAAACTCTTTGGCCACACCAGAGCACAGTTCAGGTGCAAACCAGCACATACATGTTGCAGACAACAGGTAAGCCTATGCTGGCCAAGTGACCTCTAGTCTCAGTCTGTGATATCCTGATATTGCATAATTGTCACTTCCTTCCCAGACTTTTCTTCCAAATTATCTCCATAAAAAACCAAGGGAAATCCTGGAAACAAATCACTCCCAAAAAGTGTCATGGATGAGGGTTTCTTCCTTATCAGCCCAGCCTGGTCCTAACCAGCCCTCCAACTCCTGACACAAGCTCTTCTATCACATCTCTTGTTATGGAAATACCACCCCGGTAGGCTTCAACCCATGCCTCAGGTTATTTCTGATGCTCCAAACAAAAAGAAAGCCCCACACCAAAAAGACCTACACAAACTCACATAGAAAAGTAATGGACACATCTTAGCACCAAAGGGCCCAGAAGAGATCTAAAAGGACAAGTGTTTCATCATGTGGATACATGGGAAACTCTCGCGTTGATATTGGATGGTAAAATGCCGCGACCTTTCCAAAAGCGCCTCCAAGGAAGCCTCTCAGTGCAGCCAGCACACTTGCACACACACACCAAATGGCTAGCTAAAACAGTCTGATGATGAATGAGCAGGAAGGGTCTTCACATGGGGTTCTACAGGAGAGATTTCATGCATCCACACTCGTGCAAGGTTCCAGAGAAGTCAGGGCAGAAAAATGGGGGGTCCAGGGTAAGGGAACTAATCGAGGAACTCTGAGGGCATATCAGGTAACAAGGGGTGTAGCGGCCAGCGGAGACAACCAGGGGAGCAGAACTGGGGTACACTAACAGAACAGAGCATTCTGGGGGAGGCTTTTCAGTCACCATAAGCTGGAAAGAAACCTAGGACTTATCCCACCATAGGATTCCTTTCGTTTCTTGTCCAGCAGGCCCACTGGCCTCCACAGGAAACCACCAGGCTGTTGTAAGGGAACAAGCTCTGAGCAGCATACAAACAGGCCACTTTTCCTGACGACCAGGCATTATTCCCAGGGGTGAATGTGTTTAGCAGGATAGATGAAGCAGCAAGGGAAAGCACAGCACAGAGACACAGGTAAATCAAGCTAACAGTACAGATGCATCTGTATATATGAAGACTCCAGATGAGTAGCATGCTCCATGCCCCATGCATGCAATAACACCTTGTCAGCTTGAAAACTGCCAAAGGCAGCTGCCCATGGCACCTACAAGCCCATTGGCCTTGCTAAGGCACCACGAGTCCTGCTGGCTACAGAGAGGGAAACTCTGCAGCACATGTGGCCACACTCACATGCTCCACTGTGTAGCAAGAAAGTGAAATTTTGTAGGCAGCTTTGTACTGTCAGCATAGATAGACTCTGAGTTTGGAGCCTGATATCTAATCAGAAGAAAAACCTGTTTTCTGAGCATAACAGTGAGTCTCTGTTCCTTCCAGAGGCTGGGATTGCAAATCACCCATGAAGCATAAAACTTTCTCAGCGGTTTTTCTTTTATGTTTAAAAGGCAGTTCTGAGATAGGAAGCAAATATTAGCTAAGTAATGATAGTTAATCACTTGCTTTGGCATAGCTCAGTAATGATAGTTGATCAGTTACTTTGGCATTTTCCGCAGTATTTGCATATGACCTCGCAGAGACAATGAGGACCTATATTTTTATTCCTATTCGAAGCATAATTAATGCTAAATAAAAATACTTTCTCTGGTTCCATGTAGAAGTCTTAATCTGAAAAAATAACTTAGATTCATTTTCTACATTTTAGAGGAGAGAAACTTTATTTATACGTCATACAGGAAAGTTGCACTTACTTAGGAATTTCCACTTGGGAAAACAGGGAAATACAAGGATTCTGTCTTTGTAGAGCTGCACTCCCATCAGTACTTCCTTGTTTGCAACAGTCCTAGTGGGCAATTCAGGGTAAAGTCCCTTCTTTTGCAACAGACCTTGTCTTTGATTTCAGTGGGAGCTATACAACAAAACGCCTTTGCAAAAAGCACACTAATGTCTCTTAGACACCTGTTCAGCAGAGCCCTTCTCAAACCCATCCTAACTTAATCACTGGTTTTATTTTAGCAGAGATTATCATGATTATTATTCAATAGAGAGATAGGTGATTCATATCATCTGTTCTCTAAAGCTGGTGGCTCAATCCAAAGTCACGGGAGTCAAATATAACTTGATCATGCATGGTGGTATGAACATAACCCTTTACATCTCAGTTTCCCACCAACATTTGGAAAAGATAGTATTTCTCTGCCTCAGAGCCATGTTTTGCAATTGTATGCATTGACAAGAATAAGAGGGATTCAACTATGGGAGAACAGGGACCACATTAAACATGCAAAAATACAAGCAAAAAAAAAAAAAACCATATAAATTGTCTCAGCTTAGTAGGCCAACAACAGGACGAACTGAATGTAGGTTATGTGGTTCTATCTATCAAGTAATCATACACAAATACATTTATCCTAGCTGATGTCACAATCTCGAATTCTCTCTGAATTGTTCAGTATATTCCCAGGACAGGTATATGACTTGCACTTTCTTACAACAAGAAAATAAAAATCAGTGGATCCAAAGTGGGATATAGTACCTCACCATGCTAACTTGACAGAATGGTTCAGACAGAAAGTACTGCACTGCACATTACATTTTGCAAGTCTAATGTAAAAGCATTTCTACTGTTTGCCTGCAGACGCGATAAGACTCCGAGCCTGGTGGAATCAGCATTTCAGTGCATGTCGTCCAGTACCCTCTATACTGTGGATTTAGCAAAGCTTGCCTAAAGCTTGTTAAATCCCTCCTCCCACCAAACTACGTATTCCTGAAGTAAAGCCAAAAATATGGAGAAAACATTAATTCAAATTCATCCTATGATACAAGAACATAGCAGCTAATATTCTTTTTTATTTTCTGAAGATGTTTCTTTCTGAAAATAATGAGTCTGGTCTTCTTTGATTATAGGATCATCCTGTAGTGAAATAAGGAGGTTAGGGGGGTCAGCTTTCTGTGGTAAGGTGCTGTGGAACAACTGTCATCATGAAATCCATTTATTTCATGATACCAATGTTCGACACAGACCTGTTCTATTCTGCTAATCCCTTTACAAATTGCTTGCACTTTTTCCCTCTCCAAGTGATTCACATTCTTATGCAATATATTTTGGTGTCATCTATCATAAAGCTCATCTATTTGGAAGACATTATGCAAATACTTTCATTTAATCCCTTTATCAGTAGAATGTCAGGTTAGTGTTTTAAAAAACATCCCTCTGGGCCATGTTCAAAATAAAAAAGTGTATGGGAAATATTAACACCTAGTTTAAAAATTACGTTAGTAAGGGTGAGCCTCAATTTTCTGAGACTGTAGGAAAGTGGCATCTTCCTGGAGCAGAATGAGAAACTGATTAGAATTTGAAGAAAGGGTGAAATTTCCTTTGCATCTTTAAAAATGCCACTGACACCAACTGGGCTGATTCAGCCATCAAAAATGAAAGAAAAAAAATTATCCATAATGTCAAAAAAGAAAGACCTTCACTAAGGACGACATAAGACCAAGACAACAGCAGCTGACATACCACCAGCCAGAAGGGTGAGAGATTATTAGTCACAGATTCCATGGCTTGGCAGAAGAGCTTGTTACCCTGAAACAAAGCAATCCAGAGACTCTTGGATAAATGAATTGAGTCTAACCATAATCTGCCTGAGTTCAGAGCCAAAAGATATCAAGTAAGAATAGTCCTGGTCTGGAAGAACGGGAAGAAAACAGGTGGAAGGGAGAGTGGATGGCAAAATGGTAAGAACATACATGAAAACTGGCATATTTCGTTAGAGAGCATCAAAATCCAGAAAAATCAAAATCCAGAAGAGGAGTACAAGGGTGTATATATAAAACACTGACAGCAATATCAAAATATGCTGAGGTGGTGAGTGAGAATCAATTCCCATTCAAGGACACTTAAGAAGAAATAACTAATTCCTTAAAAGAAACAAGAGCAAACCCAGAGAACAAGGTATATTCATACAGCATGGCAAAGGAAGGCGGAAGAAAACATCCAGGAGAAGGAGCATTAGAGGACAGTTTGGTTAAAAAAGAAGTACACTGCTGCCTTGGGATTACAATAGATTTTCATGGACAGCTAGCCATATGTATAAAGGCAGGAGAAACCTGCATGCAAATTTTTTTAAAGAAGAAGGAATAATTGCTTAACAATAACCTGGGGCAATGACAAGGCAGGGGACATGTTATTGCTGACAATAGAAAACTGCTCCTTCAAAAGGCATCTTGGAAACCAACCCAGCATGACATTGAAAGAAATTATTTAGTTTGGTACTATATTGTGGATAAATAACTTTCAGAAGGAAAAGCTGACGCACAATTAGGAAAGACCTCGAACTAATAATGGGTGTCTTCTCATCTGAGCAGCTATTTGTTTAGCACTTCAGTACACTGCAGTTCAAACTCTCAGAGTCTTTCATTTATTTCTGTCCCTTCCCCCTAAAAGTGTATCCAACAATGAGAATACTTACTCCCTCAGAAAAACTTGTCCCTCATACACATGTCCCAGTCCCAAGGAACAGAGGAACATGGCCTGGATGTGGTCTGAGTCATTAATACGAACCGAAACACTCACAGGCACCCATATAATAAATACTTAATACAGAAAGGTCCTTGAAACATCTGTTCCACATATCACCATATCACAAGTCCCAACAAAAATAAGATCTTTATTAAAAAAGCAAAAACCATTTCTCTAATGCCTGCACATGCCTGTGGCTGGTGAATATAAATGCAGCCACTTGGCCACAGGGAAAAGGCTCCCAGATGCTTTTTATGGCTTTGCACATTGCAGACAAACTGCTGCCTCTGTCAAGTTGCAGAGCAGCAGCAGCCTTATGCACCAGCAGGGCTGGCTACTCTGTGAACAAGTAATGTACCCAGCCTATAGGTAGCAAGTGTTTGGTAATCCCTTGACTAAAAGTGCACACACCTCCCTGTGCAGAGTTAAGGGACAAGAAAGAAAAAGAATCTTCCTCCCCACAATAATCCCATGTCGGGAAGCTGTGGCCCTCTCCTTCTTCCTCTTTCTACCCATTTTGAATCTCAGATCAGGGTTGTCTTGACCAGCCTAAGAAAGTAATGAGAGAAATGTGTTTTCATTATAGTTCTATGAATACTTTCCTTCTCACAGATACAAAGAGAATCTCTTCCCTCTCTATGGGCCAAACAATGTAAAGTGTTCAATCACACCAAAAACATTGATGACCACTTTCTCTTCAATTGAAAAAATTTTCTGGGCTTGGAACAGTTGCAACAAAAGGTCCTCCTTCAGGTCTTCATCTTCAGCCAGATATCACAACGAAGAGGACATGGAAAATATCTGAGCTGGAATAAGAGAGGAGGAAACCTCTAGACTATCAGCAGGATACAGCTGCAGCTTTATTTAGCCTTTAGCATTGTGAATATTTTCACATTAATATTAGATATCCCTAAAGAGGCCTGTAGCATGTATTTCAAAGGCCTCATTGATCCCAGGCGAGGAGAATATTCTCATCCCTTTCCTGTGGCATGCGCACAAAAGTTAAACTGATCCTACACCTACTCACTCAGCCTCCTTGGAGCATTGCATCATCACGGCATTATTACATCCAGGATCAAGGTGTGGCCATTGTATCTTCGAACTGCCCAACACTGTGTGGCACAGGCCTGATCCACTCATGTCAGACAGGCTGTACAGCGCCTTGGCTGTGATCAAATAGACCAGAGCAGCAGCTATTCACTTGACCAGTCCCTTCATTTCAGCCACATTCATCACTCAGGGAAAAGAAAGCTCACACCCAGGTAACACTTGACCCTGGAAAAGAAAGTCATCATTTGGTTTCATAAGCTATTCAGATGTTCTATTTTGCAGTACCTGTAGACCTGGACAGGTGTGCTTTGGGCTTTGCAATGGACACAATGATCCATTCTGACCAGATACATCATTTGCATAATGGTAACTGCAAGCAATGCCAAAGCAGCCCTGGTCTCCCAGAAATAAATAGATGGACTGCACAAGAATGTGCTCATTGGGCAGCACAGAGGGCAGTCATGCTCAGAGATATTCTCTGCAGCTGATTGACCTGAACTGTAAATATAGTGGCATGCCAGATTTCTGCAAACCTCAGGATGGGATAGGCACTGCATCACCTGCAGCTGTTATTATGCAACTCAGACTGCTTCTCAGAACAAATTAACATACCAGCTCTCAACTTTTCAAACAACTGACGGAAATAGAGTTGCCCAAGCAGCCCCGGGGACCCTTGAGCAAGGCAAGCTTTCCTCCAATAATGCTCACACTATAACACACACCCTGATTGCTTTCTCCACTGTTGACTACTGCAGACTTTCTATAGGCTCCAGAGTTTATTAGTCCAATCCATCCTCAGCTGCAGTGGGCTTAATCCAGTCACAGAAAGAGCACAGGTAATGACCCCTCTATTAAGACATTTACTAGGGCAAATGTCTCATTTTCAGTCCTTTGTAATACAGCCAAATTTCAAGTGTTTGAGCTCAGTGCCTGCCTTAATGTTTTTTTAAGACTCCAGGGGACCAGAACAATTTTTTTGTTGCTGTTGCTTTGAGAACAAGGTTAAAGGAGAACAGGCAGTTCTTCTGAATGCTATTTTTTTGGCAGAATTCTGAACAGCTTCACTGGCATTCAGAGGAATCTGATATTCAAATGAACCTAGAGAAGGGGCTGAAAAACCTTGCTTGTTGACCCCAAGAAAAATGTGATTCCTTTATAGAAAAATATCAAAGACACCATGAAAGATCACTTCTACAAGGATGGGGGAAAGAACATGGGTCTATAATGCCCAGACCCCACATGAGGTACTGAGCCACACCACCTCTCAGGCATCTTCTGACAAAGCACTGCACCTTGTTAATCTCACTCCAGCAATGCTGTGTTGCATCCATCTGGTGCAATAGTTTAGCAACCCCAAAACAGGAGTCAAAGAAATAGAACTGCATCCTTAATCATACTCTAGTTCACAGTCCAGTGCAACTCATGAGTGAATCCAGGTTTGTGCTAACACAGTACACTTCTCACTGGAACTTGAATGAGCTGGTGTTCCAGTCTGCTATCTGCCACCCTGGCAGGAACTTCTGACAGACCGACTGTGATAAGTAGCAGAGAAGGTGGGGAAGTGATAACATCTCGAATTGCTGTAGCTTGAATTGCACATGAACATGAGTTGGAGTACTCACAAGAGCTTGCAAATGCAATTCAAAACACATGCTATGCTCTCCCGGGCTCGTTTACACAACAGAGTGTGTTTAAACTGAGATAGTGTCAACTTTAAAGAAAAATAAGGTTTTCCTCAATTTTTGGATAGGCTCTCTTATTTCAAAATAGGCTTAGTATGAAATAGTTTAAATCCACACCGACTGGAGTTAAGCTAACTCAAAAAGAAGACACTGAATCAGTGCATCTGACAAGAAAATGAATCACTGTTAATAGATCCATATGTAGAAAAGTCCAAAAAGAATTCCCCAGTACATATATCAAAAACAGGTAAGAGTGTAGGACCAGATGAAATTATGGCCAAAAGGAAAGAGAAGTAGGGAGAAAATCCAAGTTGATAAAAAAAAATGAAAAAGTAATTATAATGTGCACTTATTTAGCCATTAATCTCTGGAAACGCACTTCTTCACATACCTTTCTGAATAGTCAAGAGCAATATCTATCAAAAAAAAAAAAAAAAGCTGGGTTTTTTTTCCACAGATCCTGCCTCTGGAACCTGTTTTTCTTTACAGTCTGGATTTCAGCTCCTTCCTGAAGGTAAATGAGTGTCACATCATAAACTTGACAAGGACCCATCTGTATGTCTATGTATTAAATACTCAGTCCTCTTCCCATAAGACTCCCAATGGCTGTTTTAGCAACACAGAAACTAATTTCCAATAGCCTGAAAGTTTGCCATTCAGTTTGAAATTTCCTGCCAGGTTGGTTTCTGCCAGTTTGTGACAGTATTTGTGCAGCTTTATCTTTATGATCTCACCAGGAGTCTGAAGCAATGGTAAAATGTATTTACACAGAAGCAGACTTTACCTTGTTTCCTCAAAAATACACAATATTATATCAGAATAGTTCAATTTGCCCACAAGAAAATTATTAAATCCTCCATCATGAATGATTCTGTGCATTCCTTTATAATAATCATAAATTAATCCTCTATATTTTTCATTAGCAGTTTTTAAAGAACAGCATTAGCATCCTAGTCAACTAGGATCTCAGTTCTGATCTCTTCAGTTTTTTAATTAAAAAGTAGATCTTCACCCTTCTTATATATTAGGTTATAGACTCAGAATGAAAGTAGAAATCATGTCCCTCCTTTAAAATGCAATTAAAGTTTCTCAACTCACTAGATTTCATTTTAATTGAAGTAACATTGCTCCCTGGGTTGCTTAAAAACATGAGTGAAACATCCATCCATCTTCTTATACCACTTGCTCAGTTTCTGCCCATCTGGACTCTATTCTCATTATCAGAGACATCAAAAGAGCTTCCTCAGTGCAAGTCTGAGGAGAATGACAAAAAATTCTGCCATCTTTACACACCAAGACAACCTGAAATCACTGAGAGGCAAGTTGTGGCCATTCTTGGCATGACACTTCTAGAGGTTTCTGCCTCCAACAGCATCACTGTGCTGGCAGTGCCACATGGTAACACAGCAGAAGGTGTGACACTCTCCAAGCCTTCTCTGCTCACACCTCAGCACCTCAGCTTAAGTGGCTGGAGGAGGCAAAGTCTACATGCAGGATGTGTTATCCTTTTCTTGCTGCCTCTTTGGTTGGCAGGGGCGAAGGAGAACAAGAGGCAGGATCAGCCATGAAGAACTGGAGAGGACTGCATCACCTCCCACATGGCTGAAAGCAACAGCCCCAAGATTTCAAGAAACGGGGTGTGCGAGATGGAACAGAAGCACCTGAGGCAACACAGCTCTCAGAAGGACAAAGCATAGTGTGAAATGAGTCTCAGAAGGGGGACTCACTTCCCCAGCTGGTTCAGCTGAACTCAGCTGCCCAACCTGAGCCAGGGTGACGTCACCTCTCCAAGCGCAGTAACACTGCTATCTGATGGCAGAGCAAGTGACAGGCCTCAGACCACAACATGGGAAAACCATGGCTGAGAGATGCTTCCTGTTTCCCTGCTACACTCACACCAAATGCGCTATAGATATACAAGCAGCCTCCCTTCTGCTGGATTTGCTTGCACCTGTTATAATCTAATTAGGAGGAAATAGGACTTCCTTTGCTAGCATCATAAACTGAGGCAACATAAACATATAAATCTTTCTCTTAAATTCCTTTTTCTTCTTTTTTTGAAATGCCAGAAGACTGCCCTGTGAACACAATGTGCAATTCTCTTTTGCATAGCATGTTGAATAATGGATCAAGCTTATGTCTACCACAGATGAAAATCATGCTTTTTCTGAAATCCATTCACTGCTTCACGGACCCCAAATCCTCTAGGTGCTATACATTTCAGCTGTCATAAATCCATGTAATGTTCCTGTGCATGACACTATTCATTTAGACCACCAATTTAGTTAAATTGACAGATGTGAAAAAAACCACATGTAACCAAACAACTCCTCAGTGATCACACAGCTGCTGATGCTGAAGGGACTGTGTGCTTTATTCAGCGATAGTCAGGCACTTCCATCCGCATTTGCCACCTGCTGTCAATATAACGTCAGGTGGAGCTGTGCAGTTCTCACTAAGCTTACTGCTATTCAATAAATTCTCCTTAAGGCTTTTGCAAGCAACTTAAGTGCAGTAGGTGGGATCCTGCACCCACATCCCCTGTAAGAATCTCCCCAGTGGTTTGATCAGGGCCCAAAGACCAGCTCTTAAAGATAAGGAAAACTAGCATCTGGTCCTCATTTCACTTTCTTTGCAAAACGCTCTTGTGCACATCAAGAAATAATTCAATGAAAAAGCAGACAACATGCTGAACAAAGGGTATTTATTACCCTTACCTTTGAAGTCTAGATCCTGCCACTCACACACAGTTCGACAGTGCTTACTTTCTATGGAGTCCTGGGCATTCTCAAAGATGTTTGGGGACCTTCTCAAACTCAGGCAGACAAGGTATAGCAAATCAGGCTACCAGGCCCCTATTCAGCAATGTCTTTAAGCAAATCCTTATGACCCCTTAATGTAAGTAGCCAAGAGCTTTGATGGTTCACGTCTTCAAACAGCAAGGAAGCCATATTTCAAAGTGGCACCATGTATCTCTAAAATGAGCATATGGCTCCTAATGTTTTCTGAAAGGTTTTTGTTTTACAATATGCATCAATTTATTGTGCAGTATCCCATTTTCCACAATTTTTGGCATAATGAAAGTCATCAGGAAAGCCTAAGTTTGCTTTTCTGTAGAATGAGCAAAATGTGTTCAGATTATATTTCTCTTTGGCGTACAACAAAGAACAACCAGAGGATGCTCTTTCTTCACATAGAATTCACCATTGTCTCGATATGAAATGGGAGAAATGCATGCTTCTCTGTTCAAATCACTATAAATCAGCTTTCATAGTGAACCTTCTACATAAAATTAGCCTGCCCAACCATGTAAACAAATAAATGAATCAATGTAACATTGTTTTTATATGGCACACTATCATCGTTCATTAGTAATCTAATTCTGCATGTGTTCTGCAGTTTGATAGACAAGTTCTGCATGGGAAAAAAACCAACATTCTTAAGACTTTGGCACCTACAGCAAAGCTATTAAATTCATATTAATGCGTCAAAATAAGTAATCAGCAACTCTGAAAATCAGGTCATCCATTTTTGTGCCTAAATATAGATCTCGATTATTAACTTTAGGCATTCACAGTTGAAAAATGTTCATCCAAATGTGTCATCAGGGAGGGCTGAATAGATTTCTAGAAGAAACACTTGAGAGAAAAATTCTAAACGATAACAATTTAGATGATAAACAGTATTATAATTTATTATTCATAAGTTCTATTGGTGTGCCTGGCATTCTAAAGGCAAGAGAAGAAATACAGCTAAATATGTTATTCTAAATATACTTTAAAGGCTAGAACTAAGGCTATAAAGATTTAGAACACAATTACTGGTGTTCAGCTGATTGTATTATTTTTCAAAGGAAAGGATTTAAACAGAGATTTTTCTCCTCTGCCCTGTGAAAAGGTAAGATAATACTTGTGAACTTAAACTTCATAAAACAAAATTTTCCAGCTTTGACCTATATCCATAAAGATATTTAGATGCTTAATTTCTAGTCAGCATCCAGCTTCACATTGATATCAAGGGATAAACAATGGGAAACAGGGATGGGATTCCTCTCTAAAATAAGTAGACAGCAGAGTAATTCCAAGGAATGGCATACATCATCCCATCAAGGTATGTGTCTTGGAAAGATTTATGATATTACTCTCCTTCTGTTAATCAGAGAGGAAGACAGCTAGTTTCAACTGGACATCTGACTTTCAGAGGTGAAATAAATCCTTTTATTGTTGCCTACATCAAAGTTGGTTTTCTTTTACAAAGATTTATTTCTTTTGGATTGAAGCATGCAAAAATCCCAGCATTGCTAGATGCCAAAATTCAGGAATATTCAATATCCAAAAATCCTGTGGCTTTGTATAAAAATTCATGATCTCTCATGGCCAAGAATGAAGTATTTTAGCAGAGACTTTAAAAGCATCAACAAACTTTTTCAAAGGGAGCAGTCACACTCTTGACAAAGCAAAAAGCAGGTGTTCACCTGAACAGAGGGGAACAGGTATGAGCACCAAGAAAAGACGTGCTCCTTCTCAAACATGTGTTAAACAACTCATACATACCTGGTGAATCCCACTCCTGGCAGGCAGTGTAGTAAGCAGATAGTGACCATTTGAGTTTCATTCTGTGCCAGCTTCTGTGTCTGGCATCAAAGCCAGTGAGTACAATGGATTGCTCTTCCTAAGGATCTAACAGGACTAATGAAGAGGTACAGAACAAGTCTAAATGCAAAAGAAAATGCATTGTAGCAGGGGCATTCACATAAATAACTTAATAATAACTGCCCATTTTGCAAAGAGGAAGATGGATGTTGTTTAACAGGGTCCTTTTGTCAGTAAAACATTTCATTTCTATCCTTCTAGCGAAACATGTCACCATGTGTTACAGAGAACTCGTTCCTTTTGTGTCTAGGGACAAAACAGTTGCCATGTAAAAATTTCCCGTGAAGACACTAATGAGGCCAGAACCTGGAAAGCACTTTAAATGTGCCCACCTGGATTACAGATAAGAAGAAATGTTTACAGATTCAAGTCTACCCGTGCTACCACTCCCTGAGATGGCAATGGCAGCAAACCACCTCTTAAGTCTACCTTCAGCAGTGACACTCAATTTCTTGTGGAGTGTTGCAGTGTTGGACAGTACACATTTTCAGTCAGGACATATGGCAAAGCTGAGGCTCAGGAATCTGCTAACTATCAGTGATGTAGCCACCAAATCCTTTCATAAAGGGTGGAAGCATGAGCTGGTTCAGAGAGGGTCAAGTCTGTACAAAACAGGCTAGCTGGATCAACTCTCTCTCTCCCCCCACTGGCAGTGGAGTCTAGAGGCAAGCTATCTAATTATAGGCTAGACACCCAATTTTTAGACATTAATATTTAGGTAAGACCAATGCAGGAAATAGCCTACAGCATCTTTAAGTTGAAGATTAGGGTATATTAAGGGTATGCTTTGCTGAAACAAAAGTAATTCTTATAATCTGCTTCCTGAAATAAGGAAAGGGATAAAACTACAAGCAAACCTCAAGTAGTAGCAGAGCAAACCAATATATGAGAAGCACACACTTATCACACCACCACAAAACATCATGTAAAGGCCTGCTACCCTCACAGCACAGCTAAACAAGCCATGCATCAGCTGGTTACCAAACCTGAAAAGCACAAGCTGTCAGTGCTTTCCTGACAACTCTCAGCTTCTGCAGGACTCCTCCCATGCCAGCAGCGCCTGTCTTTGTACAGTGCATTTCCCACCAGCAGGTCATACAGCAGTACAGTTGGGAGGGTGCAGTGGATACAATGCCAGCTCCTGATCACCCCTGTCACCAAAAAAATTGACTACCTTTCCACTGCTCCCAAGCAGTCTCTGATGAGGAACTCCTACTGGGAGTTGTCATTTTGATAGAAGGCACCAATGACCCGCTTTCTCCGACTGACACTTCTGGCAGAGGTCCCACTCTTCCTTCCATTGTCTTGCACATCTTTGATGAGAATTATTAAACTCTCACATCCTCAGAGTCCTTCCCACTCAGGCCCTCCTTGCAGCAGGGTGAAATAGCAATAGTGAGACTGAATAAATCTGATGAAGTGAATATCACTTTTCTTAGGTCTGGTCTGGAGCAAACACAAAAAATAGTTTTGCATCTGTAGTCTCCATAAATCTCATTATTTGGGTCCAGCTAATCTAGGCCCAGGACAAATATTTTGTGTCAGATTAGGCAAAGCATCCTCTCCACAATAAAATCAATGTGATAAACAACTGATCTTACAAACAGAAAGCATTGTTTGAAAATTGTATTATATTTTTACAGTAACTCTATGACAGAGAGCATAAAGAAGTCATATTTAATTATTCTATATGTTTTAAACAATTTTTATTAACTTTTGTCATTTTTATGGACTTGAAAAATTTTGACCACTTACAAAGGCAAATATTCTTCTTTAACCTAGTCAGTGTTTATGGGAAAACAAAATAAAGAGGATGTTTGCAGTTTATGGGTACAGCTGGTGATGCTGCAGCTCATGAGCCAAATTGATATTATTTAACTGAGTGTCATCTACCACCAGTTAAATACAATCCTCACAGTTCCCATGTTAAAGAGCTTGAAACTGGGCATATTTGAATCAGGGTTTTAAATTTTGTCCTTCTTGTCTTTCCAGACATTTAAAAAGGAAACTGTAATTTATAACCATAATGGGTTATTCTGCTGCCAAGCCACTAGGATGAAAAGGAAGAAGTCTTCATACTCGCAGGGCCTTGACATAGTTAAGAGCATGTAACCCCAGCGACCTGCAACAACAAACGAGAAAACACAAGCCCAGTCTTTCAGCTTTTAGCTTTATGCACTTTGAATCTACAATTAACTCAGTTCTGAGCATCTGGTCTTTTTAACCCCTTACATTCAAAGGTCATTTGATCTTTTAGCAGTCAAGGTTTGCTGATATGACAAACATCATTTCATACTTATTAAAAATGGAGACAAGTTAGTGACATGTAAAATTCGCTATAGGAGAGTAATATGTTTTTCTGATCCTTCCTGTTATTGGCAATTACACGGAAATTCTAAAAATGAAAAATAAAAAAATTTAATTCTGTCCATTTGCATGACACCTCTTCCAGCAAACATGCAATGTGCATGACAGAGTTTACACACTGATCAGAGTTACCAATTCACAAGTAGCTCCAGCCATCTTTTGTCTTTCTCTCAAGCATCTGTCATGGAGGTTAGCTTGGAGTGACTGGTTTGGTTTGAGCCACTACTGCTTTTCTAACTCCATTAGGTTCTGTCACAGATGAAAGTGGGTCTCTGCTGCCACTGAAGGCCACAGCAGAGTCCTGAGGTCTGTACTACAAATAATTGGCTGAGACATAGTCATGCTTCTATATTTTCATCCTAATAGTCACCAATATCAGGTATAGTGCAACTGCTTGGATCTCTGCTCAATATGAGTGAAAAAAAAACAGGTTTCTGTCCCAGAATTTTCAAATACAAAGCTTTTAAAACAAAGTCTGGGAGGCTTAGTGTCTGAGATTCATTTGAGACATATCCTTAATTCTCCAATAATATGAAAATATTTTTGTGGCTGCTTCAAACAGTAAATGAGTCAATTTGAACATCCATGCATCTTGCTCAGAAACAAACTCTTTATTTTATACTATACAGCTGGTAACTATAAAAGATCCATCACTCTTA
Organism: Dicrurus megarhynchus; assembly: GCA_013399195.1. NCBI lineage: Eukaryota > Metazoa > Chordata > Aves > Passeriformes > Dicruridae > Dicrurus > Dicrurus megarhynchus. Next base: position 41,772 of record VXAD01008756.1, read on the forward strand.
CAAATATTTAGGTTTTGTCGAACTAGCTCACTGAATGAAGTCAATCGGACTATTAGGTGCACACCTTGAAGCACTTGAGCTCAGCACCTTATTTAGAAGTCTGTGAAAGAGATGAGGAAAAAGGGATCAATTTCACTTAATTTGAGACAGCTCACTGAAGTAATAAGGTAATAAATAGGGAATTCAATAATCTTAAATGATTATATGCAATGGATAAAGCAAAGACAGTATCTCCAGAGAACAATTCTTGTTAAATCACTCTTAACTGGCATTGTCACACCCCCAGCCCAATACTTCAGTGCAGGATTCATAAATAATACCAAAATCAAGCCATCTTTTTCAGCTGCTTCTAGATTACCATTCATACCAGAATTAGCATATCAAGGTAGGAAGAAATGCATGAATATTTATTATCTCCATTTCTACATGGAAGCTTAAATGAAGAATTTGCAAGAATATGAGGGGCAGACCTACAAATATTTTTTATATGTTTAAGCAAAACCTTTGAGCTAAAATTCTGATGGTACAGTAATGACTTTGAAGGAGTGAAAAAGCTGTGTCTGTGAGCATGTTATTTCTGTGAGATATCACTGAAATAATGGCAACAATTACTCTAATTGGCTGTACTGACAATGAGTGCAATTCATGGAGCCCTGGAAAATAGGCAGCTAGGAAACAAGGGGAAGAGCACAGCTGAAGGCAGCTGAACTACAGCAGTGCACATAAGCCAGGTGACGTTTTGGCACAATGAGAGCACACGAACTCCCAGTCCTTTCTCCTTTTCACCCTTCAAACTTCCAGTAGCAAAACTTCCAACCGCTGCCCAGCAGCTCCTCATTGCCAAGGCCTCCTTCCCCCTCGCCAGTCGCTGCCCTGAGGACCACAGGGAAGGCTCCACCAGTGTCCATCCTGCTGTCAACAACCATCAGACTTTCCATGGAGAGGTTTAGGGTAGAAACCATCCTGTCTCCATTACTTCCCCCGCTAGATGTCAGGTAGCCATGGATAACCATACACACTGCCTCAATATCATGTGGCCCTTCTCAGCCATTCTTGTGTCTTATAAAAGACTGGGAAATCTGGTGTACCACTGTGAGACTCCATTCATTTTCTTGAACAAAGAGAGGAACATCTATATACCAGGGGGTTTACAGATGTGCCCACCTTTCTCAGGTGTCCACATTTCTCCATTGATTAGAAAGGTGTCCCCTGCTGGAGGACAGGATTATTCCTTCCTCCCAGCTATAGGTAGCAAAAACAGAAACATTTGCACTCAGGTTAGGTAAATACCATAGTAACAGTAAATCCCACCTCTAAATACTACACAGGGGGTACAATAATGTTTTATTACATCATTTATGATAGTCCCATCACAGAAAATCCCCAGCTGATTCCTGCATTTTGCCTAGTAACCTGTCAGTGGACTAAAAAAAATGCTATGTATTTATCGCATCAGAGCAGCTGGTCCACCTCAGACCAAGCAGCATCTGTTTTGCTTTCAGTAGTGGAGAGAGTATGAGAAAAGGGAGCTTTGCAGTAAGGAGAACGAAGAGGAGGATAGGGAACATAGACAGGAAAAACAGAACAAGGAGGGGGAGATGAGAAAGAACATCACTGAAAGCAACTTTTACTGCAGTTTAAGATTAATGACTGCTCATCCACAAGCACTCTACAATCTGAAGTAAGTGGAAGAAACTGGAGCTGCTACTCAATAGCCAGTGTAGCCCTCTACAGACATAAAAACCGTACACTGATGTTCCCACTCAGACATATAAAACCAATGTGATGTATGTAGCTTTTAAGTGTTGGTGCAGCATAAAAGTTTTATTGCTGCTTTGGCTTGAAGAAAGCTTCAAACCTCAGTTTAGGAATTGCAAGCCTCTGTAAAAATGGTTGTGAAAGGCATTTTTCCTAATCATGTTAGCAAACCCTTCTCTCCATTTTCCCTCTCATTAAAAAGCTTAAATATTTTACAGCTATAGTGTGCGGGCTTATGTCCAGATTACCCTTCATTAAATGACTTTTACAGTAACTGGATACAAGCCTTTTCTATTATTACACAGCAGCTAATTATGTCTCCTTTGTTTTCATTTCATCATTTTAAACAAAGCTTTTAGGGACCCAGCTACTCTGTGAGAGGTGTTGCCAAGCTGAACACATTTCCAGCAAATCCCAGCTGGGCTGCATTCATTTCATCTGATGATCTTTGCAACATGAAGTAGCTTTGACAGGAAGGAAGAAGAAAAATAACACCATCCAACCTATAGTGCTCTTACACTGCTTTAGTGTAAAGACAACTTCTCACTGAGGAAAAATCCATCAGGATGTTAATGAAGAATGAAATATGACATACAGCAATTCTAAACATCGTAGCTAAGCTATGTGAATGATCAGTTCTATCGGGCATTTTCTGAATTCTGACAGCATTGCTGTTTTCAGATTACCGCAGTAATGTTTCCAAAGTGTATTATTACATTCACGGCAAAAAAAGAAGGGGAGGAGGCCTGAAAATTACTTCCCTTCTGGCAATGAATTGTCATTTATGTCCCACATTGAGCCAGCTCCTCGCATTGCCTGGGAAGCCAAGGGAACCAACAAAAAGATATGATTTCCCCAGAGCTAGGGAGCCAAGGGAAATGATCAGGCATCTGAAGACTCCCCAGGGTGCAAAGAGCAATAGCAAAAGGCTTTGCTAAAGAGAGATACTTTTCAGTATCTGTGCAAATACAATCTACACTTAGATTTTATTTTAATTGCTCATTCTCATCCATGATACACTGGATAATCAAAGTAATCATATCAGAAGTGATAACAAGATTTGTTATGTGTGTTTCCATGTACAAGGCAGCATATTGTGCCTTCTGAACAATGTGTAAGATGGCTGGCCCTTGCTCCACAGAGCCTTAAAAGCAGACAAGTGTAGGAGTCTTCTTTTCTCCTCCTTTTCTCATGGGCATTTCACAGCACTCCTCGAACTTTTTTTGCATTGTTCTTCCATCCTTTTAAGCCTTCCTTGACCATGTAGCTTTCTAGCCTTTCTTGAGCATATGGTACTCAACTAGCCCTTGAGGGGAAGTCTTGCATCTTCCTGCTGTCAATATTCTTTGGGCTTGTGAGTCCCACCCTTTACTTGCTATATATTTGCAGTTTGGGTCACATGTAAAGCTTTCTAGGATTTAGGGGGTATAAAATCCCAAAAGACAGTAAATCTGAAGATCTTCTATTGCTATGAGTCTAGAAGTTTATAGGATTCTTAAGGGACTGTTAACCTTTCTAAAAGATTTCAAAAAGATGTCACTGTAAGGAATTCAGTAGGAAACTGAAAAGACTGAACACTTGACCTTATCTCTACAGAGCAGAGTAGATGGTTCACAAAATATGTGATGCTTTTCAGTGACTTACAGTACCACCATGTATTCATTCTCACTACATACCAACAGGGAACCAATCCTTCTTTGCCTCCTGAGCACTTTCTCATGTAGACAGGGGAAGAAGTGAGCTGCCAAAGGCAGTAGATATGACAGCCCTTTTTCAAACTTCATGACTTGTAAAGATGTTATGCATGGATGATTTTGTTCATGCTTTCCCATCTCAGTTCTAGGTCTTTCTTCAGCTAAATAGGAGCCAGGCTAACCACTCTTCCCAAAAATCAGCTCTAGCTGCCTAAATAGTCCACTATTGCCCTTCGTCCCAAATATTGCCAGAGCAGTATGACCAGTACGCTCTCCGCCCTCTTCACTCACTCTTCTTATTAATACCAAACTTCATGGATTCTTTCAGAAAGACCTGTGAAGGGAGAAGGCACCTTTATCTCTCACTGACAGAAGGCAGGAAGCCTCCTCCTATTCTATTAACCACAGACCTCCAACCCTATTTGCCTTATACAAAAGCAAAAAGTAAAGTACAATTCCCTCCCCTTGTTTCAGGTGCAGGAAATGAAATAGCAAAATGAAAAATGGTTTAGCAAAAAAGTAGCTCTGCAAGACCCTTAGCCAGGTTACCTTTCCAAATCATGCTTGTTTTTCAGAGATATTTGTTCATGGAATAGAAAAATACGGAAAACAACCCATCTGCCTATGTAGGTGTGGCCTTCATTTTCCTCTTAAGAAACCCTAACATTTCTCTCCCTTTTCAGCCTGAGAGGAGAGGGCTAATCACATAAGGGGACCCCCAAAAGCCTGTCTCCTTGTTGCTGTTCCATAGCACAGGCTCTGGCAGAAACACAGCAGGGGTCCGATGCAGCTGTTGGAGAGCCTGCCCTGCCTGCCCGCTTTGCCTCTGCTCCTGCTATTTTGCTACTATATATGCAGTATAAATACCAAAAAGAAAAGCCTGTCAGGCAGACCATTTCCCATTATTTGGAAATTAGCAAGCTTTATGCTGTTTCTGAAACTAATTGTTTCCATTATCAGAACGCTGCAATATTGTATGCATCCACAAGAAATCATCACACCAATGTATTTCTTTTTTTAATATACTGGGCTTTTTTCTTTTTCTGTGAACAGTTTTCCTCCCTTTTTTTCTGAGATTCCATTCAAGAGAAATATAATAAAAACTCAGGTACAAACAGACTGTTGGCAATTATTTTCTTGTGCCTTTCACTACAAGAAAATTTGTTCTCCTTAATTTCAAAAGAGAGCAACAATTAATTTAGCTAATGAGAATTACAAAAAAAAAAAAAAANTACTTCAAACGATTTCTAACCTGTGAAAAAAAAAACTTATTTTGGTCCTGATGCTAAAAAAAAGTCTTTGCATAAATAGTCTTACTGAAGCTTTATCCTTTAAAACTTATTCCCAGGATTGTGGATTTGGCAAATGCAGGCTTCAAATTGCTGTTGTATTGATGAACTGATTTGCTTGCAAAGTCCTTTTTTAAGGGAGGATATTATTACCAAGCTGGAAGATAAGACATAAGCCCAGGACGCTACCCAGGAGCAAATGGGGCAAACGTTTGTATTTTTTGACAACAGCACACATACTTAGGTTTTTTGACTGTCACTTTACTAAGGAGAAGAAGAAAAAAGAAGTGCATTCACTGGTTCAAATATCCCCCTTAGCAGAAAAAGGCCTGCAGGGAAAAGAAAACATATAAAAATGCACTGAAGCAAAGTAATGCTCCTTGAAGTAGGCTGTGCCCCTAAACTATGCTCCTGAGATTATATCCCGAGGCGGCAGGGGGCATGGTTAAGAGCAATTCTCCCCGGCTCCGAAAGAATGAAAGCAAGTGTCAGCACTGCCATAAAATCAATGCATGGATGATTGCTCCCAGGATGACTCGAAGCAGCAGTGACATGAGTCTGGACATGGTGCTGGTGAGGAATCAGCCCTAATGGCTTTCCATCTGATCCCTGGCTGCAGGGGTCAGTTCAGCTGCACGGGGCTGAAAAGCGAGGTCACAGATCTTATGTGTCAGCGAGCAGCCAGCTCGTGACACTTGTTGCGCTGTAAAGAGAAGATTGCCAAATGGGATGGTGGAGCTTAGCATACAACACAAATCTGGCAGGCTTCCTTGTACCCTGTTAATCCACTGTTCCTATACCTTATAGAGCTCTATTTAGTGGGTTTTTCCCAGTTTTGAGGTCTGAATTACAGCTTGTTCATCCGTTAGGTGCTGTTAAGAAGGGACAGATTAACATGTACCATCATAATATAAGGGGGGCTTTTAATCTTTGCCTTATGGTAATTACCTTACCTTGTGTCTGATACTCTTTCCAGGATGTGCTAGCTTGGTCTAGAGAGCATGGACCAGAGTTACACACCACTAATAACATCTCTGTCCTTACCACCAAGGTGACTGTGTGCTTGCTCACAAAATTTGCACTGGTGTAATTAAAACTGGTTTTCAAATTGACTTGGCCTTTAGCTAGCACAGCTTCTTTGCACAGGGGCACTTTCATCAGCTTACCATCAGGTTAGAGGAGATAGCACGGCCTTCAGTCCTATGAAGCATTCGACTGCCCTGCTCACCAGTTGCCATCTGTCAGCTGAACCATGACAACGGATTATAAACCCATTCCTGGCCTGCCTCTAGTGTCTAATAAAATGCTGTTAAAAGCCGCACTCTCACTCCTCTGACTGGCTTTTCAAGACCACACAGCACCCTGGGGATGTCAAGCAAAGCTGGGTCTTCTCAGAGCAGCTCCCCTCATTCCACCAACAAGCTCAGCACCTTCAGCTCTTTTCCTCTTCATTGCACTATGCAACAGACCCGGAAATCAAGCCTTTGATGGATACCAGTGACTATTAGGAGTGAATGAGAATTCTAATTACAAGCACTCACATCATGAATGGGGTTAATTTCCCTATACTCCCTGAAGGACATCAGGAGGTGAAAGAAGGGAGACATATGCCCTGAAATCCCAAACCGGCAAAACAATTCCCTTTCTTCATTGTATTCTGCCACTCCTCATGAAAGAGATTACAAGAATAGTATGACCACTGGTGCAAACAAACTTCTGAACTTGGCAGCACAAGAAGGACAGCGAGAGATAGATATTTACACCAGATGTGTAAGCAGGAGACATGCTATGGGTGGGTAACAAGACTTCTAGCCTTCTGGTACTGCCATAGTTCGGTATTTTTCACTCTTCAGCTTCTTGCATGTTCCTCTGGCCACTCAGAGCAATCACTGGTGGCAGTTCAATCTCAGGCAGCAGCAGAAGCAACAGGAGTCCAAAGGGGAGTATCAGAGACAAGGGCAAGGCTGTTTGGGACAGACAGTTTGCACCATTTCTTTGTCATACATCAAAATTCGCAGCACCTGGAGCCACCTCTGACATCCCAGCCCACTGCCTGCACAGCAGCAGGAGCCAGAGGGACTGCTGGACAGCAGACAGGAGCAGGCAGCAATAGGACAGTGGCAGCAGTACTCAGCAAGAAGCAGCACATCCCGTGTAGGCTGAAGCAGATCTCAAATTTCAGCCACAGCAGCCCAGAGCAGTGCAGCCCCCAGCTGCACAGAGAGCACCTGCCGCAGGATGATGCCACACAGGTACTGCAAGGCTACCTGCTGTCTTCCAGCTGCACTCCATGGCTGCAATGGAGACTTCGGAATCTTCCCGTAAGTGCTCTGGAAAGTACCAATGTCAAACTAGAAAATTCATCCTGGTACACAAGGGATTATACTGAGGAAGGATCTATAGTGGGATTGTAACATGATACCAGTGAAAATCAGCTTGGACTTATTTTTATTTAAACAGTCGTAAGCATGGCTTAGATCCTGCGAGAAGTGAAATAGTCACATGGGTTTTAGTCACATGTCCAAGTCCCATGGAGCCAGAAGGTCACATTTCCCATGCAAATCAGCAGCAACTTTTCCATTAATTTTATCTGTAATTTTTAAATAGCAGTACCTACAGACTAAGAACAGGATTCATCCCACTTAATGCTGAATGTCTAAACCCAAGGTGTCTAGTCTGAGCTCACTGCTCCAGGCTAGCCTAGTCAGTGGGAAGAGTTAAGCACTTGCAGTTGGGCAAGTCATCTCTCATGGAGCAGGTGTTGAAGACATGCCCTTCAGTAGTGCTAGCTCACAAATAGACATCATTTAAACTGCACACTTCTAGAGGCAGGTGAGATGAATCCTATGCCATACTTTTAAATAACTGGGCCTGAATTCTTTGAAAGCTACCCCTGTAGTTTCTGTTTTGACAGTTTGCAAAAGGACAATCTAAATATTAATGCTAAATAATTTATCTGAGGAATTAGGTCAACCTTTTTTAAATAAAAGAGATTTGCAGAGCAGCCACATCTACAGTATGTCCCACCTCAATCCTACCCAAATGCCTTCTCTCAGAGATCCTGCAAGCCTCTACCTTCGGCAAGCAGGATGGCATACCACATTTCCTTGCTTGCGACAGTAGGGTGCCTTAGGTGCCCTAGACTGTACTTACAGGATCACAGCTCCTCTTAGCAGCCAACCACCCACTGAACCCATTTCTGATATGGCATCCAGACATGACACATGAATGCTGAACAACAAATTACTGTGATGCACCATGACCATTCCCTAAAAGGACAATAGGAAATGAACGTCTTCTTCCAGGAATGCCAGAGACAGCATTCACCTTCCCAAACCTACATCTAACAATCTACATCTGGTCTACTAAAACCACCAGCTGGAGTGTTTTTCCCTTTCACAGACATGCGACAGTACCATAATGGGAGAGCTTGAACTCAGCTAACTCTAGCTGCCAAAGAATGAAGTATCTGATGTAAGCCAGTTGCTCCCTGGGCTTCCTCCTCCACAGTCACTGTGGAGATATATTTCTTGGTGCTCACCAAAGGTCACTGATTTTTGGGAACAGCTAAATCTGGGTGAAATTAATCTTACCTGGAATTTGCAAAGCAATTCAGCAAGATCTACTACAAGACCAGGAACAAATATGATATTTATTATACTGTATTCACTCATCTCCACATTAAAAAGACAAACCAATGTCCTCTCACAGTCACAGAAAGTGGAGACCTTAAATAGGAATATAAAATGTTACATGAATACTTAAGACTGCTATGTTTCTGCCTATTTTACTTAGTCACTTATCACAAGATGTAATACTCAGAAATTCTCACTCTATTCCCTGCATATGTCTGTTTGTTTTCATAACCTTTCAGGAACAGGAGACTTTTCCAAGCAAATGATTACTACAGGAAAGAAAAAAAAAGGTTATTGTTAGGATGCTAGATTAAATTTTTAGAGGCAATCTAATGTACTTAAGAGAAATAATGCTTTTACTATGTTGGAGGGGAAACTCTGATGCAAGTTCTTTTTAGGTCACAGTTTAAAGATCTGCAAGAGAAGGAAAGTTACACCAGGCAAGACACAACCCAGCCTACCTGAATTTGCATTCTCTGCCCGTCACCTAACCCCTTACTCCTTATAGAGAGACTGCAGATCTGAGCCAGCCTGCAGTGCTACCAGCCTAACTGCAGAAGTTTGTCTCCTGCAGTATGAGATGAACCAAGCCACACTGAGCCCGATGCTGCTGCCACTAGGCCAACAAAAATCAGCCATTTCAAAGGCAACATAGGTCAAATTAGCTGTTTCAAAGGTAACTTAGGTATATCAAAGGTACTTATTTGATGCCAACAAGCAATAAGAACATTGGTGTTGCATTAAAAATCTTATTCCTCGCAGTTACCTTTCCAGCTGGGGCTCACTAGCCAGATTCTAGCCCCTGATTAATTAATCCAATTAATTCCTTAAAATTGTTGAATTACTTTTAGCTTTAACAAGTTTGAGGACTTTCAAAGGACATCAAGCTCCTGCTTGCCTTCTATTTTTAATTAGATTAGAGGTAATTTTTGTATTCAAATGAAGAGTAACAGATGTAGATCTGCATGGTAATGCTGAATCAGAAAGCAATCTTATAGTAAACAGTTAGGCTTTTTACCAGTGTTGACTGTTCAAATCAAATAACAGTACGTGCATTTCTAAATTTCATTGCCTCAGTCCTCTTCCCTTTCACTTGAATACAAATATTGATCATAGATACTTAGACCACCTAGCTTTTGATATTTTGGCTGATTTTAAAATTTCCTAATGGAACTAGAAAAATTCACTTTTAATGTGATGAGTAATATTTTCCTTATTTTTAAATTGAATTGTTGGACAATGGTTGTAATTAGGTATTTGAACCTCAGCTATGATTTTATTCAATCTTGGATCCAGTCCACTTCCAGGGTATTTAATTCCAAGCCAAGTTCTCTCCCCAGAAGCCTGCAACTGGAGTTTGGAAAGTTTTTGCCTGAAAAATACATATAAACAAAGGCATTTGAATCCTGCTGGGTATGCTTGTTGAAGCACCAGATATTTAAATGGCATCTAGAATGGATAGCACAATCTGCAGGAAGAAATGCATTATCCTACTTTGCTTTCTGAGAGTAATAGGTTTGTAGACAATACCATGAATATGCTCTGAAAGGGACTTCGATCGAATTCCATGAGTTAATTGAAGCAAATGGAATTGCATAGATGGGGATTGAGGAGCAACCGCAGTTTTGCTCCCAAGTCTTCTTAAAACTCTTACCAAGTTTCTTCTATTTATGGACTTGTTCCAAAGCTTGTTCTAGCCAGTCAAAAGACTTCCTCTTTCAGAGAATTCAAGAGAGAACCTAAATACACAGGTTACCGTCTGCAAGGGATATAAGCACACGCTTGACTTTAAGTAAGAAAGTAGTGCCACTGCAGTCAGTAGCATTACTGAGAAACTTGAAGACTGAGTTGTGTTTTTATGCCTGACTGAATCAGGTCATCATTTCTAATTATGATCCTGATTATATTCTGAACTGAAGTCAGTGGGAATAAGAGCAGGAAAGTATGTCTCTGGAGGGTGACATCGACATAAGAATTAAATCAATACCAGCTCCATTCCAATGAAATCACTGGAGTTAACACCAGTAGAGACTGAAAGTGTACAGTGGTAAATCAGATCCAGAGCTTGTTACATGGTTTTGACACATCTTTCACTTTTATCAGAAATCCAAACACAAAACTTAGCACTCTGAAACATCAGTGGATTTTAGACACTCCCTGAAGGGCTTTGAGTACTGAAATCAATGAACGGATTGAAAAGGACTGACCTATAAATGTAGTTTTTCAGCTGTGACAAATGAAATATTGATAATGGTCTTCATTTTGCTTAACTCTTTCTCACTCTTTCAAAACATCATGTGTAATAGACCATAGCAGAATGGAAATTACTTATAAAAACGTGGCAGGGTTTCACAGAAAGCAACAATGATTTTTATTTCACGGAGAATCATGTCGCATACCAAGAAATGCAAAAATATCTTCTGCAAGAGACTGCAGCAATGATTGGGCCAGGACAGGGAATACTGATGGGCTGTATCGATGCTAGCATATCTAATTAGGTTGAATTTAATGAATTTGGGGATTCATTATGATGGTGAATATATGAGCCTTATCTAGCCATAAGAGTTCTCTTACCTGGATGCCCCCCAGGGTCAGCATGGCTTTACAGAGGGAGGCTCAGAAAACAATGGGGGCCTTCCAGGAACATAAGTGCTACCAGCTGAGTCACTAAGGACTTGCCTAACTCCCAAATAATCTAATATCCTTAAGCATTCAAAGCCTTGTCATAAACAACTCCATATGTGTGTAAATGAACCTTCTCCAGGCATGGGCTTCACAGCTGAATGGCCGAACTCAAGCTTTTTGAATCCCAAAGTCCCGCTGGCTGCTGAACATGACAACATTACATCTTTGCACACATCCTCCTGAGGGATCTGTCCGAGACCATTCTTACTAGATTCCAGAGGCATCTGTGGGATGAAGGAAATCTCATGTTTCTCAGAAGAGAAATAACTATGAAAATCCATCACACCAGATATTAGGAAGTGCACTCTGGATTGTTTAGTTCACCCAAAACCTAAGGTGAGAAATACCTAAACAGATCTAGACACTGCAGGCAAGATGTAGAGACAAGCCCATAACTACAGTTTCAGAAGGAAAGAATAGCAAGCCTGGGGCATTGCCAAAATGCTGGTATCTGAGAAAAATAAGGTTGAGATTACAAGTTAACCAGGCACATCTTCAAAAGCATAAAATGGAATCCTTCGTTACGAATTACGAGACTATCTCACACAACCATAACTCTCCTTCCACAGTCCATATCTCTTATTCTTTCAAAATAACTGGGCTAAGAAATCAGAAAATTAGAACAAAATAAATAAAAACCTTACAAAACTCATTCCAATCATTTTCAAATGTATTCCATATACCTCTCCTTAACCCAGCATAATAAAGTTTCATTGCCATCTCTCCACAATATAAAAAGAATCGCCAGACATGAAGCAGCATAAGTGAAGTGGACAATTAGTGAAGAGCTGGCATGTTCTGAACCCCTATTCATTTATTGGCATGGATCTTTTCCTTTTTCCTTTTTTTTTTTTTCTTTTTTTGGAATTGGCTTTCAAAACGTTTCCATGGAAAACGGAGAGGAAGGCAGCTATCACAAGCAACAACAGAGCCTACCCAGCAATGTGCTTTTTGGACCCTCCTTTTTCTCCCCCTCTTTTTTTTTTTTTTTTTTCCTCCTTTTCTTAAACTCGTCCAGGCTTAAGTTGAACAGTTTGCACCAGCATATGGCAAAGGTTGAGGTCAGACAGATAAAACGTTTCATTGCACCAAAGAATGGTTAACAACACGTGAATGTAAATTCTAACACATCGTAAAACTGTTGCAGAGCAGGCTGAAAGGGGTCTTTAGTTATGGCAGGAAATCTGCTTCCCAGCCCCACCCCATCCCTTCCAGTTCACTTCAGGTATTGTGGAGCCCGGAGGGGCTTTGGAGTCCCCTCCCCTGGCAATCTGCGCCCGGCCCCGCCAGCAGATTTCTAATGACTTTCTGATGAAGATTTAGGAGGTTTTGTGTCCTGGAGCTGTGAAGGATTTCAGCCGGGCACCCCTCTCCGGCAAGCAGCCCCAGCCACCTCTTTTGTCCCCTCCTCGCTCCACTGCACCCCTGGCCCCGTGGCTTCCCTGCAGACCGTCCAAGCGGGAGGGGACCCCTCCCCGCAGCCCCGCGCTCTCCTTCTCCCGGGCCCGCAGCCACGGCAATTTGTAGCCATGCTGGTGGCAGGACCACCCCGCCATGGGGCCCGGGCCCCGCCGGGGCCGTGGGACACAGCCTCGCCCCCGCAGAGGCCCTCGGGCTTCCCCCCCTCCCTCAGTCGCCCCTCCTGGCCGGGGCCCGAAACGCCCTCCCGGCTTTGCTCCCCTCGGGTGTGGGGTGCAGCCCGCTCCCCAGCTCGGTTTTCCTCACTTAAACCAAAGACAAAGAGGGGGAGCGACGGCCCCACCTCTGCGGGGACCGTTCCTCCGTCTCCGCTGTCGCTGCTTTCTTTTTTCCCTTGCGTTTATGTTCATTCTTCCCCCCCGCGCCCCCGCCCCATTCCCACATTTTGTCACCATTATTACAATAAATACAAAGGTTCTGCGCCTAAGAAGAGACTACAAAAACATAAATGAATAAATAAATACTTAAATATCGAATGACATGTTTGTGTCAGACATTAGCGCAGGCTCTGGCTTGATGTTTTCGTTTATCATTTGCTCTAAGTTCCTGCAGCTGAAAGAGATAAACCTCGGCTATTCAAAAAAGAAATGTATAAATCAGAACAAAGCACCCAGTTAAAAAGTGCTTTTCAAAATTTTTTTTTTTAACTTCTCCAGAGATAAGCCACAGAAGCACGCTGCTCAATTTTGCAAAACTATTGAGGTGGTGGTAGATCATATGTATTATAGCAATTATTGGAGAGTTTGTTGTTTGTTTGTGATGCAAACGTGGACACACACTAACACGTGCACAGAGACACTGATCACCTTAATCCCCCAGGCCTCTCTAAACTGCACCTGATGTCCTACTTCCCTCTTCAGAGCTGCTCCAAGGCGAGAGTGATTAATGCTCTTTTTTAATCTAGGAAGATGTTAAAAGTGTGAGGGACATTGAGTTCAATTATGAAATATGAAATGCTGAGAGGGTCAAGTCTACTCAAGCCCCGCAATGGAAGAAACACTCCCAGGAGACTTTGATTTTTGGTCGGATGACTGATCATCATGTCCTCAGAAAGAATTAAATTTTATTACCGGCTTTTTGGCAGCATTTAGAGTTTAACGTGGCTAGAATTAAAGAGTGCTTCATCTGATTTTGATTTCTTCCCCTTCCCTTTTTGTTCAAAAGCTACTCTATTTTTCTCACTGACTTGGAGGTGCCTGTTAGAGAAATGCAGGTGGCAAGTTATCTCTGGAGGGGTTGTACTGCCAGGATGTTATTCACAGCTCATATTTGCATAATCTCTTGTCTCCTCTTAAATCTTCTGTTTTATTCTCCTTGCCTTCTTATTCCCTCAAGAAGCTCTCACAACAATCTGGCTTGGATTTCTTTCCTTCCACATGCCTCAGTGACACTGATTGTTCTTATCAAGGGGTTGCAAGGCAGTGATCAGTCACACCTTCCTTCCATTCAGAGAGGCAACAAACACTGCAGATTTTGTTTACTTTTAACATCTGCCAAGACTTTTAATGTCACAGTGCAAGGAAAGCCCTGAAGACAAATCCAAAAATGAGCGTATTAATAATGGTTGGCAACCAGGATCCTGCAGGGAACCATCGCTTTACCTTTTGGTGCTGTTTGCCCTTCCTTAAAGTTCTTTCTTGCCCTACATTATGAAAAGACTTCTGCTGGCTAAGAAGAAACTCACTGGTGTCATTGAGAAACCTGGTAGTAAATGTTAAAATGCTCAGTTTACCACATTGAGAACATTAGTGAAAAATCAGCAGAAGGTTTGGGGCTAAGCAGAGGGAATCCATATGCACATTGTACAGGGAAGCCTTTACTTGGGAAGGAAAGTTACACTCTTTTTAGTTTAAATATGCATAATTCTGTTTGCTTTTCAAGATTCTGGAGTCTGTTCTGACTGTGACTGCAGTAACCAAATTAAACAAATACAAAAGAAAACCAGAGAAAGACAAGAGGGGACAAGGAAAGGAGAGGAGAGAAAGTTATCAAGGTTATGACTTTGGATTCACTGCTCCCCCTGTCTGGGATCCAATCCAGTTGCCAAAATATAGGCAGCCTGTGCTTTCTAAGTCACTCTCATGTCTGCTGAAACCACAGCTGCTCCTTCAGAAGAGAGCAGGTTTTCTGCAAGTCCTATGCCATATCTGCCTGCCCCTGTAGATCTCCCACTGGCCTCTCAAATGGGACAAGACACTTCTCTGAGCCATCTGAGTCAAACCCTCATGGGCTATGCAATTAATTAACTCAGAATACAGTGAGATTCCAGTGTTAACATCTAAATTGAGGTGTCTAAAAGTAGGTGTCTATTCATTACAGTTAGTGGAAACTGATCAAATGCTCATATTTACATTTGGCTGGGCTGGATTCTCTGTGGAATGTAATGGGAGACAAAACACTTAAGACTCTTCTAGAAATCCAAACCTGCAGTCTGGACCTGGGACTCCCATGACAGAGAAACTGGAATTAATCTGTGGATTCACTCACTTTGGTCCTTTACCACCTCAGGCACAACATCGTGCTTTATTCCTTTATAACCATCCTGGAAGCAGTTAGCCCTTCCCCCCTTTGATGGAAAGACCATTGCAGAACCTCACTGTGTCAACCATTAGGAACATTCTCATAACTCCAAGGTTTTATACATCCATAGCAAGTATATACCCATGTGGTTCTTATGGAAACATCAGCCTTTGCATGAGAAATTCTTTTTTCATTGTGGTGTTTAACCCCCTGCTCCGCATAGAGCAGTTATATCCTCCCTCAGTCTTCAGTTTTTGAAGGAAAACAAGCCAGGATATTCTACTTTTCTCTCGTATGATAATCTCCTCCCTTTGCCCAGCCACTCGTGCATGAGTCTGTCAGTTCCCAACCAGAAGTTACATGAGGTACTCCAGATGAGGTCTCACAAGAGCCTTGTACAACCTTGTCAGAGCTTTGCTATATCACTAAGACTGTTTAAAGTAGAGGAAAAGCTGTATAAAGAAGGTAGAAAATATGAGGGAAATTTAATTCAGGGAGGAAATTAATAAGAAATGACACCACATAAAAATATAAACCAGCGAAGGATATAGGGAAACATAAATTGTGAGTTAATTGTCCACCATAACTAAAACAGCCACTGCATATCAGAAGACAACTATCAAAGACATCTCAGAAGATAGTAGTTGGCTGATTTTTAAGAGACCCTAGACTTGTCCAAATAGTACCAGCTCCTGCAATTACAAGAGATGAAATTAGGAAAGAGGCCTAAAATCACTGTTGGTTCATGATATAGGCTAGACATTTACTGACGGTCATACAAAGAGGAAGGAACTTCTATGACTAAGTTTTGTTTGTACATCAGACCCTGCCAGCACTCAGAGCACCATGGTGGTACCAGACAATGACCAACTTGAGTTGGAAATTTCTGCCTGTGATTCTGATTTGTAAAAGTTTTGTGATGCTTCTGTAAACCACTCACAGGGCTGCTGTTCCAGAAAGCTGTGAACTTATATAAACAAAAAATCTAGTGCATATTAAAGGGCAACCAAGTAGGATTTACTTAAAATGGAAGGAAAAGTCCATCCACTGACTACCAGAGTCATATTTGAACATGGCAATTTTTTGTGGGACAAGGCTGACTTCCCCCATCAATTTCACTTTTGTGAAGAACCCATAAAAATATATACAGCAGTAAGGGAATGTGGAGCAGCAGCGTCATTGTACAAAATGCTGTCACCCCCATTTTCACAAAGCTGGCAATTATTCACTGGGATCAAAGATTTACTTGCATATGATGGGTCCTCATTTTCATTGAAAAACACTCTTATTGGGCCAGGTGAGGCAAGACCATCAAGAGCATTGTCATTTTCTTTGCTGCTCCCTACCAAAATCCTGACATTCCAAGTTCCTTTATTCAAACATACTCAAACTTATCAATCTACCAAGTTCCTTTCCATCATAACTCAGCTTTACTATCTTCACCCAATATCAGGTTTTGTCTCTACTTTGTAAGAATGTGGCTCAGACAAAGCAGAAAATGTTTGGCATGATAGTTACTTTCCATAACAGTATGAAAGAGATGCCAAGCTGCCAGAACCTCATCGTCTCCAATGTTATATTTTCTGTGATGCTCATTTTCCTTTAAAAAATGACAACGAATGAAATTTAAATAAATCTCAATGCTCCCATATAACACTTCAGTAAGTGAATCCAATGTTACTTAGGATATTTTCAAGCAAGGATTGTTGGGGTGGGTTTGGGGTGGGCTTTTTTTCGGGAGAAAGAAAA
Source organism: Dicrurus megarhynchus (assembly GCA_013399195.1). Classification (NCBI taxonomy): domain Eukaryota; kingdom Metazoa; phylum Chordata; class Aves; order Passeriformes; family Dicruridae; genus Dicrurus; species Dicrurus megarhynchus. Next base: position 58,581 of record VXAD01008756.1, read on the forward strand.
AAATGCTTTGTACAAGTAAAAGGATACTGATGTGTTAAAATGCAGGGGTTTTCTGATTTTGAGATTCAAAAATGTGTTGTTCCACTGGCTGGAAATGCAAATGGTGAGCAAGCACCATGTATTCCATCCTTGTTGTTGGTAAGAACTTGTATTGCCCTGTGAGCAATAAGAGACAGTGACACACATTTACAACAGAGGATGAGCCAGCCCTGATTTCCAGTCACGCTGTACCTATGAGAATTCAGCTCCTCTGAATACCTTGCAGCTTTGAAACACAACCACCAGATCAGGATGACCTTACCACATGGAATGCAGTATAACACTTGACACCATCTTGGCCATGAAATGTAATGATAATTAAATGTTTGTGAGGGTCCTCAGATTAATGGGATGCTATTTTGTTAAAAAGAAAAGAAACTAGAAAGGCTATATGAAAATTTGTGGCTGTGGAGGTAAACCTCTATTCTCCTAGGTTACCCCTATGTAAATCTTTCACCTACTGGACTTCTGTGCTGTTCATAGGTAACAGGCTCTTCTGGGTTAGTTCCAATACTCAACATGCATTTCCCAACTACCACCAACCTCCTCTGTGGAAATGAAATTGTCCTTGAGACATGTTCATATCCACGGATGACAGCATATTGATTTTGCATAACTTAAATGGTTGGGTCTTCTAATGCAAGTCATTTACAGAAATCACGTGAAAATTTGCAAAATGTTTGGCATGAGTAATGTATTTTCCTTTTTTTTTTCCATCCAGCCTCTAAGAATTCTGTACTGAGAACATCTCCACTGTCTTCTCCCTCCTTTGCAGCCTTTCTTCTCCCAAAGTTCAGGGACAGGCAACAGGGGGTAGAAAATTTTACTCTCATGAGCTTGAATTTTCACCTGAATTCATATAATTCCCCCAACATTATTTCAATCCAAAAGGATACATGATTGGATGTAGAAATTAACACATATACTTTAAAGGTGAGAAGTAAACTTTCAAACCATATTTACTAAAAGACTGTAAAGAAAAAACAGGCATACATCTTTCCTTGGCAAAAGAACACAATTTTGATTTATGGATAAAGATTATTCAGTCATATGTATAGTTTATGTTTGTGCCCTTCCTTATAAATCCCCACTCACTCACTCACTGGCCTGTGTCCCATCACTATACAACCTCACCAGCATCAGTAATTCATAAATGTTTCCATTTACTTGAGAAGAAGGGATAGTTAAAGCTGCAGTTTGGGATTCAGGAAACATGAAACCAGTTCTGGCTCGGACACAGACTTTCTTTGTAACCTTTGAAAGCCAATTATCTCTCTTGTGTCCGATTCCTCACCTCGGGGAAAAATAGTGACCCAAACCTATCCTTTGTCTGCTGCTCTAGAAAGATAAGCACTTGGGACAGGAAGAGTTCATATGCAGGGTGCTTCATCAGCAGGCCGTCAACCTTCAGAATCATAGTTGCAGAAATGATCGAATACAAGAATATCAAATACTTAGTCAGCCTATGAAGGGGCTGTGGCCATAAAGAAGGTACACTGGGCTCAGCAAAGGTACAAATACCAATCAAAGACAGAATAACTAAACCCAAACTCTTCATGAGTGGCTTTCTCAAGGTGTCTGAACAGCCTTTTTTTCTCTCTCTGTCTCTGCCAACCATCAAATGGAGTAAATGGTTTGTGCCTCCTTCACAATCAAAGAGGAGAAAGTTCCCTTTACAGTTTTCTGTGGCATGTTTACATGTGCTGCTCTGAGATCTGCTGACACACTCACATCAACAAGTGGCACTCCAAATGAATAGATGATATAGACCTGAGTGATATGTACCTTACTTAAATGTATTACCATTTGCATATCTGCTAAGTGCTCAGCAGAAGTGGCAGGACTTACTTCCCTAGGCTGTTTTCCAGGAAAGCAATGGAGTTCTCATGTGAATACAGGCTTAACTGTGCAAGTAAAGACTACACAGCCTTTCCCTTATGAGACTGACTGTCCAGGAGAATAAAATCCAGAAAAAAAAACTAGAGCTTTTCTTAGCAAACAGGGTTGGACTCAATTTGCACTCTGTAGTAATTCACTATTTTTCATCAAATAGACACAAAAACATTCATTGTTTCCCTTTGCTGGATTTGGTTGTGCATGCTAAAAAAAATCCAAATCAAATAATCATGGAAAATATGTCCATTTGGGGTATGATGAAACTGGGACTTTCTGAGACTTATCTAAGCTACCTTTATTGACATGATCTTGAAAGTTGGCTAGAAATTCTGAAGTTTTAATAAAGACATTGTTCCTTGTCTCTTATGGAAGTTTCTTGAGATCCTGAGAGTCATCAGGGATATGTTATTCTTAGGATGAATAACCTAGCAAAGGCACAGCCTGAATCTTGGATGTTTAAATCAAAGTAAGACAAAGCTGTACCAAACAAGCAGAAGGAGTAAGTGACTTTAGGGAGTATTGATTGGAAGTTTCATAACACTGATGAAAAAGCAATGTGATATCACGAAGTACTGTAATGTAATACAACCATGACACATTGCTAGCACTGACAAGATGAAGAGAGTTTGAGGGGACAAGCATTAAAAGCTGAATGATTCTTTCTACCTCAGCTCACCTGATCCTGCTGGACAATGGAAGGAAAGACCAGTCTCTAGGACACAGTGATAGAGTTTGCAACGCAAAGTAGCATCACAGGAACTTCCATGCCTCTGTATGGGTTTATAACACCCTCTTCCAAGCATGTCCTGAACACAGGCATAGTCCTGCACTGGTTTCACATCCAGAGCAGCTCTGCTCTGCTGCACCTCTTTGCTCTGAGATGGGATGCAGAGGAGTAGGAGAGAGAGTCCATCTCCTGTTCAAAAAGTGGAGTTTACGGGAGCCTGCAGGCAAGTGCAATTTCAGCTCTAAGAAAGACAGCAGAGGATTAAGTGGACAGAGACAACAGCAGAGCACAGACATTGCAGCAGAGAGCCTGGCTGGCACGAGGAGTGTGCATTGCAAAGTAGCAGCACTGAATGATGTTACAGTTGTCTGGTGCCACACAGAACAGCAGTATTACCTTGATACCTGCAGGCCAGCCCTGGTAAGATGAGACCTGCTAATACAAGAACAGTCAGCGGTTATGCTTGGTAGCATAGATGAAGTGCACTGTCAGCAAGTTTCAAGGTTTCAGGTGCAGGTTAGCTCAAGATTTACAGCATTTCTAGCTTTCAGATGGCATGGGAGTACCTTGAGAACAGCTTTTTTTGCTGTATTCAGCAATCTGTTTCCATTCTGGCTACAGTCCAGAAATACACAAGAAAAAAATGTGAAAAAAAAGGATAGGCAGTAACTAAATATTTCAGAACCTTCACAAAGATTCAATTTGAATAAGGCTTTAGAAAAGGGCAAAAGGCCAGTGGAGAAGTGGGGTGGGTTTTTTCTTCCTAAAACAATTTGCCCTTTCCCTATCATTTCGGTTAACCAAATTAAACAAGTACCTTCTTGTGCAAGGGTGCTTACAGTTTGAGTGACTTCTTTGTTTTATAAACTGTGATCCTTGTCCACAGCTTTTCCAGTGGCCATGTTCTCTTTCCTAAGTGGATTCTCTAGTGCCTGCTACTTTGCTTTGCTCTCACTGCAGGTTTTCCTTTGGTGGCAGTACTAATCTGCTTGTCTTTCCTCTACTTACCTGCTTGTTTTCACAGAAGTTGTAGGACCACAATGTCCTAGAGACTTTACTGCTCTATTGAATTTGCTTAAAATGGACATTTCAATTGTTAAAGAGAGTTCAACAGTATGGTAAACAGAGCCTGTGGGATCATGGGAGTCTAATTTCCTTAGGAAGCCTGGCCAAGAGTAACCACTCGCATTTCTTTGGAGCATGAACTCTTCCTGGTCCTGTATGAATATCAGGTATTGAGTCCACAGAGCAGTTCATTTGGGTAGGTTACACACACATAATCTTCACTCTGCAAAAGTGAATGAAACAACAAAGGGAATTAACTCCCTAAGAATGCAGTGCATCTATGGCAGGCAAGCACCAAGATTTCTCAGATGGCTTTGGGGATGAAATCCCAGCCCCACTGACACCCAGGCAGGTCAGCATTTAGAAGAGTTTCGTGCACAGCCTCATTTGCGTCCTCCACAGACACAGCCACAGTACCCCTCTGCACAAAACCATTGTCTGTACAAGAATCACATCAGACTTGAAATGTACACAAAGCCCTCCAGCTCTGTGAGGCGCAGTGATCCAGGAACACAAAGAAATGCAACTGAGTAGAGTCTGGATGGGGAGTCTGATGTGTTTGCAATGCGTGTACCAGTGGTCAAATTACAGAAAGGAAATCTTTGTAAGCTGACATCCAGGACTTATTTATTAATATAGTCTAAATGACTAATTTATGGCCACGTATTTTTATCCTTTTACAGAGCATCTATTTCATTATTTAAGATGTTTAATTATGCACCTGTATAATTAGTATCTGAAGAAAATAGGTTTCTTTATTACCCTATGTCTTTAGTGAAGAGCAATAAATACTCATATTAACCAAAAACTCTTCTAATGGTGACAGCCTTTAAGTTGAAAATATTTAACACCGTTCACGCCATGTCAAATAAGGGAGGCCTGATAGAAGAGTGATCGTTGCAAAAAACAAAATAAAGTAATGAAGCTGACCAGCAAAACCACCAAAATTAATGGAAGCTATTTCATTTCGGATTTTTAATTGCTCAGTTCAGGCCAGAAGACTGATTTCAATGGGATTTGCTTTTATACAGGTAGAACAGTTTTGTTCAGTCACTGCAGGTATGTCAGGTAAAATCAATATTTTCACACAAAGAATCTCCTCTCAAAGTCTGTGGTTCTCTCTTTGGTGTGTCTTCTGAAATAGTTTTAGTATAACACTGAACTTTAAAAAAGAACAAAATGTTCCTGGACTGGAAAAATTCAGCTTCATCTTCAAAATGACAGATCAAACAGAATGAAATATATTTTTTAAATACACCATTTTATCATAGCTAAAAATAAGTGTTTGTGCTTTGTCTTGAATAAATGAGGCAAGCAATATGGGGCAGGATAGGGCTGTAAACCACATCTGTGGCTCTTTGAAGCTCTTCATTGGAGAGAGCCACAGCACAATGCAGAGAGCCCTACCTTGGTCAGAGCAGCCTCCTCAGGCTATTCTGTAAGGCACCACCTGCTTGAACCCTCCAGGAAACAACGAGGTACAATCTCATCCCAGATACACGTGCCTGGTCATAACCTCAAAGACTTTATTGTCTTCCTTTGAACTAGAAGTGCATGTGAAGGAATCAGGAATACTGAACTGCCCAAAAGGAGAGAAGGTAGGTTGTAATTTGGGTGGAGAAAAACAAGTACAAAACAAGCAGTAATTTTCTGCTATTTTCATGTTCATACTGCAGAAGGAGAACCACTGTATTTGCCTGCATACATTCACATGATAGAAATGAATCCTGTCCTGAAAAGTTAGACCAGATTTTTCAACTGGCTAGATGTCAAGCTTTTCATCACAATTTTTTTCACTCTGAACAGATGTAGCTGTTCGTCCTTTTGTGGATGAAAACAAATTATGAGCTCAGAGCCACCTCTACTGCACATGATTTGAGGGGCTACTGTTTATTCCCCACATCACACACATAATTTTTGCCAGGTGCCTGAGCTGAAAACACTCATCTCCGTTTTATTTCAGAACACCTTTTATGAGCCATTCACCAAGCCATTGTGTGTCCAGGTGTGTGTATTGTTCTATAAAAGGAAAAGTCATGTCTGCTGCTGCTTTTCATTTTGTGATTCTCTGTAAATGGTGTGAGTGCAACTGCCTACCCTCAGTGCCAAGGTCTGGGAACTCACTGCATGAAGCATCTCCCATAGAACCAGCACCAGAACAGAAGTGGCTTCAGCAAAGAATGCCAGTTGCTCAGCATCTTGGCAACTGAGGCTTTACATTCATTTTCTTTCAAAATAATTTTTTAGAAGGTTGGACCAGTCAATGTGACTGTTCAGCCCTGTACAAAAAGTCCCTTCTCACTCATTCGGTTTGTTATTTAAAGGGTCCCTGTAGAAGCTGAACTAACTCATGAAAATGTCAGAAAAGAAATCCAAAAGGAAATTAAGAGGGTTTGATAATTTCAGTGATTTAAACTGGCTATGGGAAGGGTCTGGCAAACAGGAGTAGACACAAAGGAACCAGGCATGAGAGCAGAGGAGCAACAGAAACCTCACCATTTGGCAACAGCAAATTGCTGCATGAGAATATTGTATGTTACATGATTCCACAGCCTCAGTTTCTTTGTAAGCATCCTGGAAATATCCCATAGCATGGACAGTATATTCTGGGGCAAGTGGGTCACTAAAAGGGAAAGGGATGCAGAAGGTGAGGGGAAGAACATAGTCATCTGTACTGGAAAGGAGAATGCAGGGCAGGGAAGGGCATAAATTTTTTGTTAATATGACAGCTGTAATCCCAAACCTGTCTTCCCTTAGGCATGCCACTGGAAATATTGTGCTTTCACTCCTGCCTCAGAGGGCAGATTCTGCTGATGCAGACTGGTTGAAATTACTGTTTCACTAGAAAAGGCACACGTGGTCTTTATCAGACCTCGTGGTCTGAGTTCTTACAGAAAAGGATTTGTTGATCTGTGCCAAGTCACTCCCTGGCATGTTTGTTGCTTAGTGGGACAGTAACGTCTACTTTGTGGGAGATCAGCCTTGTTCTCTGGGAACTGTGAGACCACAGAGACAACTTTCCACAGTCACATCCCTCAATCACTATCCCTCCACCCAGGTATGTTCCAGAATCTGCTTGTCCGGCTGCCAAGATTCAGTGCCTCTGCTAGCTCTCTCTTAGCAGAGGCTTGGGTGCCACATGTGATAGTGCACTGCCCCTGCTGACAATTCTCCTGCCTTTGGGGAGCTTCAGCATCTCCTGCTGCAGCCAGCTATGGTGCAGGGAAAAACAGACCCTTCAGTGCAGGGGTGCCTGAAAGTCCCAGTGCTGTGTGTGCATTCCCTGAGTAGCAGCACATGTTGGGTGGAGGAACCCGTGTGCTTAAACACAATTCACTTTGTGATAAGTAACAACTGCAAACTTTCCAGTGTGGAAATAATCTATTTTGGCCTTGGACAAGTCAAAACAAAGTAACCAGCATTTACCTGTTTACATTTGGGTTGTTCCACAACTCATAGAATACTAATGACCAGTTACTGGGTTGCTGGCCAAGACTGCTTTAAATATTTCATAGGCTATGGATGAATTCTGAAGCAAGTCTTTATGCAAAGCACATCTTGACTGTTATACATGGAGATTTGCAACTAGAAATTAATTTTTTGCTTGCCTTACTTGAAAACCTGTTCTTAATGGTATCTTAAGGTTGCTCATTCCAGTATTTTTTGTTTTATTTAATGATAAAAGGTGCATTATTTCATCATAGACCAGGTACCCCCTATCTTCCTTACTGCATCATTACACTTGCAGTCACTCTCTTAAGAAAGGACAAATGGGGAGAAGGGCTCTGAGGGAACAGACAAGCGTTTATTTTTTTCTGATGAGGCACTTGCACAGGTTGCCTAGAGAAGCTGTTGCTGCCCCATCCCTGGAAATGTTCAAGGCCAGGTTAGATGAGGTTTTCCACTAGAGCAGCAACTTGATTTAATGGAAGGTGCCCCTGCCCATGACAGAGGGTTTGAAACTAGATTATCTTTCAGGTTGCTTCCAATCCAAACCATTCTATGATTCTACAATTCTATAATAATTTTTATCCCAGCTGAACTGCAAAGAGATGACAACCCTCAATTTCATGTTTGTTCCCTCTCACTCTCTGGTTTCAGCAAGTTTTTTGTTGGTTAGTGCTTTGAAAACTCCTTCTTCCACCACTTTCCAGACAACAAGGAAGTCCCTGCCAAAGACATTGTGCCCCTGACTAATCCCATTCCACCCTTTGTCCCTGTTTTGGACCAAGGTTCTTCAGCTGTATGAGAGACCCAAGAGGATATAAACCTTCAGAAAATAAAGATTAATGCCTCTTTCATTGTGTCACACGGCATGCAGACAGTGTTAAACTCTCTGTTGGCCTTCTCTGTGCTCAGGGCTGCTGCAGCTCCTTCCTCCTGCCTGGTCTTTCTTGTCTTCTCCTGTCTGTCATGTCCCCAGAGGCAACTTCAGTCTCTCAGTGACTCAAAGTTTTCATGGTCCCATTCCCCCCGTCCTCCTTCTCACCCTCCCATACAAACACAGCCCTGTGTCCTCTGCCTGCACAAGGACACCAGCATCAGAGTAGCTTTCTGGGGATCCATGCACATGTGCTCACAAATATAATCAAACCCAAGAGAAGAGGCATCTCTACAACAGCACTGTAGAGTCTAAATGTAGGTCAGGCAGCGTCTGGGCACTGGGATAACTGGGCAGCAGAGTTCAGGTCTGTGCCCCGAGCTGTCACAGCCAGCAAGCAGTGGGGGATTGCTGCTGGAAGTGTGTTTGGACCAGTAGAGGAAATGCAGCATCCATGTGGGCACGGGGCCATCTAACCAGCTAGTTCAAACTGGCTGAGCTGGACTCCAGCTTACAGCTGGGCACATGTCAGCAGCCCTGCAGAGCACAAACCGATGCTAGGTGTGTTTGCCCAAAGGGCACGGTCCCGGCCCTGTGGAAATCAGATGGAGGTTTGTCATCAACTCCAGCTGGAGCAGAGCTGTACCCTTTGTCACTACAATTATTTCAGGTCTACTTCATATGGATTTTAGCAATAAAAATCCCCTCAGGATTGCTCCTTGTTTACAAAATCGTCTCCTGCTCTGACTGAAACATTTGTATCTCAGTTGTTAACCACAATAATGAGTTGACAATTTCCTCCAATTGGCACATTTCATTCAAGACACATTATTGTAACCACAGCTGCCTAAGATACAAAAAGCCAGGTTCACCAAAAGTGCTGTTTACTGACACATGAACAGAAAAGCCTCGAAGTCCATTGTTGTCTTCTTGCCTTTTGACTGGGAATGATGCTTCCTAGGCAGGTGGGGGGGAAGAAATCCTTAAATATACAGGAGGAATCACTGTTGTGGGGTTTCTGGTGTGAGTTTCTGCTTGTGTTTCCAGCCCAGCTTCAGAAGCAGTTTCAGCAGTTGGCACAGACTAGTGTGAGATGTCTCACAACCCTTACAGAGCACTCCTAGTTCAGAGGAATGCTGGATCCCCAGCAGAACAGGAGAGCCAGCTTCACCGTGAAAGAAAAGAAACAAAATCACTTGACTCCATCTCATCTTCCCAAAGGGTCGGGGAAGGTGAAAGGGGAGGGGGGAAGAACTCCAACTGCAGTGGCTTAAATCTATTTTAATAATGTCTCATGGCCTTGCAGTGTACATGAAAGACAATGGGCGGGTACAATTAATAATGATTGGTTTGCCATTACAGTGATAAATAACTTTAAATAGCTCTTTAGAACAATGTTTAGGGCCTTCCTTTCCCTCTTTTTTCTCTTCTTTTTTTTTTTTTTGGTGGCAGATGGTGTAAAATCCCTGGGCCCTTTAGACCTTGACCTCCTGCAGATGTTGGGATGGCACAAAATGGTCCTCAGGATGGTAGAAAGGGAAAGAAAATGAAAACCCTTCTAATGTACCGTATCAGGGCTATCAGTGGGGTGGACCACTAACTGCTTTTTTATTACTGTCACTTACCAGTCCCAATTCTTCTGTACTTAAAGAGTTATGTCAGCAATTGTGAGGCAACTGAAAAGGAGAGTGGATGCATGTGGTGGTGAAGTATTATTGGAAATCAGACCAATAGAGGATGAATGAAAGATTATGAGAGGGGCAAACTACCATAGTTAGCAATGCTGCAACAAACTAGACATTGATATATTGTCCTCTTGGAGGTATTCTGACAGCCTATTATAGTTCCCTTAATGAGGTTGTCATGCATTTCTCTTTTTGTAGCTATTAAAATCTTGTCTACATCTGCTGAGGTTTGCTTCAGAGAGGTGGAGGAGGGGACCCTTGATATTTCGTAGTCTGCCCTTGTTTAGCCAGGGTCATACCTGACCTAGCAGCAAAGAGGGATATTTAAGTTGTCCAAGATGCAAATGTTCAGTTGATTTTCCAAGGAAAATAACCTCCACAGTGAAAGAAACATTTCCATGGTTGTATCCTCACAGTAAGCTGAAAGCATGATGGATGTTAATATGACTAATGGGAACTTTCTACAACAATTCCCAGATCCATGCAGATGGTGAGATAATGTGGTATGTGAGTCTCATTAAGTAAAAAAATCCTGCACATCACCTCTGAATTACAATGTTAGCAAAGTGCACTGCTATGTATACTAGCAAGGGTAATCTGACTCTCTCCAAAATAAGGAATGAAAATACTCCCTTAATGGTTTTCTTCAAAATAATCAATGACTCCCATTAGTAATATGCATGAAGATAAGTAAGTAGCTGGATAGGTACGTAGGTGAGTAGATATGGCAGATGAGTGAGCACCATGTGAGTAGAAGGAAGCAAAACTTCCACTGCTTGGACAGCTTTTTTTCACAAGGAAAATAAATAGAATTTGGAACATGAACTTTCCCCCTCTAAGGCACTGACTGTTTTGCCTTTGGGTCTAACTTTGGCTCTAACTTCTGCCTATCTCAGGAGACCGTGATGTACATGAGAGGCCTCCAAGAAGAGTTTTAACTCAGATCCTTGCACGTGTTTTGCTAATTCAGTTCTCTGACACAAGGTCAGTATGTAGGAGTGAATAGGGGAAGGGTATCTATGGATGATATATGCAACTGGGGAATCGCCAAGGGCTCAGAAATTTGCCTGCATCTGAAAAAGGCTGGTTTAGGGCCACCAGCTTCCAGCTGCAGGGCATAAAGCAGCCACTCCTTCTTGCATTCTCTGAACCTTGATATTTAACATTTAAGGAGTTTCATTTTGAATGAAAACTCTCTGTCTCATAAGCATTTTCTACTAAAACATGATATACTAGGAAATTTAATACATCAAATCAGATGCAGCAAGGTAATTTCCTGCAATTAGAAATTATACAGTTGGGTAATTGCTCCACAGGGCCAACTGATTTATTCTAAAGCCTCTTGGAAAATGTTCTAATACATCCAGTTTGTACATCTTTACTGTAGTTTAATAAACAGAAAGCACACAATATGTGCTGTAATGGCAAATCAGATAGCCAGTATATAAAATCATTTGGGATTTGATGTCTAAGTCATCATTAAACTAGGATTTGCAATGAATATGTCAGGTGTCTTAACACTGCTCCACAAGCGGTATAGAAAACAAGCTCCCCCTGCTCTAATGAGGCAGAGGGAAATGGGTGAATACATTTTGATACACAATGCATCAGTGTCTGGTTTGTTTTAGTGAAACAGTAACCTCTCTCCCTTTTTCTGGGTAAATGCAGTACAATAGACTAACGCCACATGAATCTATTATGTCTTATAGGGCTTTTAGCGGGAGTATGACTGTTTAACCAGGCAGTGACACGAGAAGAATTACTATCCGACACTCCAGCTGAAAGTAGAGATTTTATTGATTCACTGCACTGGCCTGCCATTTTAGCTTTGATTGAGAGTCTTTCATGAATCCAAAAAGGTAACACTCCTTCATTGAAAACAACAGCAGGCGGTCCAGCCTGGACTCAAACCATCTGCCAGCTTAAAAGAAAGATGAAGGTGTTTCCCAAAGCATCTACAAGCCTAGATCTATCCAGTAGATCTATCACTCCAACTAGCACATATCCAGGCTGACATACAAGAAATGCTTGTGAAGTCTGTGACTGGAGGTTTCATGTAGATCTAATTATCAAAAGTGATATAATCTGGAAGCAAATTACACCCAGCAGCACAGTAGCTACAACTTCTCTCATTCAATCTTGCACATCTGAAATCTTCACATCCCAGAAATTAAGAGATATCCTTTTCTTTCCCTTTTTTTTCCAAAACCTCTTTTGAAAAAATTTGGGTTTGTTTGTTGTAGATCAGCTGTTTCAGTTAAATATTTTCCTAAAAGCAGAATGTTCTATTTTAAACAAAAGAGATTTGCATTCCCAAGCAAGTCTGAGTCCAGAGTGACATGTGAACAGTGTGATTGTTTACACTTCAGTAGATATTCATGTAGTCCATGTGCGCTGTCATTCCAGGCAATCCCAAACTCACAGTGCAGACACCATTTGATACCTGTAGCATTCCCTTTTCAGACCTTACCCTTAGTTTTTTAAGATCACAACTAAAAGCATTGTAACACAATGTAAAAAAAAAAAAAAAAGAAAAAATCCTAGAAAATGAAATGTAAAGTCAGTGCAAAGAAATCTAAAGTTAAGTACAGTAACATACAGGATTTTGGAGTCCCACTGTCACCTGACAGAAACCTGAAGCACATTCCATATAAAAGCTACCAAAAATAAGTGTGTCCAGCAGCACTTACTCCGAAACTTCTCTTTTAAAGGGAACAGTTCTTTTCAAATCAGCACAGGATACTGAGGAATTTCAAACCCTGAACATGAACAATTTGGCTATTTGTCATGTATTATCAGACAAAAATATGTAGTTCTGTCTCTATTTTCAGAAAAATGGGAATTTAAAATATCAAAAGCCATGGAGAAAGTTTGGAAAATACACATTCTGGGGAAGAAAGCATGGAAAAACCCTGTGTGATTCCCTGGGAAAACCAGGACCTGGCACAGACCCAGAGCTAGTGAGCCTCACTGTTCCTGGAGTATCTCCCTACACCCTTCCCCAAGGTGCGGAATTTCTGGACAGTTTGTTAATTCAGGTGAACTTTGCCATCCCAGCAAACTGGTGCACTGGGTGACACAGGATGTATTTCCTGTGGCCCTTTGACCCCAGGTATCAGATGTTATGAGCACCAAGTTTACTTATGGACAAAATGAAGTTTTGGTACCACCTTTGCCCAGCCCTGAGCTGAAAGTAATAAACCCTGGAACTCTGCAGAGTATATGCATTCAAAGCAGCATGCTAGCATGGTCACAAGGCTTGCTTTCAGCTCTCAGTGGAGGCAGAATGAGACTCAAGATGCAGGCAGAGCAAGCTCACCTCATTGCAAAGCACTGCCAAGTGTGAGCTCACATCTGCAGCGTACAAGCAAATCTGGAGACTTTTCAGGAGCCACCCTGGTTCCAGCAGACTGTATGGGAAAATAAACCAGGGTCAGGGGTTCAAGCCCTGCTCTGCAGTTGTCTATACTGGTTAATTCTTAGCACATTCCCTGGTAAGGTTTTGCCCCATAGCAATTTACTGTCTCCCACACAATGCCTCGGCACCCTTAACAAACTAGCACAGACCGTGGATTTTCCTAAATATGCAGTTTGCACGAGGCTGCTTTGTTTTGGAGAGAAGACTTTGTTTTGCAACTCAAGCCAGGTTGTGTCACTTCTCAGAGCCTGCACCCTGTCCTTGCAGTTCTGTCTAATTTAATAGCAGATCTGGGATGACCATTTTTGTACGGGGCTTAGCTCCATGCAGAGCCTAACGCAGGCTCCTGCCATTGCCAGGGCATGGACACACAGCGCCCACAGGCCTGGGCTGCCTGCAGTGAACAGGCACCTCGGTGGTGCAAAAGTGACTAAAATGCTTCCCTACCACTGCAGGGCAAGGAAAGGATATAGCCTTGCTCTGCCAGTGCTGTCTCTGAAAGAATAAGCCACACAAGCCAAACTAGTTATGCTCAGAGTCAGCCATGGTGGATCTGCACCCACACGTGACCAGTCCACAGCCTGGAGATGGAAAGCGTTGAGGACTAAGTGTACAGCTCTGCAGCAATTAGCCTCAAGAGCTTACAACAAATGCAAGACCATTTAGAATGACAGAAAAATGTTCCAAGAGACACGATAGTTGCACAAAATTTGAAGGCTCCAGAAGGATCTCAGGAAATAGCAGAAAATTACACTATGCTTTCACCCTTTTTTCGTCTCAGCCAAATTTCAGACCAGGGTAATTACAGCAGGCTTATTTCTTAGACACAGAAAAAAAGAAAATGCAGGTTTGAAATAAGATCAGCTCTTTGGGTTCAGTCCTGCAAACCTGCACTCGGACAAAAATCAAGTAATACTTTGGAAGTTGGATAGCAAACACGGGGGCAATTGTTCCTGGCTGGAGGCACCAGTGGATCCAGGCTCTCCAGGCCCTTTGGTCACACAGGCTCAGTGTTTCAGGCTTCTGAGAATAGCCCACTGTGGATGTGTTACCAGACTTCCAGGGATGCGTGTCATTCCCTTGCATTCCACTTGCTGAAAATCACAAGCTACTGTCAGATACACAGAGTATGTAATCTGAGAAAATGCCACAAATAGCAAACTGTCAGCTCAGGAAAGATTAAGCCAAATGCTCTTCTGTGCCTTGCCGCAGAAATGGAAGCAGCAACATGACTGGAGATCTCAGCATCACAGACAGGACAGAGAAGGCTCCCCAGTATATGTTCAGAACTGATTGGGCTCCTCAGAGGGTGTAAGTGCTGGTAAATGGAAAGCAGCAACTTTATATTCATGCGAGTGACATGCGGTGTTGTATTTCAGTTGTGGTGTGTTATGGGGAGGAAACTTCTTTGAGATAGAAGCCTCTTGTCCCTTTTCTGTTCCTCGGGTTCTTATGGAGATGCAGTCCCTCTGTTTGTTAGTTCCATATGGCCTGCCTTCAAGCTGTTTCAAACATCACAGGGGAACAGCTGACTCGAAGTTCCTGTAAATTTCCTGAAAATAAGGGGCCTAGTAGAGACGTTAATGGCACCATGTAGGAAAGTCTGCTGAGTGAGGTCAGCCCTTATTAGACTCTAGATATGCAGGACATGTGGGTTTATGAATGTCCGAATCACAAGGTCATGGTAAGGATTGCACTACAGCATAAAAAACCCCCTTGGGAATCCGTGAGAAATCCTGTGTCAGTCAAGGCAGGTGGGTCCTCTGGTGTCACACCACAGTTCCCCTTAAAAAGTCAACCAGCCACAAAACAATATGGAACAAACTACCACAAACTGGGGCTGTGCTACATCCTGGGCTCATGCATCTCTTATTTCTTTTGTAATGTAGGTAAGCAGACAGGGAAATAGACTGGAGCAGTTTTCTGCAGCATGACAGATACTCCAGGTGACATTTCCCACAGAAGGCTGGCAGGTAGAGCGTGACACACATTTCAGTCTTGGGCAGTTATCCTCCATCCATGCAAATACACTGTCACAGCCTTGTCCAAGTCCTGTACAGGAGCACCAATAGGCCTCCACAGGCTCAGCCCCCCAAAACCCTGAGAAGTGCCCTGGTCTGAGCTTCTGTTATCTGCTAAGGAGAGCTTCAGTTAATGGCACACAACGAGAAGAAATACCTCTGAGTTTGTCATTGCAATCAAGCTAATGAAGCTCTAAAGAAACTACACATGTGACCCAGTATCACAGACTGTACAAAAGAAGTGCACTTTATCAGGCTCCATTGTGGTGGATTTTGCTGTGCTGTCATCTGAGTTCAACGTTCAGTCATTCTGCAACAACAAATGCTCACAATGCCACAACTCAGCAACAGACTTAGGGGGAGGCTGCTATCACCAGCTGGATGAGAGATTCACAGCTATCCAGACTATGCTAAAATATGCTGAGAGAAGCTCAACACCAGCCACTCTTCCTGTCATCCCTTCACCTCCTTGTTTATTTCTTATTCTTATATTTCAGACCATGCCCTTCAGGGACAAGAGCTTCAATTTCCTCTGCATTTCTCTTGTGTCTGTGGTAATGCAGGTCCCACCCCAGCGGAGCATCTATGCACTGCCACAATGTAAGTGTTGGTGTGAGACAACAAAACTGTCTTGTTATTTCACTGTTTTCAAACATCCAGCCCATAAGTATTCCAGTATCACAGCAATACCTAGAAGGGATCCTGTCACTGCAGCTAAATTTGTTCAAATTCTTTTCACTTAAAAAAGGTACTAAGACTGTCTTCGTTCAGCTATAGCCTCACTTTCATTAATCACTATCTCGTTCAGGCTGTGTTTTATACACTCAATTATTCAGTTTTGCCCTGGTAATAACTAATGTACCATTTTAGGCAAGAAGTAAAATGCTTTAGCGCAACCCCTCCATTCCTAATGGATTCTCTGTTTGTTTACATTATACTGTAATAGCTATTGATCTTCACACGATTATGGAATCCAGACAGCATTAGAAAATTCATTAATGATGACTATAGAAGCTTTAACCCCATTTAAAATGTTCTTCACTTTCAGGCTATTCTACATGAATGACAACATCTATTATGGACAAAGGCACTGTAACCACCCCTAATTTGCAAAGCATATTATCTGTGATCAATACTGAATGATAAAGCACAGCTGACTGAAAAGGCCAATTTTAGAATTCAAGCGACATATGGTTTAAATCCCACAGTAACCACCCCGCACTAACTGAACAATGGGGACATACAATATCCAGGATTTCTAACGCAGTGCTCCACAGTTAACACAGCTCTTCTCTTGGGACTAATGCCACTATTTACATTTTTGGTTTTCAAGGACAGAGAAAGGGTTTGCTGTTTCCTTCATCGCATGTGACAAGGTGTAATGCATAATGAACAAAATGCCATAATTGCTTAGTAAAGGAACTTTATTAAGCATACAGAGTAACTTTATTAAAAAAAAAAAAAAGAAAAACACTTCCATGAACATTTTGTTCTAACAAGATACTGTTTTCAGGTATTTTTCTGAAAAAAATAAATATTATCAACAAAATTACCCTATATACAATTGTTTCACAAGGCTCCTTCCTATAGCACTAGTCTTGTATGTCTTAATAATAGTTTCCAGGAAGTCTGTTTGTTTTGGCACTAGCCCACTTTGAAAGATAGATAACGAGGAAGACTAGAAAGTGCCAAGCATACTGCTTCATTTAGATTCCACGGCTGTTGTCCCAGCTCTTTCAAGTTATGTATTAATGACAAAGGGTTATGAAAGGATTTTATTAAACATTAAGTACCTTGGCAATGTAACTAAAGGCATAAACCACAGCAACCTACATGACAATTACATATTGCAGCTCTAAAAAAAGGAAGCATTTAATAATTATGGCTTTATAGAATTCTGATACCTGTAAAAATTCTGGATGAAACTCACCCCAAGTGTAACTCACTGGGCATATAACAAGGATGAATTTAGTGTTGTGCATTCATGAGAATAGCTTTGCCTGTAAGAAACAATATATTTTTCAGCAAGCCACATAATAGGGACTGACCTGAGCCAAATAATTCACATTTTCATTCCCATGCAAACTTCCACAGAAGGAACTAGATGCATAGTTCTGCTTTGGAGAGTACACACTACAGCACCACATCTCCCAGTAAAACCTCTCCATACAAAGCTGCTGAGTTTTTACAGCTTGTCTGCAAACTGTAGGAATGGTCATTCAATAGGTTTGCACAGCAATGAGCCCAACACAGTCTCTAGGGGTGTGTTTAGTTTTCCCCACCATGAGGTATCTATGACATAGGTGTGAACTAAGTCCATGTGCCATGGTTACCTGTTGTGGTGTCCCTTGTGATCTGGTATTGTCCCCTGTCGCGATCTGGTCAGCGGAGTCTGGAGAGCTATTGTGCCTGGAATAACAGGAGCTCAGACACTCAGCACAAACCTGGTGTGGTGCTGAAGCTGGGCCAGCTGAACCCCACCCAGCTGAGAATATAGGTGTTAAATACATTATATGTACTATGGTAGCTCTTTCTATATCAAGACCCATTCATAAGACAGGTGGTCAGTGAAGAGGTAGGTGTAGGAGGCAGGGGGAGGCTGCCACTGTACAGAAGTTGGGACACAGAAAGGGCTGCCCCACATCAAGTGTTCAGCCCACCTCAGCAGGCAGAACATGGCCATGCTCTGTAACTAGAACCAGCAGCCAGGAGGAACTACCAGGTCCCACCACTTGGATATAACCATTGTACATCAAGAGATCAGTGTTTACACCCCTCACCTGCTAAATTACATGGTGCATGCAAAAAGTGTCAGTCACTCCCACTGGCGGCCTGGGCCTCAGCTTGCCCACATGAGCCTGGGGATGTAAGACGAGAAGCACTGGGAGTTTTGGAAGGTGAAGCCACAGGTGCTGAGACAGCAATGGTGAGAGCTGCACTGACAGATACCCATATCTATGTGTTTCTACAGCTATAGATATGTGTATCAATTGCAATTTACATGCATGCAATTTCTGAATTAAGAACAAATACCCACATTATACACAAACACATGCACGTGAACTAAGAGCTCTCTCTCCCACATCACTCTCTTTAGCAAAGACGTCATTTTACCCCTTATATACAACCAAAGCAGCTCAAATTCAAAATTATGAACCTAAAGTAAAATGTGTTGGAAAACAGCCAGTGAGCAATCCAAGGGCTGAAATATATTAGCTTATATATAAGCTTGTAGTTCACTTATATAAAGTCTCCAGTATGCTTAAGAATCACAGATTTACAGAAGAAAGCACAAATTCCACTCAATCAAAAGGAGAGCAAAGAAAAACCTAGGGGAAGAAGAAAAGACCATAAAAAGAGTGGTCAAAAGTGATCAAAGCTGAACTGATCTGAACTGAAAAAATCTTGCCAGAAAAACCTCAGCTCCTGCAAAACATGTCTAGAAGCTCTAGGAATAGGAAAATGTTCTCTAGACAAATTTTAGTCCAGTCTAAGTGACATTGCTGTGTAAAGCTATCTAAGCAACTTCATGAGTCCAGGAGGATAGCAGGAAAAAAGATAAGTACTTAGCGATTTCAGCCTTAATGTAACATTGACCACACCAGCAATCGCAGCCTTCAACTACCTTGATATGCAAGGTAAGCCACCAAGAAGAGAAATTCATACATGGTGCAGATAATGAGGTTAATTTTTCTGTGAGTTATCATGGACATTATTATAGTACGTTATCAGTACTTTGCTAAATTTTTTCTCACTATGGAAATCAATCTTCCCTTCTTGGCTAGAGCATAAAGGCTAAGATTTATAAAGCCTTTTAAGGTGCCTCTAAAATTAATGGGAATTGGATGTCCTCATTACCTACATGCTTTGAAAAACTCTGCCAAAATGCATAAAATGCATAGACAGTGGCTATCATTAAAACCTCTCCAATTCTGCCTTTGAAAGTGGATAAGGATATCATCATGTTCAAATGATTCCCTGTAAAGGATTTAGCACCAGGAATATTTAGCGAACTCTGCAGTGCTCACTGTAAATTACTTTCAAAGGCATGTGCAAAGACTTTATTAGTGCCTACACAAACAACTGCATGAAGTAATTCAGTGAAGTGAATCTCTGGGGATGAGTTGCCAGCACTGCAGTCCTGAAGGAATGGAATTTACTGTATATCCTAAGTAGCCATTTTGTTGCTCCAGTTGGGAAAGGTCAGGTGACATGAGGCTCTACATCCTCAAAACTAATTGCGTGCTGGTGTGCAGACTGCAGTCCAGAGGCAAGCGTGCAATGGAGCTGTTCCAACTGGTTCTGTTGAGCCTGTTGTCAAAATCATGCCTAGTTCCCCTCCACCTGAAAACCTCAGTAAACCGTCTCCATTTCACCATTGCCACCCTTGTGAGCAAAAGCCAGGTTGTGCTAGATCAGCTCTCCTTCTTAGTCCTTTTTTATCATTTTTCCCTATATTCCGAGTAAAAGGGGCATCCTTGCCAACTGCCTTCTTCCCCAGTTTTGACCATGCCTCCTTTCTCACCCCAGCTGCCTGGTAAATAAAAATGGAACTGAATCCTGTGTCTGTAGTGTTACAGTGATGGTCATGAAAACCTTGGGCGAAGATTTTTGCTGCTGTTGCTACCTTGCTAGCAGAACCCAGATGGGCTAGTTTATATCTAGCTCTGGCACTGATATCATAAACATCAGCAGTGCAATCACATTCCACATGGAGTGCAGATGAGAAAAACCAAAGGAGAAAAGCTTCAGCCTTGTGTAATTTCCATGATTAAAATCAACAGCAGTGTTTGACTAATTGGCCCACCCCGGCCCTTGCATTGGCATAATTTAAATAAGCTTAAAAACAGAACAAGGTTAAAAAAACAGCACCATTCACCTACCAACAGGGCTGCATAGTCTCTTCTCTGAGTCTGTGTTACACAAGGCTTGTTTCTCTCTGCAGGAACCCCACAAAGGCTCCCAAGCTTTCTGGTGGAGTGCCCCACTGAAAAATGAGACTGACCAGTGTGTTCACTGTCAGCATCACTGGTCATTTCACCTCTGAGCAGGGGCACTGCATCATTACAGGACTGCAAGAAAAGGATGGAAACACATTCTCCCTCTCTATGTCACTGCCTTATCTTCATGCACGTCCTGCAGATTTACATGGAGGCAGGAAAACCAGCAGTTTCTCTGTTACAATCACTAAGAGCAATGTGTATTATATGACCTCATGTGTCATGGAAAAGTGGTTTTATCTCCATGCACTCATGCACAGGGCAGATGGAGCTTGTCCTGTGTCTGCCTTCAAATTAGTTTCAAAGTATTTGAAAGAAGTCATGGGAAGGCTGAGATAGAAGAGGACCAGGTAGGGTTCTAGACGTTTCTTTCAAAACTATTGGTGAGATCTCTATTGAGAAGGTCCTGGGCCATCGGGTAGGCACTAGCCTCCCCAGAAGACCCCCTGTGAGACCTTGCCTGTGTCTGCCCAGCTCTATCTGATTGAAATAATGATCCAGAAAACCAAGATTTAGGTGAACTTTGTTATATAACTGTCACTAAGCTCACATTTGGGGCGGCAGGCCAGCGGGTGACAGAAACCACTCTGGCAACTGCTAATTGGCCTTAGTAAGGAGTAAGTCAGAGAGATTGGCCTGGGGCAATGTAATTAGCAAAGTCATTGGCAGCTTATGCCAACAGTCTAATTTAGAAAGTAATAAATAGTTAAAAACAGCAGTCTCCTGGGGGCAGGAGAACGTGTGTACTAGGACAGCTGACACACTGAAGCAGCTATTGCCCCAAGTGGAACCACCCCGTGGAGGGGCCAAGCTGCTACCAGGGACCTGGCATGTCCCTCTGTCAGAGCAAGCATCTGCCCCCCGGGGTCTGGGGTGCTGGTCTAGACTGGAGTGAGGCTGAGGGTCTGATTAATGTGTGTCGTGCATCTGTATGTGATAGAACAAGATTCTTGGAATAAAAAAATCACTATTCACCCACTAAACTCACCTTGATAAGTAAAAAAAGTTTGATGGTACATGACTGAGTGGTGTGGGTCTGTTCCTGCGGCCATCCCACCCTGTGCCCTCACAACAGAGGATTCAACTGCAGCTTAAGGAGAGGAGCTGCACAAGAAAAGAGAAACTTCCAGGCTGTGCCTTGCCCAGGCTCATTTCACCATGCATCCAACAGGATGCAAACTGGTGGGCATGGGCCCATCTGTCAGCTCACAGAGCTGGGGGCTGCAGGGAGGGGGAAGCAGCAGTGAGGGAATAAAGAGAAGTGGGGAATGAGCTCTGCTCCCAAACACCTTGCTCAGCACAAGGCTTGATGTAATTTGCTGCCATAGATTAACAGTGAATTATTGTCCCCTGCAGCAAAGCTGAAGTCGGGAGGTGTGCAAGAGGCACGGTGTTTCCCAGAGCAGTTCCTGAGATGAGGCAGCTACCCAGCTTCTGCACTGCTCAGAGCAAAGCCTTGAGATGCACAGTAGCCCAAAGTAATGAGCCTGGCTCTGGCAATAAAGTGATTGTGGCAGTAAAGTGAAACAGCCATCATGTACTTGGCAATGGCTCTAGCCTTGAGATAACCTGCTTTTTAATTGAGCTGAGGAATGTTTTCATTCTTTCTCAAGTTGCATATTATTTATGGGTACAATGTGTAATACTAAAAATTACATATCTTGGAAAAAACAATGAGCAGAGAGTCAGCTGGAAGAACACTACACAGCGGGCATATATTTTCTAGAGAGGTAATCATCTATTTTAAGTACCATTGTGCTCTGTTTCACTGTGGTAAACCCACACAGAAAGCAGCAGAACACTAGCAATGTTTTTGCATGTACAAAGAAACCCTGTTTAAAAGCACAACCTCTAGGCATGTGCTGTAAAGTACCTCACCTCTGAGTTCCATGCACTCATCTCTTCACAGACCTCTCTCAATCTGTATTCCAGCAAAGATGCTGGTGAAGGGAATGGTCACAAAAGGTGCACCCCATGCTGCTGCTCTAAAGTGTTCTTTCTCAGCAGAGCATCTTCCCTCTCCTCCATAAAGGGAGCAGCAAAAATTGCTCCTAATTTCCTTCCATGCTTCAGTGTGCTGAGCACCGGCACCACTGACAACTGGGGGAAGGGGGAAGAATGCACTGCCTTTATCCATTTTTAATTGCTGGAGACTGTAAAGTTGATCTTCGGGAAATAAATACTTTACTACTTTCCTCTCGCCCTCTCAGCACGCCAGCACATTTGGTTTATCGATGGCATTTAATAATAACTTTCAATACCGGAATTTTCTTAATTGCTTCTTCAGGTTTTTGCTCCAAACCACTGTGGTTGGATTACTCATGGGAAAAGCTGAGCAAATGGATTTTGTGTAGTGTGCATCTGCACAGAGAGAGAGTGAGAGAGCACAGAACCACTTAAATGATAAATCAAATATTTTTTTTTAAGTATTTTCCTTTGTGCAATAACCTTTTATTACAACCCTGCTGTCACAAATTGGCTGTTTAACGCTTTGTGCCCTGTCATCCTCCGTGAACAGTAGAAGCAGGACTGTGCTGCACACATTATCTTAAAAACGTTTGCAGCCAATAGGTCTTGAATTTTAAATGGCAACAGGGCTGCCTACAGGTTTGTTAGCCTGACATCTACTTGTCTTTGGGTGTAGAAACCAAACATGGGGAGAAGTGACTGAGGAAAAGAAGAATGAACACTGAAAAAGAGAAAGAAAAGGAAAGAATGCTGTACCTATAATGTAAATCTCATGTTTAATTAGGAGAGCTGAAGAATTGTGGCCAGGAAAAACATGTTTCTCTGTAAGTGGTTTTGAATAGCACTGAAGATTAATATAATAAGGCTGACAAATACACCTTGGAGGGTGACTGCAAGAATAAAATCGATTTGTTTAATAATTTAGAAATTGCTTCCAGCCATATCTCCCATTAAAATCTTAAGGCCATTGTATTCTGTATTTCTTTGGTCTTTTTTCTCCATTTTAGTTATGCTCCACCAGCTTTAATAAATAAGTAATACATGGGGGAAAAACACTTATCTCGAGTGCTTTGCCACAACCCTGTAGGGCTCTTTGATTCTTTCTAACTCTAAATAGATCAAGTCAGGAGCAATCATATCCCTGGAGAAGAACGATGTTTCAGGGTTAATACTTTAAATATAAGCAGGGAAGTCCAAAAATTAAAATTAAAATTGTATTAATGACTGTCAAAGATCAAAGCAGGTAAGCAATATATTAAATGCATATTCTACTTCCTAAAAACCAAAGGAAAAACCACCTGGATATGCAAACAACAGTCAGTAGCTACATGTTCTTATGTAGGACGAGTTACGGGAAAATGAGGCATAATGAAAGTAAAAATTAATCCAGGGATAACATTTTTTATTCTATCACACATTTTGAAGTTTTCTCTTTATAAATGTTTCTGCAGCTCAAGCTTCCTGAGATTTTTCTCCTGGTGGTGTTTTGATCTTAGTTGTTACAAATTCTCGTTTTATGCTGTACATTTTAGAAAGAAAATATGTTGGACAGTCCTGCTTGTTAATCAATTAAACATTAAGTACTCACCACCTTACTCATGGAAAAGCAAATATAGTCCAGGCACAATTCCTCTGCAACTATTTTATGCAAAATTCATGGTGTGAATTCTATAAACAATTTATAAAGTCAAGTATGAGTTTGATATAGGTGCATATCAGCAATGTAGGCCAACTTCATTTACACTGGGAAGTTAAACAAAAGCACAGAAAATGCCTTTCTGGCCACTTGAGTTTGATGATAAAGCCAGCTGCATGGTCAGAGGGACCTTCCTTGTCTGCTCTGGCTGTTTGATGCTTTCACTTGCAAGACCAATAGAAAAGCTGAACTCTGCTGTAGCAATAGCTATAACAATATTCATTAATTCTTTTCAGTCAAGTACTTCCATTTTCCCCTAATACTGTTCGTTTAAACCATTCTAAAACTAAATAAAATGGAGAAAGGAAAGAGAAAAGAGCACACACTAAAAGCCTCTATAAAAGAACTGGCTGAATGGATGTCTTTCAATTGATGTCATCAGACTTCAGATAAATAAATGGGAAATTTCGTTAATGTGCTCTTACTTTTCCCAACACACCAACAAAAAGTAGCTTTAGAAAGAGCTTACATAATACCCCATGTAGTTTTCCTTCAGCAGCTCAGGCAAGGCAGCACTCCCCACCCCAAAGTGCTGTTTGGCAATCCATGAGTGGACCATGGGAGCAGAGCCAGTGGTTCTGATCCATGACGAAACCGTGATTCGGATGGGATCCAGGCCTGATTACACCCCATCTCACAACAGCTTAGCTTCTCATTTCCATACCTTGGCATTCTCAGACCCTCTTCCCATGGCCTTGGTAGTGCATGGCTTTGTCCACACATGGTTTGGGGGAGAAGGAAGCTCATCTAGCTGCTTGCCAGCATGGCCTGGTGAGTCTAAGAAAGAAGCTGACTCCAGAGATCCCACACCAAAACAGTTACAGCTTTTTTGGCTGAACATGGACAAAACTCTGCTGACTGGATGAAATGATGCCTGAGTTTGGGGGAGATTTTCCCACATCACGAACTTGTGGGTGAGAAGAACAACATGAGGGGAGAAAACCAAACAGCCCATTTGCTCCCTCATCACCCATAAAGAGGCAGGCATGCATCCCATAGGCACTGGATGTTTTAAGCTTCTTTTCTTAAAATTATGGGCAGTTCTCATCATTCCTGCAGACCTAAAGGGAAGATAGTGAAGGCTATATCACGACCTCAGTGGTTTAGAGGGCAGGGCAAGGACAAAGATGCAGAGCACTGCTGTGTGGGTAGATGTGACACTCACCTTCAAAGACAGTGCCTTTCAACAGTCTCACAGTGCTCCTTACAAGAATTTTTTTCAAATCTTTAGGGGCTCTCTTCAGCCATCTCCAAGAGAACCCCCATAGCCCCTAGCAGGTCTTGCAGACAGCAACCATTTTAAGGATTTCTTCCATTAGGGGACCCCTGAGAACTGGTGCTTAGGGCAGGCCCTGCAGAATGGTAAGCAAACACAGAAACTATCTACTGCTTGTTTTTGTGCTAAGGTCTCATCAGGGAATATAGAGAACTGATTGCTGGGTGGAGAAACAAAAGCAGGTGATGGGTGGCTTGTGAGCTTCCCTCACTTCCTATTTTCCATGTCAGGTAGCTTGCTCCCTTGTCAGACAGCCCAGATAAGCAGTGCAGTAGCTGTGGCCAGCATGGCCAGTGAGCCATATACCAACAGCCAGCTTTCCCTATAATCCTTATTATTCCTTACTGCTGAAATGGGGGAGGGGAAGGAGGAGGATTTTGCTGCTTTTTGTGCATTTACAGGGCTGTGAGTTCTCTCTTGTCTGCACAGGGGCAGGCTCACTGCTCCTGTGTGTGACCTGCAAGAAACCCAGCAAAAGGGGGGAGGCATTGCTGAAGCAAGCAAGGGACAAAAGCGACTTGATCGCTACTGCTGCTGCTGCGGATTTGCTAAGAGGAGGCACAAAGGCCCCTGGACATTACCACTGGAAAGTCATTAGGAAGTTCGCGGCCACATCCCCGGCACAGATTGCAAGTCCTCCTCTCCCAAGGCATACACAAGGGCGTGGGGGCTCAGGAGGAGGAGGGAGGGGGGCTCGGGAAGGAAAGAAGGGGACGAGTCTCTTCCCCAAAAGGATGGGAAGGAACTGGAAAGGGGTGGGTGGAGATCAGCTTGGGCAGACTGTGGGTTTTTTGGGGTGTGTTTCTTTCTTGTTATAAAGTTTGCCCCTCCCCTCAGGATATTCTGCTTTTTTTTAAGTTTTATTCATGAGTCGTTAACCGTTTTGTTTAGCAAATCGGTTTATCCCAATGACCTTTCCCTGCTTTAATTTTCGAGATGGCAGATGGCTCTAAAGAAATCCCCCTTAAATGCAGAACCAGACCCAGCCTGTTTTTTCACACACTGGACCTGCATCAACATGCCAAGCACAGCTCCAGAAAAAAAGGACATAGTCCCCAAGAAAGAAGCAGGGAGGGAGAAGGAGGGGGAAGGGAAGAGAGAGAGCGACTAGACAGAGCCCAGGTTGACTATTTTTTGCATTGTTAATTGTCTGGGATTTCTCTCTAGTGCTGTTTGCAACCCTCCACCACTACTCTCTGCACAGAGGCAACAAGCTCCATGGAGGATGTCCTGTAGGATTGGTATCCCAAGGTGTGTGTTACAAGAGGCTGACGTAAGAGGGAGGAGAAACAGATGGGAGTGAAGGACTTGTGCAGGAATGAAGGGCAGGAATGCAGAAAGCAGAGGCAACGCTGAACCAAGCTGAGCAGCTGCACTGGTATGAAAATACAAAATGGGAGCAGAGGGTTGGAAGGAAGTACAGAAAAAAGCAGCCTGAAGCCCTAGCATCCTGAACTGCCAGCTCATCCTCCTGGTGACTCCTCATCTGCCACCCATGTGAAGAGCAAAGTGGCTTTCCAAAGGTAATTTATCACAACCTTTGTAGAAGATCTTAGTCCCACTCACCCTTGCTGAACACATATCAAGTTTTAACCCATTCAGTTGTTATGGATGAATAAGTGAAGCATGTCCAAGAGCCATCATTTGTCTCTTCCCCATCTCTTTTTGAGAAAAACTGTTACAAATTGTCCCATCTGATATCTTTCTCAACTGGTAGTAATACCACCTGGAGAGGACAAATTCCAAGAAGTGATTCTGTTCATTTTTGTTCACCATCAGATGGGTCTGGTTGAAAATGTGGTCAGAAAAGCAAATGTTTAAAAAAAAAAAAAAAAAAGCTGATGATGAAATGCATTCAGGTTCTGCAACACTGGATTCCTCCCTGACCATTTTAAGCTTATGCTTAAAATGAGAGATCTGGAGCAGGGCTTGCAAATGGCAGTGTGAGCTCCTGACTCAAACCGATTCATTCCAGTTTCCAGAGGGGCTGTACAAATACAGTTCTGCTAACCATTTAATCCTGTGTTTCATTTCAAGTATTTAAGTGAACACTATTGCTTTCCCTGGCTGGCTTCAGTCATTTTGAGGGGGAAAATTGAGGAGTGGATGCAACCACAGCATGTGACATGTCATAGTCCATCGCACCAAAAAAAGACAGGGAGAAAGGCACAACCCCCTACCTCCTCCCTCTCTTTCATTCAGCCCTAGGGAATTCCATGGCAGAAACATATCTCAGTGCTCTCCTGACCCAAGTCCTACCAACAATAACTTCAGCCCATAGCCCAGGTATAATCACTGGACTACATCCCAGGGCACTACTTCATGTGTTGCACTGGTGGGAATAGATTGCATAAGATACCAAGAGCAGCAGACAGGATCCTTTTTACCTCAAGAAAGGTGTAAGTTATGCCTGGAAAAATGCAAATTGCTACAATCTTAAGCTTCATCATTGAGTCTCTTGGATTCTTTTCATTCTGCATGGTTTGTTTTTCACTTGGTTTTTCGAAGTTCTGTCCTGAGACCAGAGAGAGAGTTGAGGAAGACCAAAGGGCCCCAATTGCATCAAAGTCTAAAAGCTGCCCTAAGTCAGTATTGATGAATCTCATGGATGAATCTGTAAGTGCCACTGTCACACAGATCAGTCCTAACCCACACTCAACAAAGGAACTATTTCTGATTTGGGGGATGCAAGGTACTCCTCCAGCACAACAAATCCAACTGCCCCCCAATGCTTGCTGCAAGTGGTGCCTAATAGACCTAAATAAAGTGGCCACAGTTATGTCCCCTCAAAAATTCAAAGTTCTAACACTACTGAAGAACAGAGCCAGGCTGTTGACTTCACTGTTTTATCTCAAGTCTACCTTCAGGTGAACTGTTTGCCTATCTCAAAACATACCCCAGCCCTGCTACTATTAGAGACAAGTGACCAATTTCCCTTAAATGACTTACCTGTAGGCCACAGGTTGGGGTTTTTTAAGATTTTGCTTATTCCCCAAATGGATTGCGATTTCCTCAAGTGTTTTCACTCAAACCATTTTTCCCCAGTGTTTGATTTCTGTGTAATGTCAGTTAACTGAGATGGTCCATGATTATTTCTGTTCCCCAATGCTGTTCAGAGTCTGGAGGTCTATCAAACCACTGTGGCTTCCATTCACTCAAGGAGAGGTAGCAGCAAAACAGCATTTGGAGATTTTATAAAATATTAAACCTCCTGTTTTCTAGGCCACACAGTCCTTGCCTGAGGCAGCATTCATATAAAAAGTTAAGCTATTACAAGATTTATTGCCTGGATGCAAAGGAGCACACAAAATTGAAGTCTATGTCTCAGCCAGTTGGAACGCAAACAGATCTTCCTTCTAAGGTGCCTGAACTGGGCTGGAGACAGGCAACAAGACGCGTGTGGTCGGCCCAGCACAGACCAGCCTGTGCTAAAATAAGAGCACCGGCCTGGAAGTATTTGTGCCGTATAAAATCATTTGATTAAAGAGGACACAGCCAGACAGAGCCCACGTACACTGTGCAGCTTCATCAGTGCAAGGGTTTGTCGTCACCAGCACACCATCCATCACTAGCATGAGGGATCCTGAGAGTGGATGCAAACAGCTGGCTAAGGAGGAAACTTCAGCACATTCATTTAGATTCATTCATAGAGACTTCAGTCACCATAAGTTTAACCATGATGTGCTCCAGATGGGCTAAAGATGTGTGGTGTTTGGGAAGGGAAATCACTGCTCTGCCCTCATATGCCAACTGTACTCAACACTGATACATGGACCAGGCTTCCCAGGGGTGCCTCAGGAAGATGTGCATTTCTAAAACCTAATACTTTATTTCTTCTCTGTGCCACTGTGTCTCCAGACTGACAGATGATTTTTTTTCACTGCATTCATGTAAGGAATATGGTTTTACAGGAGCTCAGAATCAAGAGGACCATTTTCAAGTGGTTTTATGAAGACATATGGAAGCCAGATACCTCTATATCCCTGGTGAGACTCCTTCTGTCCTAACTATTGCACATTAGCTTTCTGCCTCCAAAGTGGTAATTCTCCAGTGCTTGACAAAGCTTTCAACTCAACACTGCAGGGAAGCAGCAGCATGGTGAATCTGCTATGCCACCTGTCTCAAACCGAATATTGTAAGATGAACTGTGTGTTCTGAAGAACAGAAGTAGTCTTCATTGATCATACCATACTCCCCTCACTGGAAAGCCTTTGCCTCCAGCAAAGATTTAGTAAGCATCCTGGAGCAAGTTTCATCCATCGCAGGTGTCGTGGTCCCTCATGTACACAGAGCCAAAATATTCACTAGTTGCAGGAGGAAGAGGATTCCCATTTTTACATGTGCACCCACACTCACACACACAACAGTGGCAGTACTTTTTCAAAGAAACATCTAATGCCATTTCCAGCCTTGACTGAGCAATAAATCCCCATAGAATCATTGGCTTAGGCTGGAAGGAACCTCTGGGGTCACCTCATCCAACCAACATCCCAGAGCTTAATGCTGAAAACAATCACCAGCTTCAACCTTCACTGCAACCAGGCTGTTTCCCCTGGCATTGAGATGGCAAGCCACTAACTGCACTTCGGCCGAGAGGATCTGTTCTAATTCCAACACCTTCGAATGTTTACCACTATGCTCTCTGAAGAGAAAATCAGGCTCTTTGTTCTTCTTTTCTTACCCTATTGTAGAACATACCTTTTCTCTTTTTGCATGGTCAGCCAATATAACTGGGTACTATGACCTCAGAAATGCTATGTGCTACAGGAATGACCCAAAATTCAACAGTATCACATGAGGTAGATGTCTGTGTTGGACCACCAGTGACCAGAGAATCCTAGAATAGCTTAGGTTTGAAGGGGCTTCTAAAGTTCATCTAGTCCAACCCCCATTATCAAAGACATTTTCAACTAGATCAGGTTGCTCAGAGCCGCATCCAGCCTGACCTCTTATGTTTCCAGGGATGAGACATCTACCATTTATCCTGTTCCAGTGTTTCACCACTCCCATTGTAAATTTCTTCCTTACATTTCCTCTAAATCGACCCTCTTATAATTTAAAGCCATTACCCCTTGTCCTATTGCAAGAGTCCCTGCTAAAACCTTTGTCCCTGTCGTTCTTAAAAGCTCCCTTTAAGTCCTGAAAGGCCACAATAAGGTTTCCCCAGAGCCCTCTCTTCTCCAGGCTGAACAGCCTCAAATCTCCCAGCCTGTCTTCGTAGCAGAGGTACTGCATCCCTCTGGTCATTTTTGTGACCCTCCTCCAGACCCACTCCAACAGGTCCATGTCCTTCCTGTGTCGAGGACCCCAGAGCTGGATGCAGCACTGCAGCTGGGGTCTCACCAGAGCAGAGCAGAGGGGCAGAATCCCCTCCCTCGCCCTGCTGCCCGTGCTGCTTTGGATGTAGCCCAGGACATGTTTGGCTTTCTGGGCTGCAAGCTCACATTGCCAGGTCACATCCAGTTTCTCAGCAGCATCTCCAAGTCCTTGTCAGCCAGGCTGATCTCAGTCCATTCATTCCCAAGCCTCTGCTCCTACCAGGGGTTGCCCTGACCCACGTGCAGCATCTTGGACTCTATCTTGTTAAAATTCATGAGATTTCCATGGTTCCACTTCTCCAGCCTGTCCAGGTCCTTCTGAATGGCATCCCATCCCTCAGGCATGTCAGCTGCACCATTCAGCTTGGTGTCGTCTGCAAACTTGCTGAGGCTGCACTCAATCCCACTGTCTATGCCATTGATAAAGATATTAACAATACTGGTCCCACTAGAAACCCTGGGGTACACCATTCGTCACCAATGTCCATCTGGACATTGAACTGGTGACCTCTATCCTCTGGATGAGACCATCCAACTAATTCTTCATCCACTCACCAGTGCACCCATCAAATCCGCATGACTCCAGTTTGGAGAGAAGGATGTTGTCGAAGGATCATGTCGAAGACCTTACAGAAGTCCAGATAGAACATAAAGTACAGATAAAGGTTTAAAATGGTTCCTGGAACACGAAATGTAACGTGTTTCTCACTTACCTTAAAGTATTTTTAAAGAAGTGTGCACAGTGCACAATACAGAAGTGTAGTTCATTACAATCAATTAAAAAACTATGAAGAAAACCCCCAGAATAAAGATTAATAACAAAACACATGAACTAAGGCAAAATGTTACTGCTGCCTTGGCAGCATAAATTTAAATTCACTGCTGCAGACCTCTCTGTCACATCAGTTGACTGCCTTCTTGGGAAATATTTATGTGACTAAGGGTCAGGATCAAGCCCAATATAAATAATAATATGATCACTTAGAGGGAGCTTTACATCTGTATAAACACTGTCTAATGAATTCCTGATGGAGTTCTGCTGTTGACTAAGGAAATCATGTGAGAACCTCCACAATAAGTGAAGCAGCAACACATTTTGGATCAAAGAAAATCATACAGAAAAGCAAACTAATATACAAAGGCCTACAGTCATTCTTGGCATATTTTCTCCTAAGTCATTTAGGCCATATTTAGTTTATAGAAAAATATCCTGGCCTTGGAATTGAAAGACCTTCAGTCTTTGATACCAGCACTCTCATGTTTAACCAAGAGGACAGTCTTCAGGGGGAAGAGGGGTATATGTGCAAACTTCACCTCCATACAGTGTGAGCTCTTTACTGCAAAGATGACCTTTTCATTTTGCTATTGTGCAGTGTGTGAGCACAGCAAGGTCCAGATCCATGCCAAAGATTCCAAGGCACTCAGGAACACAAAGAAATAGCAACAGTCCAAATTTAACCAGGATATGACCACACTGAAACTAACACCAAATGCTGTAGCTGGGTGCTCTTCTTGAAGTGAATCTCTTTGGAAAGTGCCCGCATTTCTACGTGGCTTTTAGGAACTACAGCATTCCCTGTAATTGCAGAAGCTGTATGTGTTGAGAATCTCCAGCAGAGTCTATTCTATCTGTCTTCGCCCCAAGCCACATGCACAAGACCAGATAAAGGCTCAAACAGTATTTTCAGAGTCAGACCGTAAAGGACAAGTGTCTAGATGTCATCAAATACTTCGCCCTGCTTTTTTACATCCTCCCATGTCCTCTAACTTAGGTTCCAACAACCACCTTATCATATTCTAAAATCCAACTGAAAAATAATTTACTAAAATTACCCATATGTTCACATACTGTGGCCTTTAGACCCACAACTGATGTTTAGACACCCAAACACAGGGTGCTATAAACTGGAGTTCAGTCTATCCTAATTCCCTGAGACTGGATGTCAGCCTTCATTGCTAACCAGTTTTTGAGGCTCCAATGTACAAGGCCATTCAATCTGTAACTCTGGCATGCAGAAGGAGTCTTGCCAGTTGGCATGGGGACCTCTTGGCTCTTCTGCTGGGCACCAAACAGCAACATGCCTTCTAACATTTGTGCAAATCCTTCACTGGAGCAGTCTCCTCATCAGGGATGAACCCTGAAAATGCCACAATGTGAATGAGAGCAATCCAAAAGAAAAAAAAACAGGCAAGAAGTTTTAGACCTGCAGAAGAGGGCACTGCAGAAATGGCAAGAGGAAGAGTGGAGATCCATAATGCCAGAGTCAGCATGCACCAAAAAGGCAAGTGAGGGTAAACACATGGAGGAGTTGTGCTGTAATCAAATGAAACCTGCACCCCCAGTGATGCAAAAATGTTGAGTGATGAAATCTAAACAGCAGAGACCATCCGATACAGATCCCAGCCCGTAAGGATATAAATATATGGATGAACTGCTAGCCTTGGAACAAGTTAAAGGGAAGTAGATGCTGCAGTTACAGATCAAAGCAGCAGAAAACTCCTAACTTTTTTTTTAAACAGAGAACTTCAACCGCTGTCCAGTAAACCGGTCAAACTGCCTGAAGGGAGAAAATTTAGAGAAATTATTTCTCACCGTTTTAATGCTCTAAAATTAGCATTTCCAGGAAATAAGCAAGTCAAGAGGAGAGATTATTCTTGGAATAGAGTTAAAACACAGTAGATGATGTTACCTGAACCACTTTTACTTAGTGCAAAATAACTAAAATATGTCCAAGGGGTTAGTTGGGTACCAAAAAAGGACCTGCTAACAGCATATTTGAAAACAAAAGACATGTCAGCAAATGAGCAGGAAAATATCCTGAAGGTTTAAAGGAAGGAAATTAAATCCTGGGAGGTAGCAAGAATACATCTTTTCATGAGATTGATAAGAAAATCTCCAAGGCATGTATATTGCTGAACATAAAAATAAATTTTTTTTAAACAGGATGAAACACAAAAACAAGAAACTAATGAACACAGCTGCCTGGCTTGGCTCGAGGGCCTCTTTGAACCAGTTAGAAGCCCTTCAGCACTTGGAAATCCGACCAAACTGACGCAAATAACAAGAAGGATAAGTACAGCAAGGGAGAGGTAAGGAGTGAAAGAGAAGAGGCTGAAAGGTTTTCCCAGAGAAGCTATACCTAAAAGTCATAGAAGCTGCTTATAAACAAGAATTCAGTGGGGGAAAATGCAGTGTCTGTTGGATTGTTAGGGATTGAAAGAAGTGGTTGTTAGGCAGAGACAGAGAAAGCAGGAGCCATACAATGGATCTCTAAGTTATAACATGATTGTTTTTCTTCAGAGGTGGATACTTTTAACATTTCAAGGAACAATCTTTTATTGTCATGTTTTAAATGGCTTTACAGATTACATGCCCATCTCCAAACACCTGGGCAAAGTTTACAGAAACCAGTTATTAGTTATTATTGTTATGATTGTTACATGCACATATTTCCAAGCAATTAAATAATTACCATCATGTTTCAATGCAGAATATATTTTTGCAATCCGAAAACATAATGGCACCAGACACACTGAATAGAGAAATGTATTTTTGATTATGTCTTCGTAATAATTGCCTTCACTGCTTCATTTGAATTGAATTTTTAAAATATCCTCATAAAAATAGCAATCCTTTAATAGGTATTATCCTCTTCCACAATGCAAGTACAGGTCATAGAACACCTTCCTTTCCTCATTATTGATGCTGATAGAAACCAAGTCGATAACTTCATTGTCACTGCAACATTTCTGAAAGATTTTACAGGTGTCTAAAAATGCAGATATTACCCCCTGCTTTAAGCATTTTCTCACCAGCACATGACTGAAAACCCTCTCTCTAAGAACTCCAGATAAGGTGTTTGGCCTGAAATAAAAGAGCCTTTCCAGTTTCTTGGTAAGAGAGAAGAAGAGAGTTCTTTATCGAAAGCATATTAGCATATTTTGCCTCATTAATAACTTCACTGCAGCATTAATTTACTTAATTATTGCACTTAGAATTCAACATGGTAGATAATTAATTCAAAGGCTGGGGAAAAAAAACTGAATCATAACACATATACACATAGCACTGTTTTGGGAGCCACTTTTTGGGAAAATTTTTTTTTTGTTCTGTTTCATGAAACACTAAGTCTGTGAGTACAGTAAGTTAAAAGTTATCTTTTTAATTATTTACTTTAATATGTTTTCCCAGGTTTGCCCATTTAGTCTTCTCTCCTGATGGATCTTCCTATAATAAATGGAGTTAATGCATCTCAACAGTCTGCTATTGGGACTTCCAACTCCATTACCCACTATTAAAATCTTGTTGTCTTCCTCTGCAAATCTTTCTGTCTATTTTACTGACAAAGATCAAAAGGCACACTAAATTCTTAAGGTCATTTAAAAACAGGAGTTCACTTCTCTCCAAACCGCCCCAAAATTACATTCTCATAGCCCAAAGGGACAAAAAGAAAAAAAAAAAAATCCAACACCAAAACACAACTCTCCATTTCCTTAAGTCTTTCATTGTAGCTGACAAATAAAATGTTGTGATATTTGGGTCATGTGTAAAATTCTCACCATCAGAATCAGGAATGATATTCCAGTACAGCATCTTCTTAACTGCTTGTTTATCAGTTTTACATTTCCACAAGACAAAACCATCAGAAACCAGTTAATGCTCCAGGGCTACTCTGAGCTGACTGTCTCTCAGATGATGCTACAAAAGCTGCCCAGTAACTCAGGGGATTCTCATTGTGATGCTACAATGATGCTCACAGAGGCATAAGGTCCATAGCTGTGTTAACAGAAAATCT
Organism: Dicrurus megarhynchus; assembly: GCA_013399195.1. NCBI lineage: Eukaryota > Metazoa > Chordata > Aves > Passeriformes > Dicruridae > Dicrurus > Dicrurus megarhynchus. Next base: position 93,807 of record VXAD01008756.1, read on the forward strand.
CAACTGAATACAGCTACATCAGAAAATAACTATTTCCATCCCTGCTACTCTACCTGAATAGAACAGTTCTACATTGATAACAAGCTGGTATAACTGGACTGATCATCATGCCACTCTTTTGTTGCTGGGGCAGCTCACCTCCCACTACAGGCACTTTTCTGCTTTAGTCTCTTGCTGTCCTCATCTATTTGTACTTCTTCACACATCAGCTTGGTGACACAACAGAGGATTTCAAGGTGCTGGCCTCAACTGTCCACACTTTCATTCTCTTGGGTTGTTTTCATTTATATAACAAGCTTGCCTACCATCAGCTGTACTTTTTAAAGAGAGATAAAGGGAATGGGGATTGACAGAATCTGCTGAAGGTAGCTTGGACCTTTTGAAGCCTGGTGTTGTAGTTCATGTTAGGTTGCAGAAGTTCAATGAGTCTCTCTGGTTTTACTGGCAATATTTACACAAGGACCAGAGCAGTCCAGTGGTGTAGGGGTAATTTTATCAGGGGTTTTGGTGCCCCAAAATTCTTTAGCCCTGGAAGTACCTAAATTCAATAGTCATTCTCTTTCCAGTTGAAAACATTCTCTTTCCAATGGAAAACATTCTAAAAATTTAGAATTCTGGTTCCTGGCAAGCCTAGATCTGCTCCAGCTGTAGGGAGCTCAGCCATACAGACTAACAAGATGCAGGCAGAATATACAAAAAACTAAGATCCCTGTGCATCCCTCTCCAAGATATATTGTCAAGCACACCTAACACTGACACAGTCCCCATGCACTCTGGGGCATTCTACTTTTAAAAAGCATCTGGAAAAGGAGAGGCTGAGGGTGGTACCCTTCATCTATATAATAGCTTGAAGGGGCTTTTACGGAGGTTCACACAATTATCTTATCTCTTACAATTCCTGTTCCCTCTTCCATCCCTTCTCCCTGGAATCATCTCTCAGGGTTGTTTTTTTTCCTGCAATGTTCCTCCCCACCTCATAAGCCCATCACCTGGTAGTTGTGACCTACAGATTCAAACCCTCTCCACGAGAGCAGAGAACAAACTCTGGTAAGGGATAACTGCCGTGACAAGAGGCCACCATGCAAGAGACAGACCCTTCACCACATTCCAGATGTCTCTTGCAGAAAAATAATGAGCCTTGTTCTTCCTTTAAGAATAATGAAAATTGTTGTTTTTAGGAAAGTAGGAAAGGTCCTACTATGAGGTGAGACCAGTCCCTTTACTGCAGCCAGGAGGTGGGCATTTGGGGCTGCAGGCTGGGAGGGTTTTGAGCTCTGCACCCCTCAGTCACCCATTCCCAGCTCACACGTCTGGTCAACCCTCCAAGCCATGGAAATCCCTCTGAGTAGCCAAGCCCATAGCCATGTTTGAGAGCTTCAGCTTGGCAAGGGAAAGATGGGCAGGAGACCACCCACAGGGGATTGGAGGACTTCTTCCAGATCTTGCCTCTGGTTCTTGGGTACTGCAGTGCCCTGGGCTGGAAATTCTGTAGCATTCAGTGTCACATTCATTACAAAAATGAAGGATGTTCTTAAATTAAACATGAGGATGAATAATGAGAGCACACACTCTGTTATTTATCTGACTTTTTAAATCATTTTACATATTTTATATATCAGACCACTTCAAGAACAGAAGCAACCATAAATTTTTGTGCAGCTAACTCAGTGTCTGCGTCACCAGATTTTCCAATACACCTTCTGTGGGATAATCTGGTATCCAGGAAAGAATGGGGTAAATTTTGTACTACTTGGATGCCCCTGCTAAGAAGCAAGCAGCAAAAAGAGAGAGTTTTGCCATTGAAATGTTAACTTTCATTTGCTGCATTGATCCGGTTTATGTATGAAGCTGATCAAATCCCTTTAGATGAAAACTATGGCTTGAGGCTATCTACAGTCATTTATGGATAGTCTACTTTTTGGGAGTCTTCCTTTTCTGCTGTTTCTGAGGGAAGCTAAGTCCCTGGTCACAGTTCTGTGCCAAGCTATAGCGTCCCCAGCAAGTTCTTTATCAGGGGAATTACAGACTGGACACCCAGAGCAAGCAGAGAACCGAAGCTGAGCTGAATTAGCAAAAGATCTATTTAAGGAAACATGCCTAGCATCTGTTTTATCGAGCATATGTACTCTGCTCATTGCTGTGCACCATTAAGACTTCATGCAGAGATCATAAGGCACACATGAGCACTGCAGAAGCTCCGAGATTGCTTTTTTTTTCCTTCATTATTTTGCCTCATCAAAATTTCATTCAGGACCACTCTAACCTAAAATTACCCCAGTAATAAAACTAAAATCCCCCTGCCAATGATTTGAAGGACAAGGGGGCATCAAATACAGAGGGAATTTTCAGAGTCACTAATACACATTGGGGACGTGACCTTATTTCAGCTACAGGAGTCTGGATAACTGAGGGCAGATGCACTACGTTATACATGAAAACACACGTTTAACCACTGTTAGTAATGACAGGATCTAACAAGACAGGATGCTCTGTCCTCTGGCTGTGTTGATCCCAGCAGGAGAATGCCCCAAGTCAGCTTGCCTTCCCACAGACTGAGGGAGGACATCCAGTGGGAGAACAGTCACCCCTTCCACCATCCCTTGTTCCTTGGATATCCATACTCGGGAGCACCTTCACCAAGCAAGGAGCATCCTCATCCATTCATGGTGGATGGTACAGAGGAAAACCTGTGGAACATCCTCTGCCCCATGCTCCTGGTTCCTGGCTCTGCACACTGGGAGGACCTGGCAAGGAGCCTTTCTCCAGACTATTCCTAGACTAAAGCATCCCAGCTACATTATGTGGAGTCTGAACCAGAAGGGAAGAAACAACCCTGGTCAAGCATTGAACTGTCTCATTGCCTTATTTCTGGTCTCGACCCCCCAAAAGGCACACAGGCCAGGAGGTTAATCTAAAATAACAAGAATGTTCAGAAGCTGGCAGCTGGATCTCCTCGGGGTTCACGAGGGGCAGATCAGCCACTCGTTGCTTTCATTATCTGGATTACAATAAAAAGAGAGAAAAGAGGGTAAGAGGCAATCACTTCCCTGCAGACTCCTTGCCCAGATGTTAAACCAGCTGGCTATGAAACCCCACACAGAGGCTTTGCTGCCAAAGCCAGGGTTGACAACAGAAGATGGAAATATGGCCTCTACCTTTCCCTCTCCTGACAAAACAGATCAAATTATCTGTATCACAGCCTGAATCTGCCACAGCAGATGCCACCTGGGATACTGCTCTGCAGAGTCACACATCCCCATTTGTACCATGTCCCTCAGGGTTTGGAGAAGGTCTCTGCCACCTGCACCGCCTCTTGACAGTGGGCCTGGAAGGGCAGTTCCATGAGGATCACAAGGTGTGGGACCATGGGGCCCACACTTTGCATTGCCTTTGCTCTGAACGACTGCAGCTCCATCCCCATATGGCCTCACAATGTCTTACACCCCACACCACTGCTTTGAGCTGTCGCAGTGACCCTCCTCCAAAGACGCTTCATCCTCCTTCTGCTAAATATTCACCTTCCCATTTGTCCAGGACACATTTCAAGTTTGTTTTTAAAGAACACTTCTCATGAGAAATGCACTTAGTCTACAAGGCAGGGCAGGAGAGGTAGCTCAGACAGACACCCGCATTGGAGAGAGAATAGTTCTGCCTTCTGGTAATCCATCATATTCTGGGCCATATGCAGGGAATTCAGCGAATCCTCCTTAGGAAAACTCCCTTGTGTCCCTGAACCGAAGGGCTGGCACTCTGCACCCTGTTCAGCCACAAAATGCTGGCTTTTATAACAGGTAAATAAAAACATTATTGCCAAATGCTTCTCCCTTCTAGTTTCCAAAAAAAATCAGCAGTCTGTTGATAAAAAATTTTGATTTACATAACTATCAACAATCAACGTGATAACACAGAGCAGTCAACACCAATAAAGAGAAATTGGGACATTTATAAGCTTCAGCATGCTTGAAATCTTGTGTTGTCGCTTTAAAAACAATGAAAAACCATTCTGGATAAAATCTTTCAGAATGTTTTATTTCCTCAAGAGAACAGATCTCTGTTCTTGAAAAAAAAGACTCTCTAATATTAAAATATACTTAACCTGATAGAACAGAACGTCTCCTTTGAAGTTGCTTCAATCTTTTTAAATATCTAAAGGACCTAACCCACACAGGGCTTGCACGTTTTCAGCTTGAAAAAAAAATCAAAGCTTTCTCCCCTTTTTTCCCCCATGTACACCCGCTTGCCAATTATGGGAATTAGAAAAAAAAATCAGTGTTTGAAAGAGGTAGAGCATTTTGCACTTTTGTAATTATGCACAGGATTTAATCATTTGGGGAGAGGGACTGCTTGTGGGGAGAGGAGAATTTTATTCCAAGGCACTTTCATCCTGGACCAAGTGTCAGCCACCAGGTGATTTTTCACAGGGATCTCCACGCTCCTCTGCTTAACAGCTCATCTCCGATTTGCTCGAACAATCAACAGCTCCTCATCTTCTTTATTAGTCTCTCTGTTTATCTGCCCGGCAATGAGCTCCAGCTCCCGCAGCCAGAGAACAAGCCAAGAATAGCCAGATCCAGAGCTGTGAAAGATATTCTTCCAGCATCATCTGGCTCCTTGGCAGAGTCTGCGGGCAGCTGTACTCACAACCCTGTGCCTGCCGCTGGGTATGTCATGTGGCCATGCCGTAGTGGCACTGGCTGAGCATCTCTGTCCTCCTGGACACAATTTTCCTTTGATTCACCTTGAATTCGAGAAACCCGTTATATGACCGTTGTCTCAGATTTGATAAATAAGGGCTTTTTTTTTTTTTTTTTTTTTAATGGCTGCCCATAAAAAATAACCAACACCTCTTGTTTCTGCTGTCATAGTTTATAAATCTACATGCTGCCTTAAAGGACCATTCCCTTTGCCGTACAGGGCGTACTCCAGCGGCACTTTTTCACAGCACACGAGCAGGATCTTTTCCAGCTGATTTGTAGCACAGGGACTGGACTTCTTCGCTGAGGGATAAACAAAAAGCCTGAAAAAAGAGGCATGGAGCAGAGGACAGGAGGGCTACCTCATTGCTGCTGCAGAGATTAGAGCTACATTAGTCAGTCCATAATTTTCAAAACATCTTTACCTTTTGGGTTTTTTTCAGGAAGAACACACCAAAAAATTAAAGTAAGCAAATTGTTATCCCTGATTTAAAGGATGCAATCCTACATGGCTATTTCCTTGTGCTTTTCACTTCCATCTTTCCTTCTTCCTCCTTTTCTTCCTTTCACAAGAAAGACCAGTAAAACTCTGTGTATATTAGCTACAAGCCTGATCTATAAAAATCCTGCCTTAAAATATTACTCATATCACACTGTTACACAGTCAAATTTCATAGGAAACAAAGCACTAAATGCAACATAAATGACCTCAGCATTACAATTTGGGCATAAATTATCTGAACTAAACAAAATCTGACCTTGCTTCTACTAGTTTGGTCAGTGTCTCCATTTTAGATGCTGCAGGTCATCCTTAAGCGTAAGTCTGTCCTTTCAGTTGATTTTTACATTTAGATTGGTTTAATAAATCATGACATAACAAGCATTAAAATATAAGCATTTTCTACCTAAGGAACTAGCAGTCTGTCATCTTCAGCAGTAGATGTGACACAGCTGAACAGTTGAATCAAAAAAAAAGATAATATTTCCAGGGACTGCAAATGATGCAATTGTATACAGGCATTTATTTGTCTGCTTAAAGTTTCAACCCCCATAGTTTTTTCCTTTCTTATTGAATTTGTCTAAATCCAATTGTGAGTTCTTCAGGGCAGCAATCTGTCTCCTCATATGTTCGTAAAGCACCATGTACACCTATGGCACTCTGTAATAAGTAATTTCTGATCTGTTTATGATTAAAGAGGGATTTCAGGTGAAATACTGTAAATTGAAATAGACAGGCTATGAGGACAGCTTACATTGCCAACATCCTTAGGTCGGACACTGTGCTTCAACACAGGATGGCAGCCAACGTGCTATGCACAGTTTGAGCTTGCCCATGTGCAGCTCTAAATGCATTTTGAGAGCCACCCTACAACCATTCCCCATGCCCTGACACCATGCCCTTAAACAACACATTCTGCAGCATGGGAGCACTCTCCGTGAAATGCTTTGTGCTGCGATACACATCTGTTTACAAGGATATCTACTGTTTTTTCCAGGGTTACTCTCTGAGAGCAAGCCAGACATGTTGCAGAGTGACTGGAAAGACAGGAGTGCACTGTCTCGATAGGAGGTGGAAAGAAAGTGAGACAAGCCACAGAAGGGGGAGCAGAGGGAGAAGGTGAGAATTTATTATATTAATAGGATCACCCGGTGACTTGCTGGAGGGATGAGCATAACCAGACCAGTCTGTTCCCCACTTAAAGGCAGTTGATTTGTGCAGGTGATATATCCAACATGAGAGTCCAGCTGCATGATCCATGCATGGATGAAGCTCCCAGCATGCTTAGGATTACCATATTTATGATAGCAAGAAGGCATGTGATAGCCTTCTGGGAACTAACATCATATCAGGCCTTTGCCTGCACCCCAGGATATGGTGATGCCTATTGGTGGCCATCCTAAAGTCCCCCATCTTCCAGAAACTCAGCCCTACACATGCCCTTGCTGTCCCCCAAAGACAAGGGCTTTTCCTCAGCCCTTCCCAGTCCAGATTCCTCAGCTTCCCACAAAGTGCCTATACCCAACATTTGTGGCCCCAGACCTCTTAAATGAACTCAAAGCTCAAATTCTCCAGCTACTTCCAGACCACAGCTCCTAGCCTCCCCCACTCCAGCTGCTGTCCCCAAAGCCAGCATTCTCACCATATCTCTCCCATCACTTTCCCCACCAAGACCTCAGCTCCCCAGGCTTTCCCAAACCCCATAGCATTCCCCACCCCTGCATCACAGACTTGCCATCTCACAGCTCCCTTTCCTCCCTCTAGGGTCTACCCATACTTCCCCAATTTCAAATAGTCCCATCAAGTCCCTTTACCACCCAATCCTCCCACCTGGTCCTCCCTCTCCCACCTTTGCTCACAGCCCAAATTTTACCATCACCCCATCTCCCTGCTATGTCCTCTCTATACAGAGAGTCCTACCTGCCTGCATCCCTGCCATTCATATCTGCCATGCTGCTGACAGGCCTGACATCCCAATGGAAGCAGACCGCCAGCTTCCCCCACTCTACAGCTCCCTTTCCCTGCCCACTTCTTCTCCAAAAGAGTCAGTCTGGAGGAAATTCCCATCCATAAGGACTTCACTGAGATTTTAGGTGTCTGGAACGGTTTTAGAAAAATCAAATCAATAGTTTTGATTTGTTTCATTTCAGCATTTCAAAAGGACCTGGCTACAGGCTGAACCCACTGCCCTCTGTGGAGTGCTATTTTAATGGCAACACAAGGAGATATCTTGCCCAAGAACACACAGAGAGCCGAAGGCCTGAACCTTCAAACACACAAGGCACACCTTAACCAAACTGCCTGTGCATTTTTGGCCGCCCAAAATGAGTTCTGCACAGCTCTGCTTTAAGGCTCACCTGGGTCTTCAGCCTTTGACCACCTTAGAAGGCTTTTTTCTTCCTCAAAAAGCTGCAGCCTCCGTATAAAGCTTTGCTGCTATTTATTCTCTAGAGCCACATTCCCAAGGCAGCAAAACAAGAAAGTCCCATGCAGAGGTTTCTTCCTCAAGGTGGGAAGAGCAAAGAAGGTTTACAGCTGCAGGGAAAAGGAGACCAAGAAGGTCACTGTGTACCTGGAGGACAGTGACAAAAGAAGTCACCACCTGAGCAGCCAAAGTTTGTAGCTTAATGAGCAATCTCTGATCTAAACCCCCATCAAGCCAACTTATGTTATTACAGGGCAAAGAGGACAGAGTTTTCCCTCCACAGATCTATATATTTCCGTGGCTATGACACCCAAGAGAACTGCTCTGGAAGTATATTGGTAAAACTGCAAAATCAGGCGCTTATACTAGGAAATATGGAGCCTAATGTGGTCTGGGCAGCCCCAGTCACACTGTGATGCAATCCTTATTTGCACAGAGAAGTGTCACTTCTCCACCATTCTCCTACTCTGCTCCGCAGACCCAAGAGCTTCAGTGGCATATTCTGGGTCCTTGCTCCTCGGTCACAATTTCCTCACATCACTCAAGCCCTGCTCAGGATGGAAGCAATGATTTACTCATAGACTTTTCTTTGGCCTTCCCTGCTCTTAAATTAGAGTGATTCACAGATGTTAATTATCTTATTTCCATAATTAACCTGTGGAAGGAAGGTGTATCATTAACTCCGCATTACAGCTGGTGAGCTGAGACACAGAGCTGCAAGTTAGTAGATTAATATATGCTAATTTTGCACACCTAAGGTGAAATACTCAAGGCTAGCTTTCCTTTCACTCTGTAGGGCCTGACATTGCAAAATCCATGATGCTTTATTCACATCTCTCTGGACTTTAAGGTACAGTTCCTGGAAAAGCATAAGTTCACCAGCAGCTCTCCAGCAGTTGTCCCCAGGGTTGCAAGCCTTAGGTCCATTGTACAGACCATGTCATGTTTGAGGAAGCACAGAGCCAAGACCAGCATTGGGCTATCATGGCCAACCATTCTAGAAATCAAGAGCATTAGGGATGTTTTGCTAGAGGGTTTTAATGGCTCTTTCCTGACACCAGGCAAATAGTTGGCTCTATCTCTCAAGTAGCCATAATACCAATCCAAATTTCCAGCAGACCAGGAAAAAAGAGGGGAAGGTTACCTGCTTAATATCTATTCTACTTAACTCCTGCAGGCTGCACCATTTAAAAGGTGTAGTCCAGTTTGGCTGAATGCTTACCAAAATGGCACAAGTCACCTGCCTGCATCTTCTTGCAGAATGTCAAGTCCTCAAATGAAACCATGAGAACTCCATGATTTAGGGGAAAAAAAAATACACAAACAAACCAGAAAAGGAAAAGAAGAGCCTGGATATTTATCCCAGAGGCAAAACAACCATAAAAAGGCCTAGGATAAATTTACCCTAGCTACATTTCTGGAGATAACTAACCTGCTTCAGCTGAAACTTTCTCTTAGAAAGAGCCAACAGCTTGAAGTCAACACCCGGGATGGAAAATTTCAGCTTAAACAGTTAATACATGGTGAAGAATAAACTCCTGTAGACAGACATCTGTCCAGTGTAAGTACTGTTGTTACAGGACATAGTGAGCCCTGACTCCCCCACACTGCCTGCTGTCTCTGCCTCCACTACCTTTGCCTGGCTCTCTGCTGCCCCTTCCCAGCCTGGCTCTCCCAAGGCAAGTCTTACATTGCCATCTACACGACCCAACCTGACACCAGTTTCTCACCCTGGCTGTTTTATCTGGGGTAAGATAGCACAGCAAACCCAGTTCTGGGGAGTCACTAATCCAGAACCTTCAATCCAAGCTACAGCTCTCCTATACATACTTACAGTTCTATATACTTTTGTACTTTTTACTGTCCTTATCTCCTGTGGGTCCGCCACATGTTTTTTACTGGTTAATGGCTTTATCCCCAAGCTGAGCACACAATCTCCAGTCATTAGTGAGCTGCATTTGGATGTGGTATATCATCCTCTTTGCAATGCCAAGGGTGTCTTGCACAAGCCTCCCTCACTCTTTTGATGGACTGTAGACAGCTTGCTCATTAGTCTAGTATCTAATTGCATATCAGTCACACTCTCAAGCTCCTCATTACTTCACTTACACAGCTACAGTAATTAGATTTCACATTTCTTTACACTCTCATGGCATTGTTTTAGCCTGCTGAGGAGGCACTCATATATAATACACATATATTATAAATTATCTCCTGTAATTATCATATTCATTATAATATATAACACATGCATATACATACATAATGTTGCTGAGGCAAACTTGAATCTCTTCAGTTCTAAATGTTCAGGATGCTCCAAGAGCATCTCCAACTGCTTGTTTGTTAGTTTTAACTTCTGCAAGGCTTCACCCATCTGTGACCCTTCGCTTACAAACCGTGCCTGATTGCATCATTTCCTACTTTTCCCCCACCACCACGTACCTCTCTGGAAAAACAAAGCCTTCAGATCTGCTCACTGCAGAGATGCAAATTCTTTTAGGCAGAAAAACGAATTTGATGTTTAGTACAGCAGCAAACAGAAAAGTCACTTGAGCCGTCAGCCCTTATCTTTTGGGATAACATAGATTTTATGCCTCTTTTTTGGTCTAATTTGATGCATTTCTTTAGCAACTACTCTCTAAGCCTCCAGCTTTTATGTGAAAACATTCCATACATTTATTATGGCACTTAAAAAGTGATAACAATTTATTTAGCTTTTCAGAACAGAATTCTGCAGACTTTGGGGGCAGATGATTTTTTTCCCAGGGATCATGTGTGAAATATGTGATGGTGTCTGTATTTCCAGATGCAAAAACCACAGACATGGGGTAGCGATGTGTGCCTTTTTTTAAAGTGAGTTAAATAAGCTAAGGCACCAAATGGGTAAACTTGAAAAGGCAAACAGGTAATTCCCCACAAATTGTAAAAGGGCTGTATCTTCATAGAATATGTCTGCAGAAGTAAACTAAGCAGAGCCAGAGTATGGAGCATTTTATTCAGTGTTGAAGATGTAGCCATAGAGACTGCAGTGTTTTCCAAGTTGCTGCCTTGTCCTGCTGTGATGCACATTTACAGGTGCAGGAGGAACAGGTGACATTAGGGGACAGACTGGCTAACTACTAAAGATGGGCAAACATGCCCTTCAGGGCTGTGGTACAGATGCATCCTTCAGCCACAGGAAACAGCTCTACTCCTCTCCACTCTGTCACCAGCTCCAGTCCCAGGTCACATCACCCAGGGCCAACATCCTGCCTCCTCGGCCAGACCCCTTCAGTGAAGTGTATGCGGAGAATGAGCAAGTGCCATGCATGAAAGATGAACAGTGAGTACAGGAAGGTTTCACAGGTCTGGAGGTGCTGCAAAGGTCAAAGAATGGCAGATACGGTAAAAAAAAAGTCTACCAGTGGCCTCGAAAAGCAGTCTGATCTATCCTGAGCAACACCCCAAACTCATGAAATGCAGCATAATGCAGTAGCAGAAAACCTTAAAGCAAAAATCCTGGGTGAAACACTCAAGAGCACCCAAATGATTTAAGAACCAGCTTTGCCAAGCTTCTAAGAATTTTACTTCTTGTCAACTCAGTACGAATATCTAAAGCCTTTCCATCTGTCTTGTAATGGGATGTGTTTGTTCTCCATCCTCCTCTGTACAGCTGTGTGCTCTTTTCCTGCCCTGCTCTGTCTAGCGCTGGCCACATGTCAGGTAGCAACACCCTGGCAGACATCGAAGATAAAATCCATCACCCAACACATTAAAGATGGGGGCAGAGAGGGACATTTAACTCTGAGTCCTCCTGCAGATTGGAAAGGGAGATGATCCTAAAACCAGGATGAAGGAGAGCAGCCCCATGGAACGCACCACCACTCCCCCACATCCTTCAGTTGCAGGGTGCTCCTCATTATGCGAAAATAAAACCTGGTGCTGGGCAGACTCCCAGCCCTGGAAGCGGCCTGCTGAGGGAGGATGCTCGCAGACCGTGCTCCTGCCCTGGCAGGCGGCCAAGTGCAGCAGCCGCCTGCATCTGAGCTCTTCCCCTGCTCTCACAGCCTCTTCAACAGAAGTGACACGAGGCACACTCTTGCTCACAGCCTGCTGCCGCTCAGGAGCTTGGGAGAAGAAGAGACTTAGTCCTTCACAGCTGGGGGCTCTGACTTTGCAAGCCGAGGCGCGATTAAGATGGAGGACAAGGGGGGAAGTAGGGGGGAGAGGGAGAGGCGAGATGGAGGAAGGGACTCATGGCACATGTCTGAGTCCCTGATTCTCTGTCGTGTTTTTCCCCCATGCTGCCTCTCGCTGTAATCCTCTGGGAAACAACCAGGAGCAGATCAGGGCCAGAACCTGCAAGCCCCCTCAGCCTGGGAATCAGAAGCTGTGGCACTGTGCCCAAGCTCATTAACCCCGCTGCGATATCGGGCTAATTAGCTCCAGCATGGCATCACACTAATGCAACTTCTCAGTTTCCAGGACCTCAAAGAGGATTGTTTCCCAATGTCGCCTCCTATGCCACAGATGTATCAGTGGAGGGGGCAAGAAATCACATGTGCAGGGTAATACTGAAAACATATAGACAGCAGAGAAGTGGGAAGCCTGTTTTTTTATGGGCATAGTAAAAATATATTGACATGTATGTAACTATCCTTGTGCTTATATAAGGATATGATGTTACTGGGAAGGACTTCTGAAACTGTAGGAAGGAGACAGAGCCCAGAGAGTGACCGGGCCATACTTGTTCAGTGTGGCACTGGGTGGCTGACACTGGCTAGCCAGGGGCAGCAGAAGGACATTCAGAAAGGGACTTTGCACACCAAATAGCCAGGGAGCTGTTTCTCAGAGAAATCAGTGGAGCCCATCACAACCACCACACATAAGTATTCGCAGAGGACTGTACATCTTTCTGGGATCTAAGAGGTGTATTTCTTCCACCCATTCATCATTTGTAAGAGTCTAAAATTCCAAACAGTCCTTCAAGGAGGAGAGTGTGAACGAGACCCAGGAGGAAACAAGGAGCTGCTGGAGGAAAGCCAAATATATCAGTCCGGACACCTTCAAAGTGCTGTGAAAGACATCCCAGCCAGGCATGTAGCAGCAGCCATGGAGCAGGAGCACCAATTCACGACAGCCAGGGAGAGGAGCTGTGCAACTCCCCTCTTTAATATCCCAGTGATCTGACCAGACCTCAAGCTATGGAGAAGGTAAGTACTGCTAAAGGTCCAGATTGGAGACTGACATGAATAACTACTCTGTTACCTGCACTCCCTAAAACCAAAGGCACCAAGGCAAAATAGCCAGAAAGGACCTGCATAGTAAAGGTAGTTACTTCTAAGGGCATCTCTGATCTCCTAACAGTCCTCGTAGCAGGCAAACAGCAGGACGTGGGCTGTCACCTGTCCAATGCACCCACAGTCTTTAGACATGAGAGGCTGAATCTGAGAGAGCCTTAAGCCCTCAGTCAAGCTAAAATATCCCCAACTTCCACAGCATTCAATGACAATTGAATACCTAAATATCCCAGACCTTGGTGGGGCTGAGCCTTGCTCCAGATGAGAGAGTTGAGAACTGAACGTGAGAACCTGCCTCCTGGTTTAACATCTTAAAAGCCTCATTTATCTCTTCTGGGGCAGAATAGGTAGAGGGTAAAGACAGTTGGAAAAGGGGCGGGAGGTGGGGGGGTGGGTGAAAGAGCGGAAAAGGAAAGGGACATACCAAGGAATAAGGTTATGTGGGAACATAAGCTGGGTTAGGAGGCAAAAACTCATATTCAGATACCTTGCAGGCAAGACAGACTAGGAAACACCCCCAAAAACCTGCAGTAGACCCTGGTTAAAGATGATATGGGGAGACCTTTAGGAATGCACTGCCACAGGGATACCTCCGGGCAGCTCACACGAGGCCCACACTGTGTGGGGAATGCAGAAAACTGGTCTTTTGTTTCATGCCCCTTTGTTTTAACCTCTTGAATCAAAGACCCCAGCTGCTACTCTGGGAGAGGCTAGAAATTAATCCAATTAAAAAATAAATTCCCTGTGGAATCAAAACTGCTTGCCAGGTGGGGGGTACAGGCACACAATTTCTTTCTTCTGCAAAACAAACTCCTTCTTCTAACCCACATTTCACAGAGGGGAGATGCAGGCAGGGAAGCATTTGGAGCAAATAAACAAATGATCAGAATGATTTATAACCCCGGTACCAACCCGCAGCTCATGGGAAGGTTTGCAGCCGTGTCTTCTATAGCCTGCATGGCCAGAGACAGAAGCACAATGCCGCGTGCCACCCTCCAACACAAACAGTCAGAGAGCAACAAAACCCTTCACCGCTTCGTTCCACTCTTTTGTTTTCCAGGGGTTTTGGTCAGCCCAGGCTTGTGGAGCTTGACAGGTTAACCCACACTTCCTTGGTTTCAGCAGAAATGATTAAACAGGGGGGATTGTTTAGGCCCTGAAGCAGAAGGAGATCCTTTGTTTTTGTAGATCACTCCAAGACAGCCGAGCCCATTGGGATGCCCAAGAAGAAAGAAGCAGGCCTGAGCATGGAGATGAGTTTCCAGGGAGGGAGGTCCATGCCACCACTCTGCAGGCTGAGACAAGGGGTTGGGGGGCATGGACCTCAACTTTACACCTGGAGAGAGGGTCAAACAGACCCTCTGGGTATGTGGGTGAGCAGGATCAGCTGGAGACCATGCCCAGGTAGCCTGGCTTCTCCTGAGAGGCAAAGTCATACATAGGGCTCGTGCTACAAGGGGATCCCACCCCACCACCCGGAGGGCGTGCACTCACCGTACAGCCTATGTTAAGAGGGCCAGAGTTGGGCACTGTCAATAGCCAAGGCTTGATGCCCTTAAGATCTCCTGGGAACAGGGAAGCACATATAACACAGCCACCTCTCCTTAAAGCCTGGCTTGCTTCCACTGCCCCATGCTTTCATGAAGCTGCACATTCTCCCTCAAGGTACATGGGGTCCTGAGATACTAAATGGGAATTCTGTGGGAGCTTTACCATCTCTCACACTTCTGAAACATAAGACCTTCTAGCTTATCTCCATGAACAGAGATCCCTGGGCAGAATCCCAGGTACCTGTTGAGAGGAGGGAAGTCTTACCCTGTTGCCCTGGGGACACTTAACACCTTGAGACATATGCAAACCTACTGTGCTGTAAGTGATGGGAAAAAGGGCCACAGCAGCTGTCAGTGCTCAGCCGGACAAGAGAAGAACAGGATGAAATCCTGGGGTTTTGCCACCCCTTGTAAGGCAATAACTCCCTAGGGAGAGGGAAAAGCACCCACAAACTTTATTTCTAAGAGCTGAATCAGGGGGTAAAGAAGTAAGTTTAAAGCTGAAAAAGGGAACCTGGAGTGATTTGCTGGTGATCACTTACTTGATTGATGTTGGCAACAGGCTGGTGGTCTAGGAGTGCTCCCCCTCCTTAGGAGCAACGCATTACCCAAGAACGCAGGTTCACTGAGGGGCATGGGGAAGCCTTGCTTTTTCCTGTGCCTGGCACCCATCTCTCAGAGCAGCTTTGATTTCTGTGTCTAAGAGGTACAGAAAGGAGCTTGGCAGCAGAGATCAGACCTCTGGACACCGCAAAACACCTCCTTCTTTGCACGCTCTGAGTCTCCGCAACAACACTAAGTGCAAGAGAGCTGGTAAATTATTAAAACAACCTTGCAACAGCTCCAGAGAAACCACCAGTGCCTCGGATTCAAAGGAAAGGCTGTGGTGTGAGAATCCCCATTAGTAACAATACGCACAGTTTGCAAGAACATATGTCCCCGCATGGAGCAATCAACCAATCTGGGCTGTTTAACCACAATATTTCAAAGAAGTGCTTTTAATGCAGCTGATCCGTATGTTTATTTTGAGCTGTGAAACAAGATTCTTCACTAGCCTTTCAGAACATTTCTGTGGTGGACTCTATCCAAACTATTGGGGAGAAGGTTTTGCTCCAGCAGAGAGACTGATACATTGAGGTTTCTTTTAAAATCGAAGTCACGATAGCAGAAAAGGAATAACTCAAGCAGGCAGAAAGTGCATTTAGCCTCTAAAACAAAACACACACCAAAAAAAAAAAAAAAAAAGGCATGAGGAGCAAGACCCCACTGTGACCCTCTTAAAAATGGGTTTGGATCGAAAGCATGTGAGAGGGGGACCGGGTGGATGGGAAAGGGGAAGGATTTCCAAGCCTTTTTCTGATTCAGATACTTGAGCAGACATTGAAAATACAGCCCTTTGCACCCTTTTTTCCCACAAAGTGCATGGTAGGTGAACACAGGTCCTGGTTTATCGATTGATTGGGTTTTTTTGTAAAGAATAAGAGCTCCTCGTGGAATAGCCATGCCTTTGTGGGGAGGGGGAGGTGGGGGGAAAGGTCTGGTCTCCTTCCCTGCTCGATCTAATCCTAATTAAAAATAAATTACATGCTGTATGGAACTTGAAATGGCAAAGATAATCCTGTTACACACGAGGGGCCGCCCCGCTGCCCACTGCCCGCTCCCGGCCAGCGGCCCCGTTCTCAGGCAGCCCGGTCCCAGTCTCTACATCTCGGACGTCCGCCCGGTCCGGACCCCGGCCCGGCTCTGGGCGGCCCGGCCCGACCGCTCCCCGCCCAGGCGGGCGGCCGCCTGCGGAGCTCCCGCGGGCAGGAGAAAAGAGCTCCGCGGAGGTTCGTTCGTATGGAAACCGGGAGCTTTTGTTGGCGGCGGAGCGTGCCCCCCTCCCCGCGCCCCCGCGGCCGCGGCGCGATTTAAATCCCATTTCCATAAGCCGGCGCTGCGGGCAGCCCGCCGCCCCCCGCTCGCGTGCCGCCCCGCGCACCCCGGGATGGAGCCCCCGGGACGGAGCCCCCGGGATGCTACCGCGCTCCGTGTGCCGAGCCCAGCGCTTTTATCCCACGTGTTCAAAGGAAACCGGCGTGGGGTTGGACCGGACCGCATTCTGTCACCCTCTTCCTTTAAAATGCATCTCTTGGGTTGCCTGAGACATGGGAAGAGGGAGAGGGAGAGGGA
>VXAD01008756.1:112210-253019 GCA_013399195.1 Dicrurus megarhynchus
GAAAAAAAAAAAAGAAAAAAAAGAAAATAAAAGAAACCCCCCAGCCCCCGCAGAGTTAAAGAAAACAAAGGCGAGCGCCCCGCGCCCCCGCTGCCGCTGCCGCTCCCGGCCCGGCCCGAGGAGCGCCGGGGGCCGCCCGCGCCGCCTCCCATTGGCTCGGCCGCCCGCTCATTTGCATAGCGCCCTCTATGAAAGGCGGCGCGGCGGCGCGGGGGGCGCAGACGGCGGTGGCGGCACAGGCGTCTTCGGACCCGCGCACGTCCCGCCTGCACCCGCGCACGTCCCACCCGCACCGCGCCGTCGGGCTGAGCCCGCGCCGCTGCCATGAGCCCCCTGCGGCTGCTGGCCGCTGCCAGCCTGCTGGCCATGTCCCGCTGCAAGACGGTGAGGTATCGCACCGACGAGGAGGGTGCGCCGGGCACGGTGATCGGTACGCTGGCCGACGAGATGCCGGTGAAGGCGCCGGGGGAGATGAGCTTTCGCCTGATGCGGCAGTTCAGCAACAGTTCGCTGGTGCGGGTGCGGGAGGAGGACGGGCAGCTGAGCATCGGTGAAGCGGGGCTGGACCGGGAGCGGCTGTGCGGCCAAGCCCCCCAGTGTGTCCTGGCCTTCGACGTGGTGAGCTGCTGGCGGGAGCGCTACCGCCTGGTGCACGTGGAGCTGGAGGTGCGTGATATCAATGACAATGCACCGCGCTTCCCCCATGCCCAGATGGCGCTGGAGGTGTCAGAGAGTGCTGCACCCGGCACTCGCCTCCCACTGGAGGTGGCTGTGGATGAGGACGTGGGCTCCAACTCCATCCAGAGCTTCCAGGTCTCCCTCAACAGCCACTTCGGTGTGGAGGCACAGACACGGGCGGATGGGGCACGCTGCGCCGACCTGGTGCTGCTCCAGGAGCTGGACCGCGAGCGCCAGCCCTCCTACACCCTGGAGCTGGTGGCCAAGGATGGTGGCAGTCCAGCACGCTCAGGCACAGCCACCGTGCATGTTCGTGTCCTTGATGCCAATGACAACAGTCCAACCTTTGCCCAGAGCTCAGTCACGGTGGAATTGCCCGAGGACGCACCACCCGGCTCCCTGCTGCTCGATCTGGATGCTGCTGACCCTGATGAGGGCCCCAATGGTGAGGTAGTCTATGCCTTCAGCAGCCAGGTGCCCCCTGAGGCACGGCGGCTCTTCCGCCTCGACCCGCGCTCAGGCCGCCTCACACTGGAGGCTGCCGTGGACTACGAGCGCACCCGCACCTACGAGCTGGATGTGCGTGCCCAGGACCGCGGAGCCAGCCCCCGTGCCGCCACCTGCACCGTCGTCGTGCGCCTCACTGACGTCAATGACAACGCTCCACGCATCAGCATCAGCGCCCTCCGTGGTGCTGCCAGCGCCGCCGGCGTGGCCTACGTCAGTGAGGCGGCAGCCAGTGAGAGCTTTGTGGCCCTCGTCAGTGCCACAGACCGCGACTCAGGCGCCAACGGGCAGGTGCGCTGCAGCCTCCGTGGCCATGACCACTTCGCCCTGCAGCGAGCCTATGAGGACAGCTACATGATTGTCACCACAGCCGCACTGGACCGTGAGCGCATCCCTGAGTACAACCTCACCGTGGTGGCTGAGGACCTGGGCTCGCCACCCTTCAAGACCGTCCGCCAGTATACAGTGCGGGTGAGCGATGAGAATGACAACGCACCACTCTTCGCCAAGCCCCTCTATGAGGTGGCTGTACCAGAGAACAACCCCCCGGGCGCCTACATCACCACGGTGGTGGCTCGTGACCCAGATCTTGGCCACAATGGTAAGGTCACCTACCGGCTCCTTGAGACACAGGTCATGGGGGCCCCCGTCTCCACATACGTCTCGGTGGACCCCGCCACCGGGGCCATCTATGCCCTCAGGACATTCAACTACGAGATCCTCAAGCAGTTGGACCTGAGGATCCAGGCCACTGATGGTGGCTCCCCGCAGCTCTCCAGCAGCACCCTTGTAAAAGTGAGAATGGTGGACCAGAACGACAACCCTCCTGTCATCATCCACCCAGTGCTCACCAATGGGACTGTGGAAATTGGTGTGTCCAGCAAGACGTCCCGTGACTCCCTGGTTGCCCAAATCAAAGCTCGAGATGCAGATGATGGGGCCAATGCTGAGCTCACCTTTGCCTTCCTGGAAGAGTCCCAGCAGGACCTTTTCACCATCAACCCAAGTACTGGGGATATTGTGCTGAGGGGTGACCTCTCTGAAGAGCTGGGACAGCTATTCAAGGTCATCCTCACTGTGACAGACAATGGCAGACCTCCCCTGGCCACAACTGCCACAGTCAACTTCCTGGTGACCGCAACTGCTCCATCCAGTATCCAGGACATAGCCAAGCCCAGCTCCTGGGAAGGAAAGGCTTTGCAGTGGGACATTCCTCTGATCGTGATCATTGTCCTGGCAGGCAGCTGCACTCTCCTCCTGGTGGCTATAATCACCATCGCCACCACCTGTAACAGGCGCAAGAAGGGGAACGACATCAAAAACAACACTGCCTTGAAGGACCAAATAGACATCTCCCACCTGGAGAAGGGCTGTCAGGAGGAGGGCAGCCAGAGGGGGAACATGTTTGAGGTACGAACCTTTCCCAGCAAAACCTCTTTCACCAGCCCCGACCCCTCTCCAGCTGCTGAGGAGATCTCCACCACTGAGAGTGGCAGCGACAGCACTTGCCTCTACGAGGGTCAGAAGAGGCTGAGGGGACAGAGTGGGGAGGTAAGGTCCCACCACAGGGAAGTGGGGCAAAGGGTGGAGGGTGTCTTGGAGGATGTGAGTTGCAGAGGTGCAGTTAATGTTGGTTTACCCTTCACTGCTTCCCTTTCTCATGTCTCCTTTGATTTCCCTCCCCACCAGCAGGGTTTTGCTGCCACTCCGAGCTACAACAAGGAGCCTGCTCCCCCCGTGGCCGTTTGGAAGGGACATTCCTTCAACACCATCTCTGGCCGGGAGGCAGAGAAGTTCAGTGGCAAAGACAGTGGCAAAGGCGACAGTGATTTTAATGACAGCGACTCAGACATCAGCGGAGATGCCCTGAAGAAAGATCTCATCACACACATGCAGAACGGTAAGGGCTCTGCTCCTACTCCCCAGTGGACCTCAGACAGAAAGATGGGTGGAGGGGGAGGTGGAGGAAAGGACCCGTCCGTGGGACACAGATCAGGCAGGGCAGCTGGAAGGGGAGCCAGACACTGCGTGGCTCAAACTGCCCATCTCTTTGCAGCAGGCTGTTACATGTTGGTTCCTCTCTGCGCTGAGAGCCAAGCACAAATTAGCAGATGCTGGAAGTACTGTAGGATTGGGTTTTCTTCCCAAAAAAAGGTTCACTTAAAGTTAGAATTGTGAGGAGTGTCCCTAACAAAACATTACTTAACCAAGCAGGGCTTTTTGTTGTGCTGTAGAGCATCGCCTCCCCGCTCCTACTGTCAGTGCAGTGAATCATCCTGTAACTGGTAACTCTGAGGATCGTGAATGGTGTGGATTTATTTCCGCAGTAACGACAGGTTTCTCCTCCCCTATCTCTCTCTAGGTCTGTGGGCATGCACAGCTGAATGCAAGATCCTGGGGCACTCGGACCGCTGCTGGAGCCCCTCCTGTGGCCGAGCCAACCCTCACCCCTCTCCACATCCTTCAGCACCCCTCTCCACCTTCTGCAAGAGCACGTCCTTGCCCAGGGATCCCCTTCGCAGGGACAACTTTTATCAAGCCCAGCTGCCCAAAACAGTTGGGCTTCAGAGCGTCTATGAGAAGGTGCTGCACAGGGACTTTGACCGGACGATCACACTCCTCTCCCCGCCACGCCCTGCACGGCTCCCTGACCTTCAGGAGATCGGGGTGCCCCTCTTCCCAGCCCCCTCGACGAGATACCTGGGCCCCCAGACTGAGATGACTGAGAAGGCATAGCCCAGCGTGCTCCCCCTCAAGTGCACCCATCCCTGCGTACACAACTAGGTCACTCCCGAGAGCCTTTAAGTTATTGACCAGATCCGGTGTCGTATGTGTAAATATGCAAGATGTGCCTTAAAAATGAAGTCGTTTGGGAAAGATTTCCAATCAGATCAGTACTGTTTGATATTTGCAAACAAAAAAACCTGTTTGTAGTTAATGTAATTTTTATGAAATGTGCAGTATTTAAATTTCTTTTCATGTTTTCTACATTGGGGTTTTTTTTTTTTCTTTTCGTTTACCCATGGCCTGCCATTTTTTGTAGTGTTTTTAACCTGTACATTGTGTAATGTAATGTTTGTACATAATGAAAATTTGTTATATTTTTATATAATAAATACTTAAAAATGGGAATTCTTGCCAAAGGAACTGTCTGAAAGACACAATAATAACAATTAATACAATTAATAATAATAATAATAATAATAATAATATCCTGCATATGTAGAATCTTGTAAGGGAAATTCCTCTTTCATGGTGTAATAATAACCTAAGCAACCCAGTGTACTGAGAAGTTTGCCTTGCCAAATGTGACTTGTATTTCTTGAGTCTGTGGTCAACTTAAGTGTTATTTAATTGCCTTTGGTTCCTGTAATCTGTATCACTGATAAACATTAATAAAGGTTTTGTGATGTGTCAGAGGGATCTGTTCATGGATTTCATGCTTCAGAGCATAGAGGTCTTCACAGGTCAACAAAAGTATTTTGTGCCAGGAAGTGCAGTGGGAAGGAGCTACTTTTAGTCTTGCCCATCCTTGGTCTCTGGCAATACCTCTGGAGGTTTAGCTCTAGAGATTTTAATGCTGGGTGGGAGGGAGCACTGGGTGACAGAGCCGGCCTTTGCTTGTCACTGCCTGCTCTGGCCTCTTCCAGCTTTATCCTTCACAGGCAGGGAGTGGTATCATTTAAGTGAAGCCAGTGAAGCTCCGTTCCTCAGCAGAAGTGTTTGTGCTGTGCCAATGTCTTTGCATCAGCAGCCACCCGAGCACTTTGCTTTCTGTTCTGGCTGAGACATTTGAGTCAGGTGCCGTGGGTGTGTGCTCAAATGTTTACCCCTTGTTAAAGCAGCCTTACTAAAGGACAGTAGCTTGTGTTTGTGTGTATATATATTTATACATCAAGGGAAAGGTGCATAAAATAGGAATTTAAAATGTAGATTATGTTGACACTTTCTATGATACATATTTTGCTTCTCCCTGAAATGACTGTCCTGGGAAAAAAAAAATCATACAGAGCTTTGAAATGCCTTCCTGTCGAGGTTTCAAGCTGAAAGCAGATCTCAAATCCTTCTGCTGAAATCAGGTATAGAATAGCATTTAATGAAACAAACTGAAGCATGAGTTTCTTCCTGTGTTCAAAAAAATGCTTACATCAGAGGTAACACTTCTAATGGAGTTTTAATATTTGATTGAAGTTTTCCAAAAGGGAGAACTGCTCCTTACATGGATCATATAATTTCACATTTTGTACAAATCAATAATCCAAAAATCTGTACATGGCAAAGCTTCGGGGTTTTATCATGAATTCTTTAACTATATATCTAATTAGTGGGGTACATATATATAGAATATGACTCACCAAGAAAATATAAAACCTTCTTAGACGTAAATGAGGCTGTATTTGGCTTTGTGTCTCAAAATGTAAGTAGAAAATATTATCCCACCTGCATGTCCCTTAACCAACAAAAATCCCTTTTGTCCCCCAACTTCCAGCTTTCTCAAGCCCACGTAGCAGGAGTGCCAGAACCCGATCAAGTTTTTATGTACACGGGGTCTGAGTTTTAACTGGGGTTTCATAAAAGCCACGGTGTGGAGATTTGTGGTGGGCAGAGAGTTTCAGAGATTGTACTTGAAGGGAGTTGAAATCAGGCTGATGCAAGACTCAGGAAGCAACGTCTGTGATACACCTCCTGTGGTCAGGAAAACAGGTGAGCATTTCTGGCGATTCATCTAAAGTCTGGTAGTAAAAACCATGATGCATCTAATGAACTTAGAGGGTCATCTTGGTTAAATTTAGAGCTGAAGTTGGGGCTGAAGGACGGGTGCTGAGAAGGAAAGCTGGTAGCCTCCCTTCTGGCCAATCACCGGTGATGCAGAGCAGCAATGCCTGCATGGGAAGTAATTAGTCATAACTGAACTCAGGGAGGGATAGGCTCTCTGTCAAGAAAAGCAGGGCTGTGTGATAAGCTGGTTCTTCCTCATCTAGTTCAAAAACCTGGGTTACATACCCCAACACCTTCCTAGCAGGTCCCTAGGCTCCCCTGGAGGGACTGACAGGAGGTAGTCACAGATAAAGAATGGTTCATCGCACCAGCCTTTGGTGTCAAATTTGTGCTGTTTCCTGCAACAGAGCTTGTGCCCTTCTATGAGTGGATGGGTGCTCCTCACTGCCTGGCCAGTAGTTTGGACCACCCCAATGCAAGGCAACCTTGAAATGCTAGGAAAACAAAGTCACCTGTTCCTGGGGTTTGGGATCTGTCTGTTCTGGCATCCCACATGCTGTATAATGTGGGATTCAGTGACTTGGTATTTAAATCTGAGCCCATCATTTCACAGGGACTCTCTGGTTAGTGGAAAGATACAGACTTCTGAGAGCTTCTCATCTTGGCCTGGCCAGGCAATGGGGACAGTTCAGGTGCATCATTGAAGCTCTTGATCTCCCCTTTTCTTGTAAGGGCAAGGGGCAGCAGCCTAGACTCCTTTAACTTTTAGATGCCTAAAATTAGATGAGGAAAGTCGCCAAGCTCCATCAGATAAGAGCACACACCATCCAAAGTGCAGCTGAGTGCAGAGGGGAGCCTGAGGCTTAGCTCCTGGGCTAAGTCCCTTGGATCAAACATTTGCTCCATTGATGCTATTTCACTGTGTATGTCCTAGTTTTTTCTTTTAGTTTTTGATTAACATAACTGAGATTTTTGCTAACATACTTCAGAAATTAGTGCAGTCTGTCTATAAGATAAATTCCATTTATTTGCCAAGCATGGTGTGGCATCAGCCCTATGTTGCATGGTGAGACCATACAACCACAGAACCTCTTGCTCACAAAGAGCTACCTTCTCCTGCCTGCCTTTTCCTGGCTCTGGGGACAGAGGTGAGGAGGGGGTGCCGAGACACAGGACTGGAGACAGCACTCCGTCACTGAGCCATCATCAATTCCATGACCCAAACTGGCTACAGCAGCAGGACATCACAGAAGCACTGACACTGAGCTTGAGCCTTCTCCTGCTGAAATCTCTGGTAGTGACCTACGATGGAGCCAAGCACCCTCAACACCCGCCACAGTCAGTGGGAAGAAACAGGCACTTTTAGGACACAAAACACAGAAGTGGGTAATTCCCACATGATCTTTTCCGGGTGTACCTTCACAGCCATTAAGGCACAGCTGCAGTATGTCTCCTGAGTGCCCGATTGATGTTCTGGAACTGTGGGCTTGCATCTGACACCCTGGAGACCTTGGGCAGACCTCCAAATCTGTTTTAACTATCAATAATTTAAATCAATTTCCCCAAAGTCAAGTCTGTTTTACCTGTGACAGTAATAGGTAAGTGATCTCTATCTCGAACCATGAGCTTTTTAAATCTGATTTTCTGCCCCTGTTCTGCTGAGGACAGGGAGGGAGTGAGAAATGGGGAGGGGGTCTGGCTGCTGACCAAGGTCTACCCACTACACACACCAAGGAGACAAGATCCCAGGGATGCCTTCTGTGGTGCTTCAGCCAAAAAATTAGTCAAATTCCCACTGACCTGCTCTACTGTCCAGTGCCTCTTGAATGCCTTCAAGGATGCTTTATGTATAGAGATGTGTAATGGAGTCAAACACCATTGAGGAGCCTGATTCTGGTTCCTGCAGTGCATGCTGTAGGTGCAGGACTCCTCCTAAAATGGGGTGGCAGCACCCACCCTTGTAACCGGATGTGGCTGTGACCTCTGGGGTTGGGGGCTTAACCCTGTGACCTCAACACATGCAAGAGGTACTCAGAAAATGCTGCCTGGACCAGACCCTGAAGGCAGAGAGATACCAGATGGGATTTAGCTGAAGATTCAGACAGATGTGACTTCTGTGGCCAATGTGTAGGGCCTACATGAATGACAGGCATCTGCACTCCTGTGGCAGACAAGGAGGGCTGGTCAGGGGGATCTAGGGGGGCTGTCTGACTTACAGTAGGCACCTGCATTCTCTTAGCACAATTGCTCTCTAGTCTCCCATAACTGTGTTGACTACCTCACCATTGTCTATGACAGCAGACTGAGCACCTGCCCTACACACAGGCACAGACCTTGTGGATATAGAAATTCAGGTGGGTGCACTGTTCCTGAAGGGGATGGTCCATCCTCTCCAGCTCCAGTTTCATTTTCCCCTGACTCCTTTGACACCAACACCCAGGAAAGTTATCTGCTCACGGACAGATGTACCAAAGTACCAAAATCAGGTAGGTGGCTGCACATTTAGCTCATTCAGATGTCAAGCAAATCTTAGGAGGGGGCAGAGAGGGAAGAGGGCCCCAGGGCCTGGAAAGAAGGCAGGACTGTGTTTTTGAGCAGCAGCCAAGAAAGTAGATCAGCCTAAATGTGATGTAAAACCTCTGGAGGTTTCTAATCAATTTCAAGGTTGGTCAAGGAGAAAACATTGCCTTTTGGATAATCTGAAGGCTTAGCATCATTATGGTAATGCCCACTGACTCTTCAGCTGTCACCTAAGCCCAAATTTAGCTTGAAGAATGTGGACTAGTAACTGAAGGGAAGTGTTACTTCCCACCATATACACCAAGGTCTTCAAGTATTCCTTATTTAAGTGGATGCTTTGGAGAAGCGCCCTGAAGTTGGGTTTCCCTTTCAGCAGTGATACAGATCCCTCCTGCTGGACACACAAAGCTGATTTCACACTCATGCCCATGATGCCCATGGAAAGGAAGCAGATGGCCACCAAAATGAGAAAAGCAGTAACTTAGCCTGGGTGTGAGAAGCCAGCGGGTTCATTCAGTTGATAATTATTAATTATTTTTGAGTGGGCTTTAGAATCCTCAGGGTCACAGGCATGAGCACTCAGCCTGCAGCAGGCAAACACCACTTGCCTGTCAGCTCCTGCTGCAGTCGAGAGCCGGCTGCTGTGCCTTCAGGGTACTTTTTGAGTAAGGAGGACCCACCAGCCTCACATCTGAGGTAAGGATGCAATCCTGTGTGATGCTATAGTCAAATGCTGCTAAAGAATGCAGACGTATTTGTGGCAACTTCATCTTTCAGATCTGAAAACCGTTCCAGGTTGTGCACCTTTGCCTTAACCGACGTAGGATGAATGTGCTGGAGGCCAGAGGTAGAGGCTGCCTCCTACCCATTCTCCTAAGTGGATGGCCTAATGCTGGGTGCTAAGAATTGCATTTGTCCCTGCAGATGTCTGCCAGGCAGCCCCATCTTTGCAGCCCAGCTCCCAGGACCTTTCACCTACCTGACTGCGGGCTGCAGCCTTCTGCCAGGGCAATGAGTCCTGGCCCTGTCCGGGTTGGCTGCTCTGCAGATGGTCACTGTGCCCTATCCTCTCAGGATGGGGCAACTCACTGAAGAACAACCAGTCCTAAGGTGCCTGCAGACAAGTTCTCCCTTTTTTCCACAGGTTCATGCTTTGTGTAGAAATACTCCTTTGTGGTTAAAGCAACATGGCTTTGGCATAACTTAAATTTGCTCCTGCAAGAAGAGAGGAGTTGTGCAGGAGGTCAGCAGAGGTCATGATGATAGAGAGTTCTGTGAAACTCCATCAGAGGGACAGAGAGACACAAAGAGAAGAAGAAAGGGCAACAACTTCCTCCCTTCGCCTGGAAAACTCTTCTCCCATTCATAGTGAAAAGACAAAAGAAGCAGGGAGTTTGGGAAGACAGGAGAGAGGGATCCACATGATGTGGGACTAAGCTGTCTAGAGGCTGCAAACACACGAAGGTTTGAGAGGATGATCCTCAGTTAAAT
This sequence comes from Dicrurus megarhynchus, assembly GCA_013399195.1. Lineage (NCBI taxonomy): Eukaryota > Metazoa > Chordata > Aves > Passeriformes > Dicruridae > Dicrurus > Dicrurus megarhynchus. Next base: position 122,126 of record VXAD01008756.1, read on the forward strand.
AAGCAATTTCATTATGTACAGAGGATCCTCAGCTTAATTCATCCTCTTTTTCCATGCAAAACATGTACACTGGATTTGGAAGAAATTCAAGAGCCTTGACTTTCCAAAACTCGTACAGCAGACACTAAGAGCAGGTTCAGTGGACAACTAGCTAGAGAATAGCATGAAGAGCCACCTCTGCAAATCAAGATCTTAACATTGCTTTTGTCTACAAATTTCCTACCTGAATCTCTGTGTGTGGGACAACAGTACACAGTGTATTTGGGGTGTGACCCCTAAGTGAGTGCATCCCATCCCCAGCTCTCTGCTTCGGCTCCTAGAAAATAATCCACCAAGGTCTCCTCCCTCCCTAGAGTTTAATTTCACTTCTATGCCAAAGATTTTCCTCCTCCCTCCCTTGCGGGCTAGATCACTTCAGAAACAGGATCCAGCCAGGGCTGGCAGCCTGCTGTGACCTTTGCCTGTTGGAGTATAATGTACAATAACAAGAGACCCAAGATACTTCTGAACACACAGCTTGGCGGGATGTTAATTAAAACAGAGTAACACTACCTCTACCCTTTGCAAGGCCGTAGCTGAGAACATTTTATGAACCCCTAGGAGGTAAAGGAACACGTTCAAGGCTACGCAACGTATTCTGTGAGAGAGCTGGGAGGAAATCCAAATGCGTTTTGTTTACATATCAGCATACAACCTGACACATGCAATGAATCCGGGACAAGACCAGATGGATGCACCAGAGACCAGTGGCATGAGAAGGTAGAAAAAAATTCTTCCGGTCACTTCACTTGAAAGGGAGAGTCTTGCCTCCGTCCTCTCTCACCCACACCAGCAGCAAGCCATCACTGTCCAAATCGCCTTTGTAAAAGTCCCCACGATCCCTCGATCCCCTGTCAGAGGATAACAAAGAGGTTCAGTCTGTCGCTTCCAAATTCATGGCTCCTTTGGGCCCCAGGATGGCCGAGGTACTGCTTTGTTTTACCACCCTGGCATGACCTGGGTTTTCTTAGCAGTTATTTATTTTTATTTATTTAACTGCGTAAATTGATTATCCATGTAACAACTTTAATCAATTTTCTGTGGCAAAGAACTTCTCTGCAACTTAATTAGCAAAGTTCTTCCCTGACCTAGCAATATCTGATTGCATCATATAAGAGCTTAACTTTGAAATGGCAACACATTTCATTAAAAATAACTAATAGCTTCAGGGTTTAAAGATGTAAATGTTAATTTTCTTAATGAGAAAAAAAAGGGCATGCAGACTCTACCTGTCTATATTCATTATACTGTGTCCACATGGGATGACTCACATTTGCAAAACTCAGGTTTAATTAACATGCTTATTTTTACAATGATATTTCTCATTATAATAAATTAAATGTTTAAACAGCCAGTGCAAACATTTTGATCCAAGACAAAAATGCTTGCACAGTGCTAGTTTAAGCATTTAATTTATTATAATCCTTTCCATAACAAATGCCTTAGAAGTTGATTTCTTCACTGTGAAAGGCTATTAGTATTATTTCCTCTGGTAATGTTTAATCCAAGACAATCAGAAGTGTAAGGCATGAACGGAAGGGGGCTGGAAGCGATGATGCTGGATGCGATAGCGAGGGAACCTGCCCCGGCCGCAGCAGCACCGGAGCCCGCAGCGGGTGCCAGCCCTTCGCCCGGGCACCCGCGCTGCCACCGGCAGCGCACACACGGACCCATCCAAGCGCATCCACGATCCAGAGCGCCTTTGGCACCCAGCGGCGTTTACCCCATCCAGCGCATCCACCGCCCCGCCGGCGCACCCGGGGAGGGCGGTATCTCTGAACAGGACCTTCCAGTCAGGGTTTGCTCTCTTTTAAAGCCCCGCTCCGACGTGTCGCGGCGGGGTCAGGGGTGCAGGCGGTGCCTGAGGCCGGGACGGAGCCCCGGGGGCGCTGCCGGCGGGTGCCGCCAGGGGGCGGTGCAGGCCCGGTCCCGCCGCCGGGGCCGTGTGGGGAGCGGCGGGGCCGGAGACGCCAACTTCCCCACACGGACAGCCGAGAGGCAGCGGGATGTGCTACAATCGCGGTGTCTGGTGAGATCTCTGGTGACGGAGCTCCTTATTTCCTCGGAGTTCCCAGCCTGCTGCGGGGTAGGAGGCTTAGCCCTGAGCTCGGCAGCTGGGTTACTCCCTCTGCACCAGGGTTCGGCTGCAGAGGGAGCGCTTGAGCACCTGGGCTGTGAGGGAGGGCTGAGAGAGCCGGGCGTCCTCAGCCTGGAGAAGAGAAGGCTCCGGGTGACCTTATAGCACCTTCTTATAGCCCCTTAAAGCCCTTCTAAAGGGACAACAGGAGAGCTGGGGAGGGACTTCTGACAAGGACGTGTAGCGTCAGGGCAAGCGGGAACGGCTTTAAACTGAAAGAGGATGGGTACAGATTATATATTAGGAAGAAATGAGGGTGGTGAGGCACTGGAACAGCCCCATCCCATGAAGCAGGCCAGGTTGGCTGGAGCTCTGAGCAACCTGGTCTAGAGGAAGGTGTTCCTTCCCATCGCAGAGGAGTTGGAACTAGATGATCTTTAAAGTCCTTTCTGATCCCAACCATTTTATGATTGTATGATTTCTAAAAAGCTTCTGACCCAGCTCCTGCATGGCCAGGGTCCTGGGAGCAAGCTGGGTCAGGGAATGTGTCCTTCTCCCCTTGGTGTAAATTCACCAAAGGCAGTATTTTTCCCCAAACTGATGCCAGCTGACTGGGCTCCATCAACTCCCATGAGGGACTGGGACTGGGACACGAAGCCCTATGAGAAGTAGGGAAAGCAGACCATGACAGGGCAGAACAGGGACTCTCCTGGGGCATGGGAAGGGACAGGGGGAGTTGCTCAGGCTGGCTGGGAGCAGTGAGACAGTCTCCATCTGACTTTCCTAGGGTTTGTGCTCCCAGAAGACATCTCCTTCACCTCCTCAGGGGAACTTTCCACCTCTAAGCTGGAGCAGTGTCTGCAGAAAGAAATGGTCCAGGAGGCAAATTCCTCTTGAACTAATCTGAGAAGAATGGTCTTGCAAGAGGTAAAGCCAAGGCAGGGTCGTGCAATCAGGTGAGAAAAGCCCATGTGTTCAGCCCCCCAGCAGCCAGAGAAACACGAGGCAGGGAGCTGCCTGGGCTGGGGATAGGCACACAAGGACCCACCGTGGGTCCCCAGTGTAAAGCCACCGACATCCCCTGTCACTATCCCACCCTTGCACCCAGGAAAGCTCCCATCCCAGCTTGGGGGCCTGGAACCAATGTCAAATAACCATGGCTATACAGGGTATTTCGGTGATGCTAAAAAGTTAGTCGGCAAGTCACTCCAGTTTACTTCGTAATTCAAAAGTATATAATTTGAATTCATAAATAAAGCCCTTTAGGGGATCTCATTACTCTGTGAAGAGCATTAGCAAAACACAAGCTGTCAATCACTTTAGCCAGCTGACAAGCTAGAAACCAGATGATGATCCAGGCTAAGCCAAATCAGCACAGGGGAAGAAAAATCTCTCCTGGATTTACCTCTGATGAATGACCAATGATGAATGATTTTTTAAAGAAATGGGCATTAAAACATTCATGGGCAAATCACCAAATCTCCTCAGACCACTGAATTGAGTTTAGGGGTTACTCAGGTCTGAAAAACATCTGGCCAGAAGGCACCCATTTATTTTTCGTTGCTTGCTGCCTGAAAAATCGCTGGGCTCACAAAAATTCAGCAGATTAATAAACTGATCCCACTGCTTAACTATTTGCGAAAAGCAAAAAAAGTGATTTGAGTAGCAGTGCAATGGTCATTACAAAAATATCCACTGACTTTGGAAAATTGAGGGCACAACATTTTTGCCTCAGAGGGCAGATTTATGTAGGCCACAAAGTGCCTTGGGTATTTCTTAGAGTCCTCGAGTTTATTCATGTATTATTTCCTCCAAAATTCAGTATATTTTTCCAGCAGGCAAGAAACTGGAGCTTCTGCGTACAAGTTTCATCTGCTCAAAATGTGAAAAAATATAGATCCCCTTAGCACATTCTGCTACAGTAGAAGCAAAGTGTAAAAGAAAAATTCCAAATATGTAGATTTAAAAATAAAAACACAGAACTCTCTCCTCCCTAAAAGGGATTTGAAGGAAAAAAAATCCCTCAGCTACAGATAGGTCTAGACTTTAATTGTGGAGCTGCCTAAGAAGAATTGTTGGCCTGAGGTCATTTTAATCAGGTTGCATGTCAGCTTGCAAAATCTCCAAATTAGCTTACAGCTTGGGGAGAGAAAGATGTTTTTCTTTCCTGAAGAACGCAAACAGATTGTTGTGACATGTTCTCAGTCATCATGACAGATCAGATCCCTGCTTTGCACTGCGAGCCGGGAAAGAAGGCAGCCGCTTCTCCGGCTCCTTCAGAGATTTGGGCATCTCCCAGTTTCTCAGAGCTGGGGATGGAGTTTACAAAAATCCTTATGAAAGTGAGGTTTACATGCAAAGACTCTGATAAAAGAGATTGACCTTAATTGGGAAGCAAGTTTCTTTCACATTTTTTAACAACCTCCAGGCCTTCCTAGCAGTCTGATGAAAGGGAAGTTGTGAAAAGAAACAATCTGTATTTATGCAGCAGAAACTATCATATCCTGAGCCACGCAAAGAATGACAAGGAACCAACTCATCCTTTTAAAAAAAGGATTAATTTGCCATTTTCTTCCCGAGGTTGTAAAAAGCAAGGATGTGGGTGGATTTCAAAACAGGCTGAGTACTTTAGTTGGATTTACAGTGAGCTCTGAGCCTGTGTAAGACTCTGTGTGTTGGTGTGGAGTAGCTGACCTGGTGTCTTGGTTTGAAAGACAGGTGTCTGCTAAGGAAGGCAGGAGCCTCCCTTGGAACAGAAAATGTAACCCCCTTCCCTCCATATTATTGTAAGTTTGAAATTAAGGGGCTTTCAGGCAATTACATGAGAAATAGGAATAACAGTTCTTCACTAGTATGTATAACAAGGCAATAATACAGAAACACTGGCTTAACCTGACAGTGTGAGGATACGACCCGACACCCTGATGAGCAGGCTGGAGGTAGCAGTCTGATTAAGGGGTGGCTGCAGTCCTCTTTGAAGTGGTTCTGTTTGAAGCAGTGATCCTGTAGAAAGGTCTGGTCCTCCTCTGAAGGTCCAGTGGTGGTTATGTAGCTCTTGTCCTCTGGGAATCCAGTAGGTAAGGGCTCAGTGTGGTGTTCCAAACCTCAGATTATATCCAGGTAGGAATGCTTGGTTCCTCCCCCTGGGCGGAGCATCTCACAATGGGATGATGTAACTTTATGAGTCATGCAGTGAGTTTAGATGGCCCATTAACAGAAGATATCCCTCTGGAGGGAGTTATCAGGGATGTGTCACGGAAGAAATAAAGAACCTTGCCCCACCCGGTTTTAACAGATGGTGATAGAATACATACTTTTGGTTACATTTTACATTGTAACCTAAGACACCTGGGGTGATGGCCCTCCCAAGGTGTCCATAGTTTATGTGTCTGATTCAGTTCCTCAGCTGTAGCACATTTGGACACTCTTTTTAACTTTTTTTTTCTCCATGCTCAGTTTTTCATCAGCATCAGTAGATAGTTCCAATGGGATCACACGGGAAAGAGAAGCAGGAGGACAGGAGCTGGGACGGTGACTTTGTTTCATCTGGAAAGACTCCCAGAGGGAGAGGCAAGTGGCTCTCTCATGACAACTGGCTGGTAGTGGGACACACCTCACCTGTTTGGTGGCCCCCAAAGGTCTGCATCTGAGCTAGTAACGAGCAGTGCCTCATTCATGGGAGGAGTGAAAGGAATAGCTGTCTCTAAATGGTGATTCCTCCAACTTCTAGCTGCTACCTCCTTCTCTTAACTAGTTCAGGCACCCTATCCAGGGAAAAGGAATCTGTCCTTGGTAGTGGCCAAGGGCTCAGTTCTGCCTGCAGCTGAGAAAGGCTGCAGACAGAAGCCCGAGTCCTGCCTTGAGACCCTGGCATGCCACAAACAGGTGCATGCCTGGGTAAAGATGGACTTGGGACCATTTTGCCAAACCAGGAGAGGATGCCATGTGCAACAGGCACCCATGCATTTGCCATGAAGGTGTTCATCTTGAGTAGCTGACATAGAATCACAGAATCATTTAGGGTGGAAAAGACCTTTAAGATCATCAAGTCCAGCCCTTAACCCAGCACTGCCAAGTGCACCACTAAACCATGTCCCTAAGTGCCACATATACATGTCTTTAAATACCTCCAGGCTGCCCACTTCCCTGGGCAGCTTTTTCCAATGTCTGACAAGCCTTTCAGTGAAGACGTTTTTCCTAATATCCAATCTAAACCTCTCCTGGCACAGCTTGAAGCCACTTTCCTTTGTCTTATTTCTTGTTCCTTGGGAAAGGAAATCATCCCCCGCCTCGCTCCATCCTCCTTTCAGGGAGTTGTAGAAAGTGATAAGGTCTCCCCTGAGCCTCCCTTTCTCCAGGCTAAACATCCCCAGCTCCCTTAGGCCTTTCTCATAAGCCTTGTGCTCCAGACCCTCCCCAGCTCCACTGCCCTTCTCTGGACATGCTCCAGCACCTCAATGTCTTTCTTGTAGTGAGGGGCCCAGAACTGGACACAGGATTTGAGGTGCAGCCTCACCAGTGCCGAGTACAGGGGACAGTCAGTGCCCTGGTCCTGCTGGCCCCACTATTGCTGATGCAGGCCAGATGTTTTTGGCCACCTGGGCACACGCTGGCTCATGTTCAGCTGGTGTTGACCAGCACCCCCAGGTCCTTTTCCACCAGACAGGTTTCCAGCCACTCTGCCCCCAGCCTGTAGCACTGCCTGGGGTTGTTGTGACCCAAGTGCAGGACCCAGCATTTGGCCTTGCTCTACTTCATACAATTTGCCTTGGCCCATCGATCCAGCCTGTCCAGATCCCTCTGTAGAGCCTAAGACATAAGACCCTCAGGCCTTTAAAACTGGACGGGACAAGACAGTGGGTTTATCTCTGCTGGGAGAACCCCTGGCATCAGGAGAAGAGACTGTATTCCCCTGTTCCTGCTCTTTCCTTAGGTGGCTTTGCAAGCCAAGAGAAGTCACAACCATCTCAGGGTAGAAGCTGCCAGTTTATTTCTCCCAACAGCCTCCACATTTACAGCATAAAAATCTTCATCTTCCCTGTGGTAAGAGTTTGGGGAGTTATTTTTTTGTTTTCTGGCTCCCTGCCATCAGCCCTGGTGGGACCCAGGGCAAGGCAGCAGTGCCACGCAACCCAGATGTCAGCAAACCATTAATCCCAAGGGACAGACCCCTGGGGTGAGAATCCCGCTGCAACTTCTCCAATTAGACAGCTTACCTCCTGCTTTGCCTCTGCTTTAGCCATTTCGGACATATTTTATTGTTCAGACTCCTAGTTAAACGGCTGGGAAGCTCTGGATGTAAGCACACAGAGATTACTGGTTCAATAATAGAGTCAGGCACATTGGCTTTACATCGTTTTGCTAATAAAGCTGCAAAATAAAGCTGTTGACTCTTCTTTCATCAGCATCAGCCCCATGAGGCTCTCCCATGTCTTGCCTGGTGATTAGAGCAGAGGACTGGGAACATGGGTCTGGAGTTCAGCCCTTAATGAGCTGCCTGTTCGGCATGTTTCACTCGGGGCTCTTGACCTCTTTGCACCTCAGCCAACTCAGCTGTAAAACTGGCTGAAGGATGGACCTCGTGGAAACCATCCACCGTGCCGCAGTTGAGCCTTGAGTCCAGATTCCGTGGGTAAATACAAAATAAAAATCAACAACAATTTGAATTTGTGGTGACCCGGCTCAAATGCCACGAGGACATCAGGTCTTGCCAGTGTAAACAGTGCTCAGTCTCTGGGGTTCCCCATTACAATGTCAGAGCAAATCTAAGAGCTATCCCTGCAGTTTGTGCTGCAGTGAACGAAAGCAGTGCTGCAGCCTCCAGCACAGATAAGGCAATGCGGTGCCAGCTCCGGTATCCAGGTGCACCAGCGCCTGCAGCACCAAGCAGTGCTGGAAAAACCAGGTGCCACGTGCAGTCCCAGCTGAGGGAAGCAAGGTCCCCCTTACTCTCAAATCTCTGAGCTGCCAGACAGCCAATATCTCTTCCCTTATCTGTGAAGGCCCCTCATGGAGAAGTCGGCATGAGCCATGCCAAGGATAGGAAAGCCTTAGTGCTCTCTCATACCATGTCCAAAACATTTCCAAACTGTCCCTCAGGCAGGATGGCACCTCTGTCAGTGCCCATCACTCAGTTCAACAGAAGGAGGTGAAAGGAGGTGCTGGCACAGCTTGTTTGCTCTGTAACACCTTCCAGGTATGATGGTGATGCTGAAGAGAAGCTCTGCCTCACCACTGTGGATGCTGGAAGCATGCAGCAGGGAGATATCTCAGCTTTCTGCCAGTGTCTGTGAGAAAGGATTGCTTTCTCATGGACTGTGGGAAACAGCTGGGAGATTTTGTAAACTATAGAATTGTTATTGATACAGAAAGAGAAAATATCTGGAGTAAGTGTTATTGGGATCCGGCCAATCCCTTTGAGGGGTGGCTGGTCAGTGAACCAATGACCTTATGCCAGTCCAGCGTGCTAAGGTATATAAGTGAACCTGTAAGTGAATAAAGTGTCGGCTTCATATCTTAACAAGTCGTCCTGTCGTTCGTCCGGACCCTGCTCGCGAGCGACACACCACCTCACCCTGTCCAGTACACACAATCTACTCACATGAAATGCAGTGATTTCTCTCAAAGTTGAGAACAGTTGAGAGCTTTTTCCCTCTCAAGTGGGAGGTTGCAGGTCAGACTTCTAGGTGACATAGAGGAGCCAGAGCTTCCAAGCTGGCATTTAAGGGTGGGGAGCAATGAAGAAGAGAGAGGCACCATCCCTTGGGATTTCAGCAGTGTGGAGTCAGCTTTGCACATGCTGTTTGTCACAGCAGGCTTAGCAGACTGAGCAAGAAACTGTTTCCAGACAGAGCAAGAGCACCTGGGATCCAGTTAATGCAGGCCTGTGGCAAGGCCCAAACCTGCTCTGCACCTTCTCACACAGTCCTGCACTGTGCAGCCATGTGGAGATGAGACTCCTGAACCAGAAAGCTCTTCCTTGGGCATCAACAAGAATTCCAGGTGTACTTCTCTGTCTATCTTAACATTATCCAACCTTGCACCATGCAGACATACTCAGCCAAGCACAGGCTTGGAAACGGCTGAGGTTGAGAACTGTTTCAAAGCCTTCTCCATAACAAGTACCTACCCCTTATAACCCTAGCTGCCCCACAAAGGGCCCTTTAATGACTTGTAGGTGTGGAGAAGAGGCTGGAGTGAAGCATCCTATGGAGTTGGGAAGGTGAGTATTTGCACAATATGATGGGATCAGTGCTGGTGGCTGAGTGTGAGCGCAGACCTTCAGCGTACAATGGCGATCTCTGTTCTGGTGTAAGGATCCTTTTGCTGAGGATTTTCTGCCCCTTGAGGAAAATATGCTAACAGGCTTTAAATAATTAAACAAATCACATCGCAGGCAAACCCAAGTTGATCTTTAAAATGCATTATCCTCAGAAGGCACTAGAAATGCTCAGTGCTTTACGCCCTCCTCAGAGCTCTTCACACATTAACTAATTCATCACACAAGGGACCACCCAGCTGCATCTCGACCACGGAGCAAATGCTGTGCCAGTCACCTCCGCCTTTAAAACTGTGTTGCCACAGCTGGAGGCCAGGTTTCTTCAGCACCAACAAGCAGAGGCAGTGAGGCAACAAAGCTCTTTTCATCAGTCCAAGTTTGTGTGGAGGATGTTTCTCCCACAAAGCCAGTTGCTGATCCCAGATGGAAGGCGGGTTTCCCTTGTGGCCACGAGATGCTCTGGGGCAGCTGCAACCACCTCCTTGCAGGAAAGGGGAGTCATGCGTGGTAAGGACCACAAGTTGCACTTTCCATGGGCAGAGGCCAGGAAATCGGCTACCTCGAGCATCTCCTCTGGGCCACCAAGGCCGTGGATGGTGGAGAGACATTTGCAGGAGAAAGAAGAAAGGAAGGCAGAGCAGCTATGAGGTGGTTCTGTTCACCTATTGTGATGCTACAGAACATATTTATCTGGCTCTCTGCAAGCTAATTGTTCTTATCCCCCAAACCAGCCCCAAAACTGCCTGATGACAAGTCCTTGTTGTCCCTGACACGCTGTGCAAGGACAGGTGAACAGCTTGAGTCAGCAACCAGAAGGTCTGTCAGCCATGAGAAGGCCTGGCTGGTGAGGAGCAGGGGAAGTCCATGCCCATCCTCAGCCCTCTCCAGTGTCGCCCCAGCCAGGTGTGCTGGGCATTGCCCTTGCACTCACAGGACCCCGTAGAGAACACACTGGTGGACAAAGGGCACTGCCACCCCTTCTCCAGTTAGACAGCTTTCCTGTGGTGGTGTTGCACAGCCCAGAGCAGATGGGCTATATCACATGGAGTTTAAATTATTTGACAGTTCCCCTCTTGGGAGTAGGGAACACCGTGGAAATGGCTGCTCGTGGCGCTGTGGGGCAAGCCCTGAGAATGTGCTGGGTGTCCTGGAGGCAGCTGCAGCTGTGAGCCCCAGAGCAGTCAGCTCTTGCCAGCAGCTCACAATTCCTTCTCCAAGCTCACCTGGCCTCCAGGGCCACAGGCTGCCATTCTTCTCTCCATCCCTTGCTCTTCCAAGCTGTCCAAGGTGAAAGGTCCACAGTTTTTTCCTGCTATTTCTCAAGCATTTGTTTCCCTCAGCAGTCCACACTGTACACACATGACGACCTTGCTGCCCCAGGCTTACCAAATAACATCTTTGAGATAGGAGATTTGGCCCCAGCCAGGCAAAAATTGTTGTTGTCGCTAGAGCTTGATTTCATAGGGAAAGCTGAGTCATAGCACTGTCTGCTGGACTTTCCAGCAAGAACTCACCCCTTTTCTTGTCCATGTTCCAACCTAAGCACAGAGCTCCTTAGAGGCAATGCAGCTCTCACAGCCTTCAGTGGGGAACAGAGGCCCTGGTACACCTTGATGGACATATTGTAATCTCCGTGGTCATTTCTGAGGGCCAGTAGGCTCAAGAAAAGGGTTGTGAAGACAAAAAGCCCCAGAGCACTAAAATTTCTTGTGGTTGTTTATCGATTCTTTCACTCTCCTAGGCTTAGTTTATGAAATCTGATGTGAGGGAGGGTATTTTGGAAAAAACCTATTTTTTTAAGTAAAAAGATCTAATCTGGGGGAAGAAGCATTGTAGATTGGCTAAAACAAAACAAAACAAAACAAAACAAAACAAAACAAAACAAATAAAACCCCAAACCTGATGTAAAAGGCAAAATAATAGAACAGAGAATACGTGAATAAGGATTAAATCTGCTGGAATGAACTACTGCAAAAGTCTCACACAGGTGATGGAAGCAAAAAAAACGTTTAAAGTGTTGTCAGAAGGGTGAGTGAAATACACAGTTCAAGAGATTGGATTTGTAGAAAACATTCTGGTGCTACATACGCCTGTGGGACAATCTCATTGGAAATATTCTCTAAAGTCAGGTCATGAAATTATTAGGAGAGCAGCCCATAGATCGAAAAAGAGAAATAGAGTTGATTCATGGGTGCTTTTGGGTGAGGAGAAAAAAAAAGAAAGCTAGGCTCAGCCTTTGCCACAAAGCAAAAAGAGACTTAGCAGATTTCTCATCAAAGTGTAAAGAAGCCTCTGGGAAAGAAACAGATTGATGCTACCAAGTTGTTTAAGATAATAACTACCTCCAAAGCACAAAGCTGTGGTTGGAGGTTAAGAAAGAAAGTAGCCTATGAGCAATTTGCACAGAACAGCTACAAAAGAGACCACATCGTTAAAGGTAGGAATGAAAGCATGCAATGACAGCTAGTTATTTTATTTTACTTCTTTAACTCCAGAAAACAGAAGTCACAGCCACTAGCTAAATTAAGAAGAATAAGATGAAGACATATGGATAGATGGGAGTCAGCCCTGAGGAAAAACAGATCAGCCTTTAGTGTCCTGGAGTGAGGAAGAGCAAACTGCGATGGGCCATATGTCCTCACCCCACCACAGGAGAGAAGAGGGAGGATCGGGATGAGCGGCATCCTGCACCAAGCACACTCAAGGCCATCCTGGGGCCAGCTCAGCTGCACTGGGATGTCCTGCTGGGGATGCATCCCAAGCGGGGCAAACAGGGATGCCAGTCTTCTCCAGAGAATAACATTAGAGCATGGACCTTGCAGGGCTTTCCAGGGAGAATTTCACAGCCTATCAGGAAAAGTGATGGTTTTGGTGTTTGAAATTTCATGAGCTGCTGGTCAGAGAAGGGAGGACTGTGTCAGTGGGGGAAGAGAGGAGGAAAAGCAAGCATCCCAGGAGTACCAGAGTGTCCAGGGACACCACAGAGATGAGAGCCATGGTGATGACAAATATATGTGGGTGTTCATCTTTTGGCCTCACTGCCAGCAAGAATCTTTAGAGTTTATCAAAATTCTTAGGCTGTCTCAAGTTAAATAACTGGTTTTAGGAGCAAAGGAGCTATGGGGGCGGCTTCTGTGAAAAGCTGCCAGAAGCTTCCCCAGGGTCCAACAGAGCCGATGCCAGCTGGCTCCAAGACAGATGTGCTGCTGGCCTTGTCCAAGCCCATCAGGGACAGTGGTAGCACCTCTGGGGTAACAGAGTTAAGAAAGGGGAGGAAAAGATGGCTAAACAGCAAATGGAGACAGGAGAGAGAATATGTGAAAGAAACAACCTTGCAGACACCAAGGTCAATGAAGGAGTGAGAGGGGGTGCTCCGGGAGCAGATGGATGCCAAAAGGAGGCTGTGACCATGTGGGAAGCCCACACTGGAGCAGGTTCCTGGCAGCACCTGTGGCCCCCATGGAGAAAGAAGCCCAGTTGGAGCAGGTTTGCTGGCAGGACTTGTGACCCTGTGGGAGACCCAGCCTGTTCCTAAAGAGCTGCACTCCACAGAAGGGACCCAGGCTGGAGCAGTTTGAGCAGAACTGCAGACATGGGAAGTTCTCATGCTGGAGAAGATAATGGAGGATTGTCTCCTGTGGGAGGGACCCCACACTGGAGCAGGGGCAGAGTCTGAGGAGTCCTTTCACCGAGGAGGAAGCAGCAGTGAAGACAACATGTGACGAACTGACCACAGACCCCATTCCCTGTCCCCCTGTGCCACTGCAAGGGAGAAGGGAGAAAAAATCAGGAGTATGGTTGAGCCTGGGAAGAAGGATGAGGTGGGGGGAAAAATGTTTTTAGGATTTGCTTTAACCTCTCATTATCCTACTTTGACTTGATTGGTAGTAAATGAAACTAATCTCACCCTGTCCTTATCTTGACCCATGAGCCTTTTGTTATATTTTCTTTCCCCTGTCCAGCCAAGGAGAGGAGTGATGGAGCTTTAGCAGGCACCCGGCATCCGGCCAGGGTCAGCTCACCACGATACCAAAGCCAAAATTTTTGTTTTCTGTAGGACTTTTTCTCCCCAAGGACTTCGGTTATTATTGAAGAGACATCAAGTATGTGGAACCTGAATTGGCACCATGTTAAGGTGGTGTAAAGCCATGAAAAAGCAGAGCAGTGACTCAGGTGCCCAGTCTCAGTAATCCTCACAAATTTTCATTCAGGCCATAATGGAGTTCAAGCAACTATTTGGAACACTTAGAAAATGAAGATGAAATGCATAAGGCACCACAAGAGACTTACAGAAAGGCACACAGCATGACCAAATCCTTCTCAATTTTAATATTTCTATTTCTCCTTCTAAACTTTTTCTTTAAACTTGAAAATAATGAGAAAATGTGCTTCCTTGTGACAAGCCAGTACTATCAGCTAAACAACCTCACATTCATCGTAGCACTCCAAGTGCTCTGGAATGCTTTTCAGCCCAGAGGATAATAGTATTAGACGACCAGAAAGGCTGTCCTGTAAAAGACTGTTATTATGATTTCCAGTCTCAGAAGTTGGCTTAATCCAGCTGAGTACACACATGTTATTTAGAGAGGAGACTGAGCTCAGACACTGCTATCATCGTCATCTTTATTGCAAATTAAGGGTTCAGCCAGTGAAAGGCAAGGCACGTTTTTTTTTTTGTCCTAAGCCCTGCAAACACTGGCTGTTGCACTCGTCTTTGCACTCTGCAGCCAGAGTCTGGAGCTGCTGAGTGCAGAGCTGTTTGCACAGATTTGCATCTGTCTAAAAAACTCCTGTTTTCCCCTCTTGTCACCTAATCAATCAAACGGCAAAAGATGCACTCCCTTCACCCTCCTCTGTGCCCACACAAAAGGCAAAGCCTGAGCTTAGGGGTGAACTAGAGGTGGTAAGCTGTGAACCCTGTAACAGGAGCATTTTTTTTCACTGTCTGCTTGAAATTCCATGCTGCTCTTTCTCTCTCTGTGGAACAAAAGAAGAAGAGGCAGTGATGCTCTGAATTGGAAAAAAAATAATCTGGGATTGTTCCCTGCATGAGAAAAATATATTTGGAGGATTACTTGGGGAATTTGAACCTTGACTTGAGGAGGAAATGCTGCACAGCTTCTCTCCCAGGGTTTACTCCTTCCCAAAGGACTGGTTCTCCCACCCACACCTCCCCAGGTGAGCAGGACCCTGCTCACACTCCAGCCTTTCAAGGACCAGCACCCAGGCACCAATCCCTGTGGATCAGCTTGCAGCTGGCACCGCTGCTTGGAATTGCTCGAATTTGCCCATGCCAAAACCTGCCAGGACCACTGCTGCCCCATCAGTAGGGTCCTTCAGGTCCCATCAGATGGGGTCTGCCAACCCCATCCTTTTTGCTCCAGAGAGGATATTGCATTTCACCACACAGCACTGGAGTGAAGGTCCCTCCGTGAATATCCAGCACAGAATTCCACCTATTCATTCTTGTGCTGATAGTTTCTTTGCTAGTGCTCCTCCTTGTCAGGGCATCCTGAGCCACACTTTCGCAAGACAAAACAGCTCGGCCTCCCTCTGTCCTTCCAGTCACCTTGCAAGAAAGGAGCCACTGGGCACTCAGATTCATGCCAGGATGGGAGGGACAGAAGCTTCCTCTCCTTAGTCTCAGGGAAGCAGCTCAAACAAAATGAACCCCAGTGAGCAGCAGCTCTTCCTGGGCAAGCACTCCTTCCCTGGCACATTTTCCTATGGGAGACAAGCACAGGGACCTTAAAATAAATCTGTCTTTTTAAAGCAGTGATGTTAAATGAAGGTTTGAGATCAAAGGCTGGGATTCTCACATTTTGCCAAGATAGACATATCCATTCACGAGATTTTTGGTGTAACGAAATACTTGCTAATGAAGAGGATCATAATCTTATTATTAGCCCCAACCTACCACAGTATGTCATTCAAGAGCAGGTTGGAATATGTCCTAGTTTAGGAAGTTGCACAGTGGGTTTTGCTTTTGATTTAATGAGCTGTGATTGTGTTTATTTTCAGCAGCAACTATGCCCGTTAAATTTTGGTTGAAGGTCTGATCGTTAACGACAGTAATCGACGGAAAGGATGAATTTAGGTCGAAGGGGAGGAAAATGGGAATCATGTGTCTCTGGGATTCAGTCCCCAAGCAAGCAGACACAAGGTGGTCAGGAGAGATTTCTCTGCTTTTGCAGTGCTTGATGATGGGTTTTCAACTACTGGTTAAGTCAGTTAAGGAGATTAAGACATGAAAAAACAAAAATTTTCGCTGTTATGGAGTGGGGCACAGAGGAGAGGCAGGTGTAGGAAATCAACAGTGGGGGCCAAACTTTCCTTTTGTGGGATGAGCCATGGTGGGACAAGGTCATCAGCTGGCTTCCACTATCAAGACCCCAGAAATTCTAAGATGGGGGGGGACATGTCAGTAGTGTGTAACAACCGAACAATCTGCCAGACAAACAAAATGGGGAAGAACGGGGAAGAGAAATATAAATGGAGACACATACTTCGGGAAAAAAAAATTGCTACAGCAGAGCTGGTAATTGTAGGCACTGCTCTGGAGTGAGATGGGGCCCCACGTGGCAGGGTCTCCCCAGATTAAATCCCTCCTCACTGCTGCCTGTCTAGGTAACTGGAGCTGGGCCACTGAGCAAGAAGGGCAGGGCAGGCCACAATTCAAACACCTCCCCATCACACTCCACTCCTTTTGCAGCTGGTGTTTGTGTCTCGGTTTCCACCCTTACGAAGGATGCTGTGCTTTGTGTTTGACACCATCAGCCCCAAAGGAGTCCAGCACAGTTTATTTTCCAGCATCAAAGGGTGCACACACAGACACATGCTTGTGCACGTATGTACAGGCAGGATATCCCTAAGGGGCGTGACGGAAACAGACATGGACAGACACATGGACAGACACACATAGCCAGTTGTAGCCCTTAAAAGCTTGCCATGTACAATATTAGAATGAGCAAACAGATGCAGATGAACATTCCTTCCACTCAACATTTATGAACCTACCATACCCTAGATACTCAAAAAAAAAAAGCCCATCTGAGCATGGTGCGTGACAGGAAACAGAAGAAATCCTGGGGATACCTCTAATTCAGGTATAAAGGCACAAGGTATCCTTATTAAATGAAAAGATTAAATTACCCCCTCACTTTACCCCCACTTAGGCTGCAGCAGGCCTGGGCTCGCTGCTCCCTTTCCCAGGCTGTGCCCAGCCTGGACACGGGGCTCAGCTGGAGGCTGTTGGCTTGTGTTAGTCAGAGAGGTGCTTCCCGGAGCAATCACCGACCAGCAGCTTGTCAGCTCCGGCGCCTGTGAATTCCTGTGGCAAGTGTAAAAAAGCAGTTAACACGTTGTTCTATTTTAAAAGCTGGATTTTTATGACGGCCGTCTGTCTGACGGGGCACCCCTCCTCTGCACCACGGCGTGCGAGGGTTGCTTGTCCCCTACACCCCCGGCCCCCTACTCGGAAGCTGGAGACGAGACCCAGGAGTCGGTTGGAGGGGACGGGGCTGGGGCAGGAGGTCACAGCCCCGGGGAGCTCCGCCGGCTGCTGGGCCGCTCAAGGGGCTCATTGTGCCCGGGACTGGGCGGTGCTGCCCTTCCCGCGGGCCGGGGCTGGGGCTGGGAGCGGGGCGGGCCGGGGCGGTGCAGCCCCGCCGGGGCCGGGGCCCGGGCCGAGCCCGAGCAGGTCTCTCTCCCGCGGCAGCCATGGCAGAGGGCTCCGAGAAGGTGCCCATCGCCAGAGTGGGGCCCGACGATGTGGAGCTGTGCCTGCCCCCCGTGAGTGCTGCCGGCAGGCACCGGGCGGGACAGGGTGGGATCGGGACAAAACGTGTGGGCATAAGTTGGGATGGAGCGGGACCGAGCGAGTCGGGACGGGTCGGGACGGGTCNAGCACTTCTTGGGACGTCTATGAAGAGGTCTTTAAGCAGACCTGTAGGTTTTTTTCCATGCTTTCAAAAATCCCAAACACCTGAAAACCCAAACCTATAATCACTGTCTTTGGTGGCTGTGTGGATGGAGCTTCCTGGAAGCACATTTATTAGCGAACACGAAACACACCTCTGAGAGCACAGACTCTACATTGATTTCTGCTCACAAATCCTCAGTGAACTCAAACTCCAACAAGTCCCCAGAGATTCACATCCTGGGCAAACTCCAGCTCTCAGGACAAAAAAAGCATTGAAATGTGTAAATTCTTTTTTCACAGCATCTGCATTCTTGGTCCAGATTCTACCTGGACCCTCAAGTATGTAATGCTATAATTAACCCATTAACAGGCACCTTTAGTTCACTCTGGTCCTCTGTATGACTGTGCATACACTTAGGTTTGCAGCTGTGGAGCAATTTTAAAAGTTAAGTTTTATTATTTACAGTTTCTGAGGTACACAAAAAATGCTTTATGCAAAGAATGAAACTGAGAAGCTGGTGATCAATTAAAGAACCAAACTTCAGAGCATTAGAACATGTTTACAGATTAACTTTTCTTTCTGTTTACATAGAATTTGCATTTAAAACATCTTTGAAACATGATGGTACACACATGAGTGTAACTTTCTCCATAAATTAAATTAGTACCCTTGAATTTACTTTGGAAGAAGTTCTGTACTGCCTCCAGCCACATGCCAGCCTTCATCAAGGAGAGCCTTGTTTGAATTCCAGCAGCCAGAGCAAAGGTGCCCCTGTGAGATACACCCATACACGTAGGGATAATTCAGATAATCAGAAAGAAAAGTACAAGGTTTTACAGCAAAAAGACAGGACACATTGCTGACCTCCAAGACGTGCTGTAAGAACCATGTGCTTCTCTAGGCTTTTGAAAAGGGCGAGGGATGCAAATGGTGACATAGGCAGGGGACAGTGCTTTCAGCTCTGAGCAGGTGGGTGCATTTGTGGAGTACAGGACAATGTTTCCCTTTTTTAATGCTCCTATCATCTAAATTCAGCCATACAAAATATGTCATTAAGCTTCAAAGTTGATCTCTAGGTGAAGACACTGGAAAAGCTGAGAGTTGTTTTTCTAAGCTGCCTTCAAACTCAGAAAGCTGCACTTGACTTGCAAATGTCTAGAAAGCAGCTGCAAAAATTATATTGAGTCATTCATTTAAAAACTAAGGCATTTTTTAAATTCTTGATTTTATTTTATAGCTTTAAATTCTTCCCTAACTGACAGGGGTATCAAAGTCTCAACTCCAGCTCAGCCCCTACCAGGGGAGACCACATACACTGGTCTGGTTTTATGGACCATGTTCAACAGGAGTCCTAGAAAGCAGAGAATACGGGAATGGCTCTGTATAACTGAGGAACCATAAATCTTTAGCACCTTAGACTTTCCTGAGTGAAGGTGAGAGAAGAAGAAATTTGTCTCTAGCTGTCAGTGTAAATTTTTTATTAAAATGCTGTAAAAGCTTTTTTAAGACCCAAAATAAACTGCTTGCACAGCACTTTTAGCAGAGCTGCACAAGAGAATCACAAAACCCCTCCACAGATTGTGGTCCTCCAGCAAATACAAACCATGCTGTAGCTCTCCTCATTGAAAATAGGATAAGGGCAAATATGCTGACAAGGAAAATACGAGTCTATACAACTTCACATCCAATTTAAACAAAGTTCACATCCATTACAAGCTGGGAAGTGTGTTCGTATTCAAGAGGAACCTGTTTTCCTGTGCCTCAGCAGAACATCCTAAGAGATAAATAGGGGTTGGCCTCCTTCAGAGTAGGACATTCACACCTGCTGTCCTTTGGGAATCATGCCAGCATAACAAGCAATTCCTAAAATGTCCTAGAAGACGTTTTTTAGGTCAGAGTGAACATGGGTGTGGACTCACCCCACATTGTTTTTGAAGTAAAACTATAAGCACTCCCTGGAAGGGGGACCTCAGGAGGTCTCTAGTTCTACCTGATGCTCAGAGCAGGTACAGCTGCAGGGTCAGAAATGGTTGCTTAGGGCTTTATCCGCTGAGGCCTTGAAAACTTCCTAGGATGGAGACCGAACAACCTCTCAGGGCTGGGTGCCCCATGGCCACCCTGCCCCAACGGTGAAGTACTGCAGTGTTGGTTGTTGGAGGGTTATCAAATGCCTGCAGAAGCAAAACTTAGGAGCTAAATAGGGATATGAGAGTCAGATTGACCCATTGCCTGGTGTAGGAGGAAGGCAGTAAGTAATTACTGGCATGTGCTCCCGCTCTTTTATTGATTCCAGGTGTACAACGTTCACTATACTATGAGCATTAATGGAAAAGTACAAGATGGATCAATGGAAATAGATGCTGGAAACAACTTAGAGACATTCAAAACAGGAAGCGGGAGTGAAGAGGCTGTTGAAGTCCATGATTTTCAGATCGTAAGTAGTGCCACCCTTGTCCTTCATGTAACACACTCCAGCGCTGGACTCTTAAGGACACCTTGCTCTGCCTTGACTTCTCTGTCCCAGTCAGTCTCAGGTTCCAGCCTCCAACCATCCGCACAAACCTCTTTGCTCTCCTGGCTTGCTTTCACATAGAGACAGGCAGTTTTCTCCATAAGTGCTTTTTGAAGATCAGACATGCCAGGTACCACTCCGGGAAGTGGTGTGGATTAGGCTGCATCGGGTTTGGCTCCATGCAAGCACTTTGCATTTTCAAACCACTGAGCACAACTATGACATGTGACCTTGGGGTCTTACGAGAAAAACATTCTGTCAGGCTGCAACACAACCCTCACATGATTTCATGTGGTTTGAACTGGAAAAAACACCTCCCCCAAACATCCCTGTTTGAGGAGCATAGGGCCAACACAGTAAGCCAGGGAGACACCAAGGAGAGACCATTGTATAGTGCTTGACCTGGGGAGCTTCCTGTGCCCTGAGGTCAGGGATGGGAGCTGCTCCCCATGGCAGAGGATGGAGGCATTTAGCAGAGTTTATGCATCCGTGCACCAAACACAAGGTGCTGGGCCACTTGGGCTGACAGCAAACATGCTTGGGCACCCCAGCAACTCGTGGCTGCTCAGCGCAGAGCCTGGACTAACAGCTGCCAACCCTCAGCAGAGCTCAGCAGCTCTGAGCTGTACCACCCCTGTCCTACTAAAGGCACATCTATGGGATGTTGCAGAAACCCATTTATAGGGCCCAGACCCTGCAGTTAAATGCTCTCAGGTGCAAAACACTCAACTTCAGAGTTAAGCCTTCTGTAAGTCAAAGCAGCACCTAAAATAAGGATGCTGCTTCTAGGAATCATCTCTGCTTCCCCTTCAGCCACCTTCCCCTTGCTGGATCTAGAAAGGCAAGGAAATTCAGCTCCTTGGCTTCTCAGCAAGAACAAATGAATCCATGCCAAGAGACTCTGGACCCCAACTTTCCCAACAGCTGTGGTTCTGCCTTTATGAAACTCTCATTAGCATCACCATAGCAACATTATTAGCAGCTGAGTAAGACCATCTACAGCGAGCTCTTCTCATTTGCCTTTGCCATTTCACATCTGCACAGAAGCATCAGTCCACTGGAGAACTGCTGAACTCATTTTGCCCCCATGTGTGTTGCTGGTGAGCTACTACCTGTCACAACCAGGTCAGAAATCAGCTCCTAACACCAACCAGCTAAAGGCATCTCCCAGGGACAGTGCCTGCTTGTAATTACAGAGGGCCAGGGACAACCCCAGTGAGAGCAAAGGGATGATGCCACTTGGGTTTTCAGCCAAGAATGCACACAAAGGAGAAAGCAATTGAACAGATGTGCTTCCAACAGACTGGTATTTACATTAGCAGTTTTGGATTGACTGGCACTGCTGGAATGACTGCATGGTCAGAGAAGGCTTGGATTTGGCAATACAAGGGTATTCCTAGCACACTTGGTACACCACAAAGCCTTATGTCCTAGTGCACCCATCCTCACATAGCTATCCCCTCTCTCACTGCTTTACAGGTCATTTTGTTTTGACAGGGGTGTGTCTGGCTACACACGACCTGCAGACACACAGGACATGGCTCAGGTGCCCCGGTACCATCCATCTCAGTGGTGCAAGTTGGAAGGGACCCACAAATACCATTGAGTCCAACTCCTGGCCCTGCACAGGACATCCCCAAGAATCACCCATGTGCCTTAGAGCATTGTCCAAACACTTCTTGAACTCTGTCAGGCTGGTGCTGTGACCACTTCCCTGGGAAACCTGTTCTAGTGCCCAACCACCCTCTGGGTGAAGAACCTTTTCCTGATATCCAACCTAAACCTCCCCTGACACAACTTCAGGCCATTCCCTTGGGTCCTGTCACTGGTCACCAGAGAGAAGAGATCAGTGCCTGCCCCTCATCCTCCCCTCACAAGGAAGTTGTAGCTGCAATGAGGTCTCCCCTCAGTCTCCTCCAGGCTGAACAGACCAAGTGACCTCAGCTGCTGCTCATACGGCTTCCCCTCCAGACTCTTCACCATTGTTATTGCCCTCCTTTGCACACTCTCTAAACAGCTCCATGTCTTTCTCATATTGTGGCACTCAAAACTGCACACAAAAGCATCCATGATGCCCCTTCAGGGCAGATAAGAGGGATCATGCTGCTTTCTCCTGGCAGCTAGAGGCCAGGCAGAAAACCAGCACACCTCAAAGGGCCCTAGGTAATTATATTTAAGTGGTTCACTGGAGCTTGTGCAACCGCATGAAAAACACAGAAGTTTTGCCATTTACAACGAGGTATCTAAATTTATAATGTAGAAGAGAGTTCTTTTATGGGTACCCAAAAACCTAGAGTAGAAACATAGGAACTACAGATAAGGTTCCTGTGGCAAAATGTTGATGCCTGAGGTTCTGGCACAGTTCTGGAAGAGGCATCCCAGGACTTGCAGGAGACTTGCTCCTTCTCTTGCTTAAAACTAGACATCCATGGTTTATGCAATTGCTTTTCACCCTGGTAGGCCACATGAAGTCCCACACACAGATTTCTGCACCAAATTGCCCATCAAAAACTTCCCATTGCTGTCACAGTCACTTTTTGCACAAAATGAACCAAGCTGCCCCCGCATTTTTGTAAAACTGTGTCACAAGGGTGCCACGCCACCAGCTAACACAATTTCAAGACTGCCTACGTTAGGTGCTAAGTTACAGTTCAAATCATGTCAACTAATTCCTTAACAGAGCTACTCCAAGTAGCCTACAGCCTGCATGGAAGGACTTACATAAAACACCCCCCCACTTTCAGAAATCAAGCAAAAACTTCTAGACCCATTTGACCAAAATTGTGAAGCTAAAATGATGAGGGAAGAGCATTTTATTGCTTCTGGTTTTAAATAAGATTAACCTTCAGACTGAAAATTCAGTGGCAATTTTAGCAGAGCTGAGGCACTTTCTTGAGAGTGGTGAGGAGCTGGAGGGCTGTGCACAACCCCCTGCCTTCTGCTTTTGCAGGGCATAACTGGGATCCGTTTTGCTGAAGGAGAAAAGTGTTACATCAAAGCTCAGCCAAAAGCTCACGTCCCTGAAGTTGATGCTATGGCTAAAGCGAGCCTCTCTTCTGAGCTGGTAAGGCGTAGTTTATTTTTTTTTTAACTAATCTTTGTATAGCGAGAGCCTTAAAGAGGTATTTAAGTACAAATAAAAATGGCATTTGAAAGCCACTCTGGCTCATGGTAGCGTTGTTGAAGGTAGGGTAGGATAGCTGAGGATTCATTGACTGGGTGCAAGGAGTCCCTGAAAGGTAAGAAACAAAAAATTGGTGTCAGACATGTCACTGTGTCCAGGGACATCATGAGAGGCTGCACATTACTGAGTGGGGAAGCCACAGACCAATTTCTACCAGATCCACACGTGACCTCCGTGACAAGAGCACCTGCCTGAGACCAGGCTGTGCACAAGGCTGGAAGGGAGAGCGTGGAAGAAGCAGCTGCTTAGTCAATGCAAAGAAGGACCATGGTGGATCCCAGGAGATTTCTATCAATGCTCTTGAGCAGAAGCATGGACTCCATCACTCTAGTCAGTAAAAGGGAATTGTGGAAAACATGGCAAAATTCAGATAACTCAGAAGAAATAATAACTTTTTTTAAAAAAATCTGACTTTGCCTTCTTAGCATAAAACTTAATTTTACAACATGTTAACTGAATTTCATAAAATTTGCATCACAACCAGCACAGAAGCTGCAATTCTCACCCAGATACTGCCAACCCTCCTCACATTTGCACAAAAAGCCGATTGCTTTATGTGCTCAAAGCCCGAGTTTCCCAGAGCTCAGATCCCCAAACTCATTGCTCACACAGGACTCCAGTGACTTGAGTCCAGCTGAGCCTGGACACTGCTGGGGGCCCAGCCTGGCAGGAGAGCACAGGAGATCCACAGCCCCTGTCCCTGGGTTTGCTCCACTCGTGGGAGAATAAAAGCCAGATACAATTAGCTGGGAGAGAGGCGCTGTTAGGGCTGCACCTCCCTGCAGTGGTGCTGTGACTGCTGAACATCTGCTTTAGAATGAAGGGGGAAAAGATCTCTCCAAATAGAGTCAGAATGACAAATGTTACAAAGCCTCCTGAAGCTGGCAGGATTTTCCTCATGATGGGAAAGAGAACTTGCACCAATTCCAGAGAGAGAGCTCCATCTTTCCTGCCTTGCCTTATTTTAAAGGCAGCTGGCCTTGACTCAATGAGCACTATTGCTTGAAGTTCAAATTTTTCATCTTTTTGTAAGAACAAAGTCACAGACCTGAGGACATTATCCTAATGATGCCTTTTCCTGGTCTTAAAATCAAGACTCAAACATGGTTAGAAGGGAAAAAGGGATTTTACCTTTGTATTTATTTTAAGGATCCTTAGGTGCACCACGTCCAGGTGCAATGTGCCGAAATGCCCATGGCAATGCACACCCCTGATAGATCGGGTATAACATTATAGGTCTTACTAATTAGCATATCTATCAAAAACTCCCCAATGAGAGGCTCGAGTGAGCCCCCCTCCCTGAGGAATCTTCCCCTGTATGGTTCTATCTTAGTTTACAAACTGTGTTCTGGAGAGGACCTTGGTGTCTGGGGCTTCTAAGACGTTTAGTCTCCTAACTTAACAAAACAAGTCCAAGAATGTAGGCTAAAACCCACTAAGAGTACAAAAAGCTCTAAAAAGGGTATAAAAGAAAAGGCAAAAAATTCTCATGGCATAACTAAAGTAATCAAAAAGTTATTTCTAATCTTCTACCTGGTGACAGTAAAACTATTTCCTTGTCCTGTTTTTTGTGCATCTTCTCCAAAGATCAATCACCTACGTGACCGATGCAATGAATTGCATGCACAAAGCAGCCGACTTCATGCTACCACTAAGACATTAACTTTTTCCTGTCACTCGACTTTCCAGGCCAGATGTACTACAGGAATGGCAAAGTAGTATTTATTTTTCTAGGCCAAGTCCTCTCTCTGATGTGGAAGTATTTAAGAGAAAGTATGCATATGCTGTTTTCTTACAATGGGCATCATAACAACACTACCTACAAAAACTGTTGAGTAAAATGAGCTTTTATAGATACCCAGGTTCTGGCTGCTCACAAGTCAGGATCATTTCAAACAGAAACAGAGGATATTTTTATTTCTCAAAATTAGATTCAGATATTTCTGATGCTGATAAAAGCTTAAGTGGGAGAACATAAATAAAGAGCAGTAGACAGATTGGATAGCAAACTTAAATGACTTGAGACCTACAAAAGAAATCAATAAACACACTAAAGAAACAACAACTCAAGGGAATAAATTGATCTAGTCAGTTATATAACAAGTTTTGATGACTTTTATGAAAGCAATTCAGAATTTTAACTTTGAAATCATGCTTGTTTTCATGATTCAAAAGTTAGTTTTCTTTTTATATTTCACCATTGCTATAAAATACTTACACATTTTATGTAAAATAATACTTTGAACTAACAACTTTAAAGAATCAATCACTGGCATTTTCATACATTACTTTGAAGACATGAACCAAAAACCTGCAGGGTACACTTCAAAAAGACAGGCTCCTTTAACTTCCACTTCAAGCTTTTGGTCAATTGAATTGCTTTTACCAAACAAGACCTTTAATCAGACCGATCACATTGACTTAGAACTGGAAGCTGGAGCAGTTCTCAAGCTATAATCCTCTCTAAAACTTTTGAACAAGATTCCACCCCTCACCCCCCTTACACACACTGTAAATACAGTTAGATAGTGGGAGTACATCAAATGAGAACGGGGCGTAAGGAAAGATGAGGGGCTTGGGTTTTGCTGGTATTTCATTGCTGCTTTGCTGAAGGTGGTAGATCTTCGGTTTCTACCACCTGAAATTCTGGTGCTTTGGGATGAAAGATCTCTGACACCCAGCCCTCATGCATGGCACAGAAGCCTTCCAGGGTGAGATGGGTGAAATCATAGCCCCAGCAGAGCTGAGAGTGGCTTTGCCCTTCGTTTCAGTGATGGCAGCCTTTCCCCAGGCTTTGGCTCCGCACGATCTGTTCACGTTCATGACATAGAAGGATGCTCAGTATTAGTTGCAGCGGATAATTATACAGTTTGGTGCTCAAGAATTAACAGCGAGCAGGCACATGACTGCTCACTGAGCAGCAAAGGATTTATGCTCTTCTATTTGCAGGAAGATGAAATCATGCCTGTGAGATTTGACAAAAATTCCCTTATCTGGGTGGCTGCAGATGAGCCTATCAAGCATAACAGCTTCCTAAGCCCCAAAATTTTAGAGCTTTGCAGGGATCTTCCCATCTTCTGGCTGCAACCAACATATCCCAAAGGTAACATTTCTTTTATTTGAAAAGTATGTTATCCTTCCCTTCATCTAAATGCCTTCCCTACATCAGGTTTGCTACCAAAACTAGCACATCTGGGAAACCAGACTCCTTCCCTCCCTTGCCTATGCCTTCCTGGGCTTGTGCCCGGACTGTGGCTGTGGAGTTTATCCCCTAGGTATTTTCCATACCTGTATTTACTCAGACAATTTGTGTAGCCCAAGTGGGTGACTTGCTAGGAGATGAAACATTTCCAGAGAGGTCAGCCTCCTTCTACAGAAGGACAAGACAACAGCTTAAACTAGCTCCCAAATGTGTAGGCAGCTGACACCAGGTAGCAGGAACACTGGCCAGGAATTGGGGACCATAGCCTGTCCTGTTTTCTACCCTCCTTCCCCAGAGGAATGCAGTGGAGTGGAAGGAAGATACTTTAAGCCAGCCAGCTGGTGGATGGTTTATGAGATCTTGGGGGCAGTCCCAGCTCTGAAGTTGGGGCCCAAAGGCAAGCTTAGCAAAGGTGTTCAGGAGTCACCAGAGAGACGGCAACTCTTCCAGGTGAATTGAAGGCCTAGAAGGCGCAAAAATATTTATTCCTCCTTGGAGGAATATACCCTTGTTGGGTGGGACAACACATGTGAGAAAAAATTTACCACATTTTAGAGCACCTGTGGATCCAAGCTACCAGTATTTTCCACTTTCCTCATGACCCTGCATATCCCCCTAGGCAACAAAAGAGCAGTATCAAAGCTGTCCAGAACTAAATGTCCTTGAGAGCAGGGCACCATCCTGCCATAAAAGCATTTTAAGAAAGTGAGATGTGTACAGCTGGTCTTCCTAGTGCTGGCAACTGCTGCTGAGTTAATATCAGTGACTATAGGCTGGGTCAAAAAAATCCCAACAAATCTCCTCACACACATTTTGCCTCAAGGAGAGGAAGGAGGTGGGGAAAGGCAATCACAATGCTTTGGACTGGTATTGGCTGCAGACGCAACATAAGAAGGCAAGCAGCTCCCATGAGGATGCTCATCAAGTTTGCCAAGGCACAGTTTTGGCTTTCTCTCTGCCCTCCACCCTCTCCTTTTTTTAATATTTAAAGAAATCACTGAAATATTAGAGAACTACAAGGACACACTCAAGGTAAGATTGTCCTCCGGTGATTATTTCTTCAGATAACCAGAGAAGAGAAATGAAGAGAAACAAGCGCCAATCAGAATCAAACTTTGATGAGGAAGACTTGGAAGCTGCTTCTGAAGAAGTAAACCCCAGGTCACACACTGTGCAGCTGACTCAAGAGCTTGGTCACCAGTCTAATGAAACCAGGCCAATGGGACAGGAAACTGATCAAACACTTAATCCAGACAACCCATACAATGTAAGTATTTGCACTGTAATCTTTCAGAGCCAGGACTGTGTTGGACAGGTAACACTGGTAATGTGGGGTGCACTGCATCTTTTTTTTTTCTTTTTTTTTTTAAATCTGCACAATCTTTGCTTGTTCAGCTTTTCTAGGAAATAAAAATCTGGTAAAACACCTAAGAAGCTCAAAAACGTGTTCCCCCTGTCCTCCCAGCTTTTGTTAGATTTCAGTCTGAAACAAGCACAAGTGCTTGAGGTCAACAAGGTTAAGGCAAGTTGACGCCAAGTTGCTTTTTGAGGTTTGCAGGTCCATATGGAAACAGCACTGGAGATCTGACAAGGGTAGCACCTTCTAAAAACAAACCAAAGCTGGTCTTGATCAGACAGCTGAGCCCCATCATTTAGTATATGAAGAGAGTCCAGTAGCTAGAAACAGGCTTTGCTCTCACAAAATTTAGTACCAGACGTGACTGCTACAGGCGAACACAGCAGAAGTGTCTGGGCGCAAAGAGATTAAGGTCCAGCCAAATAAATTTCTTTCTCAGCCTCTTCTCTATGAGGGTAAGCAAACCTAGAGTAGCAAACAACGGACAGAGAAGAATCTGTTTTGAGACAGCAGCAGTGGGTGGAGGATGACTGTTGTAAAACTTGTTCTCACCCTTCAAGAAGCAGCAGCCCCCAGAAAGAGCAGAGGAGCCACCCCGCTGTGTCCCAACACCTCTGCCACGCTGCAGGAAAGCTGGCTGTGCAGAAGGCACCTTCCAGTCTGCTGCACCAGCGCCAGACAATTTACACCCACCATTTGGTGCAGCAGGAGTAAGTCATTTTAATACAACACTGTCACAAGATAAATGCCTCCTGCTTTGGAAGTAAGTCCCAGCTTTGACTTGACATTTATGCAACAGCAGGAGATCATTATACTGTGACAGCATTCTGCCGAGTTGACATCCCTTAATTAAACTTAAATTAATCACTCCAAATAAAGTGGATCTAAATCGACTCTCTCACGAGGTCAGTAAAACAGCAGTGGCACTGGAATGTAGCTTCCCCTCAGAGCCACTAACGTGACCGTGTCCATGAGGTCTGAGCTGCCCTGCCTCTGGAGGACAGTGGCAGAACTGCCACAGGTCTGCTCCTCCAGGCAGAGGGCAGCCGGGCCGAATGGAGAACAGCCAGACAGATGCAGCCGTCAGACTTCGCTCAGCCCGCAGGGCGGGACGCGCCTTCACCAACAGCTACTGCACCGATGCCCATCGCCACGCTTTCTTAGAGACCGACTCGCTGGACTGGGAAAGACCATTAATTATGCTGCAGGTCTCTCCTGAAGGATGAAATGAATCCTCCCTAGAGCTGTTTCTCTTTACTCACTCAAGTGGAGCCTGGATGATGAGCTCAGGTGACGTTCATGGTGCAGATATGTGAATTCAAGGATGATGAATCCTGACCAAGAAAACATCTTCCCTGCTCTCGGGACTGGGAAGGAGTTGCTGGGGTTCCTAACAACACCCAGCTGGCAGTAGTGTCCTGTACAAGCCCAGACAAGGGATTACACCTTTCTGTGTCACTTTTTTTGTTATGCTGCTACTTTTCTGAATGAAAAATGCTCAGGTAAAGAGCTGACTGGTACTTCAGCATTTGCACATTACTGCTGCTTTTCTTGAAATAACACCAATGTGCAAAGAACAACCAAGTTTCCAAAAGCAGAATATCCAGGTTACCTTTTTTCCTCCCAGAAAGGAGGAAATGAATTTTGGAGGGTAAAGGGTAAAGGTATTTTATGCATACTTTGCTCCATTTAACTCCTTACTGTCAAGCTGCAGAACAGGCAGAATTCTCATTGTCCACAATGCACCTAAGTGTGGCAGGGTGGGAGGGAAGGAACCAGACTGAGAGACAAGAGCAAAATCCTCAGAAAACTGCAGGGGACCAGGGGAATAGTTTCCTAAAAATGCTCTAAAACACATTAAAATACAAAACCTAAAACTGATCATAAAAACCACACCATATAGTTCAGGCATTGTGCCCTACATGAAAGACTCAGGTAACTGTCTTGAAATCTTTTCTATCACTAATATTTAAAGCTTGGGAGGAGCTTACTGTTGCTGGAGCTTTTGCAAGGACTGTAGAATAAAAACAATTAAGTTAGAGCTGCCTGTTGTTCTTTCCATTTTACAAGGGTGATTGCACCAATTCTACACTTCTGCCAAAGAGAGCAAGACAAAAGAAAAAAAATAATAAAGCAAATGCACGGGTCATTTAGTGGGAGTTTTGTCAGCTTCCACAGGCCCAAGACTGCAGGTTTCACCCTTTGTGGGGTTAACAGGAACATGGATGTATTCTGTTATTCCGTGAGAATGAGAGCACCGGGATGACATTTAATATTTTATGTTCCAGCAGCTGGAAGGTGAAGGGATGGCTTTTGACCCCATGCTGGATCACCTGGGCGTGTGCTGCATCGAGTGCCGGCGAAGTTACACCCAGTGCCAGCGGATCTGCGAGCCCCTCATGGGCTACCACCCGTGGCCTTACAACTACCAGGGCTGCCGCACCGCCTGCCGGATCATCATGCCCTGCAGCTGGTGGGTTGCTCGTATCATGGGCGTTGTGTGAGAAAATCCCTTGACAAAAAAACAACCAAAAAAATTGGACCCTCAACAAAACAAGCAGGAATGCAATGACAATGAACTGGTAAAAGACTAACACCAAGGCAGCAGTACCAATCCTGCCTTACAAAAGCTGAATGTGTTTTACTGCACCAAAAGCAAGGTCAGATATTCCAACCGCAAATGAAAATCTCGAGTTAATATTCCATTAGTGTTACAAGAGGCAAGGGTATACTAGCACTTGCTAAATTTAAAAACTGAGACATCCCAAAAAAAGACAATATTAAACTTTGCTCACAAATTGGTTTAGCAGTCCAGAAGCTTGCCCATACATCCAAATTCAGCCTTTCACAGCAAACCCCTCTCTTTCCAAGCTATATGTGAAAATTTACATCCAATTAAGCAACTAGCTCAACTTGTACACTTGGGAGTGCCTTTAATCCATGTAGGTTACTTAAATAAATCACAAGTTAAGTTGCTCCCCGTTGCTATTCAGAGTTGCCAGGTCATTATGAATGGTTATAAACCAATTACAGCATACCTTTCCCACAAAGCTGCTCCAGGGGACACGGGAAAGCGCACATTGTGCTAAATCGGAAACAAACAGCAGGAAAAGGGGCTGTGGAAGGGAATGTGCGTGGCCACAGAATCAAAACCCTTCACACATCCCAACATCAAAGAAGCCCCAGCATCAAGAATCCTGTATCCATGATACCACTGTAGTGTCTAACAAGTATCTGCTATCTAGCTACTACAGCAAAAGTATTTACATGCAGTTGCAGACCAAGGAGTCTCAAGACCCTTCAGAATCTACAACAGCCACTGTTATTTATAAATCCTTGAACTAGACACTTTTGACACAAGATTACAACCCCTCTTTATTTCACATGGATAGCAGCCATTCACACCAGTTCCTTTAGCTTTGCTGAAACTAACATCCCTTCCCCAGAAACTGCTTACCAGAGGGGAAGGAAAAAAAAGAAAGCCTTTTTTTTTTTCCCTCTCTCCTTTCTCACCTCACCCTTTTTGCTTAGGCAAACTCTGCAATTATTGGGATTGATCCCATTACACATTAAATCTCTAAGGAAGGTACTAAGCTGAAACACTCAGAGGTGGAACGACTTTGTATTTCTAGCCTTGAAAAACAAAGATAGAGGTATTATACTGCCTTTATCCATACTATGCATCTTGAACCCTACCAAGTTTATGGAGGCATTTACATGGTCTTTATTAACAAAATGGTTCAATTTTTCTTAAAGTTCGCTTTCTGGGGCATTCATTTTTGTGACTAAACAGCTCTTGAGATGTTGCTAGCCCAGTAATATTATTAACACTGCGTGACACACAGAAAAAAGGAATTAATTTGACATAATCGTGGCTTAAAGAAAATAAAGACAACCTCATGTGGAATGCTAAACTGCATATCTAAAAAGCAAAGTGTTAAATGAGAATAAGATGAGAATAGAATTCAGTATTTTGTTCTATTGTAGCTTTTTAATATGAGCTTCACCTTCCCTTAATCTGAAGGACAGACCTGCTTTGAAATATTTAAATTATAAACTTCTTAAAGTGGGATTTCAAGGCCTGTTAAATTTAAGTTTCTGCTTTTTAAACTGAAAATGACCTTGATCATTATGTTGTTTTAGAAGTATGTCTATCCTATGCTTAGAAAAGTCAGTTTTCCTTTTTTTTTTTTACTGCAGATTAAACAAACACATTAAAAAAACCCAGTTGCTTTCTGTGCTTTTTTCAATGTAGAAGGTGTAACAATTCTCTTACATACTCCTTCAAGAACTGTCTGAAGAGGAAAAGAAGGGCAACAGCAAGTAAAACACTGGAGGCTAAAAGAGAGAAATGTGACTCTGTATATGTCTGAACTAGACTGTTGCTCTCTTTTGCATCTTCAGGCAACCTGTCATCTGCTTCTCCCTGTGTCCCCCAATCAAACAAACAAAGAAACAAACAGCCTCCTTCTGAAGACACAGAAACAACTTTCTTATAGGTGATTTCCATGTCTACACATACTTAACAAAATTACTTATTCCTTAACAAAAGCTTGTAATCATTTGCTTTCTATAGGCAGTCACAAAGCATGTAAGTAAAAAAAGCATCCTGCTCATGGATCTATAGCTGTCACATGTGGCACATACATCCTGAGAACACGTCTGTATGCGCCATGCCACAAAAACCCAAGTGACCATAATGTCTATTTATTTCCAAAAGACAGGCAACAAAATGCCTTCTCCAACTCAAGCTTTAAGCAAGCAAATTCCTATTTACCTACATATCAGATTCAAATAGAGAAAAGTAAAGATCTTGTGCTGCAGCAAGGTTGGGAAAAAATCTTCAGTGTAACATCTGATTTTGAAGGAAAAGTTCTGAGGCAACACAGGAACGACACTAAAACCAAAAAGCCAACAGTGTGAAAAGATGTTGTGATACTCCCTGCAGCTGTGGCTCAGACTCCAGCTCTAACCATCCACAGTGATCCTTTCACTACTGCACAGCGTTTACTACCAGTGTTGAAGTTTCTCACTGCCACCACAAATGTAATACCTTGGCTCACTAAAGAGGTTACAACACATCAGCATTTGGGGAAGTATGGAGCAGGGTGCTCCTTGACTCTGACCCTGTGCTAGCAGAAACCAGCTGAAAGCCTTCCTTTGGCCAAAATTTAGGGAAGGAGGAGAGAAAGGAATGAGCTTGTCATCAACAGTGTTCCCCACCACAGGTGGGTGGATGTTTGTCACAGCACTGCAGTTCCACTAGCCTTAAAACTTAATTACCCATGTGATTTTCCTAGGAGGATTAGAATGGCAGAGCAGATTAGAGCAGAAAAAGGGGATAAATTCAGGCTGGTGAAAAAGAGATGGAAAACAGGAAGCAATTCCATATGATTAAAAAGATTGAAAGCCAGTGATGGGAAGGCAGGAGGAATCTTTTTTCTCAATCTACAGTTCCCTTTCTCCTGACTTATAACAAATGAACCCTTTGTCCTTTTTCATACAGTAATCACCCTCCACTTGTATCTACACTGACAAAGCAAAAAGAAGCTGGGAGTCATGGAAGGGGGGGTGATCTGCCTTCTACCTCCCATGTAACCCTTCACCCCTACTGCAGCACAAAAAAATTCCAAGAAAGTTTCAGTGAAGAACAGACTAATCACTTATTCCATACAGTGCAGTGGAAAAAAAAAAAAAATAGTGAAGCATAAAACTACAGTTGGCAATGAACTGATTGCTGATTGCTGATTGACACGTCTGGGTGGACAGAATCTCTGCTCAGAAAGGGCAAAAGAGAGACTGAACCAGGAGCACCATCTTCTGCTTCTGAGAGGCTCAGCTGGCCTTTTACAAACACACATCTACAAACTGGTCTTTCACAAGCAAAGGTGAGAGAGGCAGCCTTAACCTGCAACAGGCATCTTCCCCGACAGCAGGAGCAAAGAGCAATCCCATCTATGGTATTAAATGGGAAAGCTACTGTTACCTCTTGCTGTCCTGTTCTTGTATTTGCATCAGTACAAATCAGAGCACTGAGGTGAAACTGCCTCGGTCTTCCAGACAGTACTAGCTACACATGACCAAAAGGCTTTGGATAAAAACCCTCAAGCAGTTTGAGCACAATTAAAACATCATTCACTCTGTCCTTGCAGGCAGTTCTCTTCCTCCAGCCAACTTATTAGTGCTGCTACATATTCCACTCACCCTCTCCAATTCCAAAGGAAATTCCCTTTGTCACTGGTTTTTTTCAGAGCCTCTATTCAACCCCCAAGCTACTGTTAGCTTTCTCTTGATCTACAGCTTCTGGTACCATTTTGTGCCTGTGTGTTTTGTCAAGAACAAAATACACTGTTCACAAAGTTTATGAAGCACCTTCCCCCCAGCTTTCCAAGGAAATTTTGCCTACTGCTTTAATCCAATCCCCTCCAAACAAAAAACCCAACACCTCTCCCCCACACACACATTCCCCTCCCCCTATAAGGCAACAAGACCTGCCATTATTGATTAACCCAAACTCAAAGGAGGAACACACACAGATTATCTGCCTGTGCTCAGAAACATGCTGGAATTACGTCTAGACCTGCAAACTTGGCTTACAGGATTGAGATGGACAGGGAGCTCTACCACTTGATTGCTACAAGTTTTAGCCTGAAGCTAAAGCATTATATTTGCATTACATATGCCTCAAGAGTACGAAAGTAGCAATGCATTTTATTTTACTTTTTGCCTTAAGCTAAGTGAATTGAATCTCAAAGCAGTGAAACAGGACCTACTTAATACAAGAATACATTGTGTTTATCTGACATAATACTCCCATGGTCTTTCAGTAAGTGACAGACAGAGGAACCTCTGCTATGTTCTCTTCAGTAAGTAAGAGCAACTTGATTGGCAGAAAACATCTTCAAATTACTTTTTAATTTCTATTTAAGAGATTTTTACCTAGGCTTTTCCCCACAGCAAGCATTTGCTAAGCTCTGCTGTACTCTGAATGACATTTATAAAGCAAGGCTGGCCAAGAGACAAGAACCCAATTTTGTGACAAAGTGAAGCACTCAGACATTTGTCTTCCTTCTACATTAAAAAGGAAGAAATGCTTTTGCGCATAAATAAAAAGCGGCAAAGCACTTATCCAGGAGAATGGGGTTCCAGTACCTATTCCAAATCAAATCAACTCCAATGTTAGCATCCCACATGGATGGGCAAATGCTCTACGTATCGAGCAATCTGCTACTCAGAATTCTCTGAAGGTCAAGAAAACCCTCACGCCAAAGCTAAAAAATCTTCTCGGAAACATGTCCCAAGCATATGCTTTGAGAAACTCTTCCAAGAAGCAGACACTGTTCTGTAAATGTCAAGAGGTAAGGCACACAAAACCCTTTCTAAATCCTATCGACCTCGGTTCATTGCATTCAAAGAGCAGGGTAACATTCAGTTCTGAGGGATATAAAATTTGAGCTTTGGAAAACATATATCAATTCTGAAGCCAGAAGTGATGCAAAAGAAACCAGTGCCCAGCCTGCACTACAGGAAAATCACGATCCCAGTGCATCCAGAAACTGCAATTATGTCAAGACAGTAGTCATAGTCTACATCCAAAAAAAACCTCTCTTTTTCACATTTGTGAGATTTTAAAGTCTTGGTGTCTCTCTACTGCACAGCATAGTAACAATAGTGGGAAAAAAGCCACTGCACTTTCCCAGCATCACTGCAAAATCTAGACTTCTATTCCTCAGGAGGAAGAGAATATATCCTTCCTTCCTCCTCTTTAATTTTCAATCATCATTAATACCTAACAGCTGCAGACTTCACTTGTCCTATTAAAAACATCTGTTCTAACAGCCTTTCCATTTTACCAAGCTCATCCAATTGACACTGTAGGAAAGTAACACATCCAATACAAAGACAACAGGCAAGAGTAACAAACATTCGGGAAAAACCCACATAATTAGGAAAGCAAGGAAAAGTAGCAAACTTAAAACAGCATCCAATGGTTAGGAAGGAATGAAGTGGCTTTCATGGTGCTGTCAATATTTGCAATTCATGGTGTTTCTACAATCACAGAACATTTGGCTATCTCTGAATTCTCAGGAGACAGTGACACATGGACAATGCACGTTCAGCACAACTTTGAGTTCCTCTCTCTCAAGGAATCACAGAGAGGCTGAGGTTGAAAGGCACTCCTGGAAGTGCCCTTGTCCAACCCCCTCGCTCAAGAAGGGGCACCTTGAGCCAGGTGCCCAGGAGCATATTGAGATGGCTTTTGAGCATCTATCAGTCCCTGCAAACTTGTACTCAGGAAGTACAAGCACAGACAGTACTTAGATTCTCAGTTCTTTTTCTCTATTGTTATTTACAATTTGATCATGGCAATAAAGCTGCACTGATGGAAACAATTAAGAACATACAAGTTAACACACAAGTTCTTCTTTAAGCAGTTTCTAGTATTCAGAAATTACATAACTTAAAGCAACTGCATGCTGGCTTTGATTCCAGGCAGTTGCAAAAGATCCTTTATTTTGAATACAGAAGGTAGACAGAGGACCTACTTTTCTGTAAAAATTTCCAGTCACAACAAATTTGCTAACTTCCATCACATGGGACTACAGTTCAATTTATCACATAGGTGGAAAGACTCCAAAGTGGGTATTTTGTGTCTGCATCAAGAATAGTAATCTCATCCTCTCCACTGAATGCATTTTGCTCCTATACATGTCATCTTTTCTTTTGAAGCAGTACATTTACATCCTTACCTATATGCTTTAAGTGATTCCCCTATCAAAAACAATACTAAAAATGAAATAAAGCAGCTTCCATATAGAAAAAGTTGTATTTACAGTTTTATTTAGCAGAGTTAAGGAGCAAACAATTTTAACACTGTTGTGAAAAGTGTTTTTACCCAAAATTGCCAAGATCTAATAAGTTATTGAACAGAAATACCAGGTGTAAGGCAATAATCCTGACCAGCCATTAGAGATCACCCTATCCCAAAGAGCACAGCTGATAAAGGTGGTAGAAAATTTGGACTGATGGACTCAATTCCCAGAAATTAGTCACAGATGATAAAATAGGGTTCCATTCTTGAGTATATCTTTAACATCTGCAGATGAAGGAATTTCTAAAGCACGCAAAATGTAAAGACAATTCCTGTTTTCAAGGGAACATTCAGTGCTTTGAATCCAAGAATGCTATGTCCATACATAGTGGTCAGTACATGACTATGGCAACACATAGATGGTAAAGATCAGAAACAGGATTAGAATTTTTTCCATTCCACATCATCAGGAGGATTTACTTCTACCTTCCTTTTACCAACATCAGACCAGTTGGTGCTCAGAACTGTGCCACCAGACTCCATCTGCAATATGAGAGAGAGCTTGTTTAGTTTGCTGAGAATTCTAGTAATACAAAAGCCACATTTCTTACAGCAAACTTCAAAGAGCAACAGAAATTGTGTACCTATGAAATAAAATTTGACAGAGCCATCATTCCATCATCTCCAGCCCAACAGTACTTTTATCATTACTGGAAACAGTGAGAAGCTGCTTCATTAACAAGAAGCTTTTAAAGGGTCAGTCATGTTCTTGCCTGTGAAGACTACAAATTAAACTAGATACAAGCAATCAAGAGGAGTTTGATCCTTTCAACCCCTGGCAAGTCTTCAAGCTCTGCATGAGCCAAACCTCTACTTCCTTTGATAACACTAATTGAAATGAAGAGAGCAGTGACAAAGCACAACCTTGGACTTAAAGAGTCACATTCACTAGTGTACAGCCCTGTAGCTTTCAGTGAGAGTAGCTGTAACCGTATCTCAGACAGAACCATGGCCATTCACTTATAGGCCCAAAATTTTGGTAACGGAGGTTTTTCCCAACTTATGCAAAGTTTAGTGAATTGTGTCAGTGTGCAAAAGTTACACATTTCTTCAGAGAAAAGAATGAAGACTTACGAACGATTTGTTCATGGCACGTTTTACTTCATCAGTACCATCTGAATAGATTTGCTGGAAGAGTTTATTTAAAGCAGCATCTCCTTCTAACTTCTCATTTTTCTCCTCTTCTTTGATTTCAACTACCAGTTTGTCCCAGTTCCTTGTATAGTGAGAGGATGATGGGTATAAGTGCTGGGTATCTGAAAACAGAAGTGTTAGTTAACTAAGCATTTTCTCACTACTTTGAGAGCAGCAGAGAACACAGACACATGTACCTGATGAATCAGAGATGATAATGGGACATGAAAATGCAAATGGTTTCCTCTAAACTGATATAAGCATTGCAGTAACAAAAAATAAAGGAAACTAAGAAATGCAGTAGTTTATTTTTAGGTAAACAGAGTTACATAATTTTGTTATCCAACACACATAAAAAAAGCTGGCCAACAGCAACACAGATAATTAAAATCCAAATGAGGCAAGAGATACTGGCTGACAGAAAAAAACCAAAACAGCAGCCTAGACCCATAGGAAAAGTTGAACTAAATTTAAAAAAGAAAATCTGAAATCAAAAAATCAGGAAATTCAAATTCTGTCAAAGACAGAATGTTTATCTGTATTAAAAACCCCAGAGTATTAGTTTCCAAGAGAAATGCAATACTTAAGGAAATGATAATTATTTAAGCAACAGGTCACATAACTGCCGTCCTGGGTCTGGCCAGGACAGAGTTAATTTTTTGCAGTAGTGGTGAGGGGCAGAGCCTGAAGCTCTGTGGGCATGGCCAGGAAGATACTCTACACCACCTCAGATCATTGCTGGGGCCGGAGTAAGGGACACTCTTGCATCCCAGAAGAAAGGCAAGGCTTCCAGGCAAGAAAAAGGTGTTGGGAAGGGGAAGCCATCCATCATCAGTTCATCAGTCACCTGGGGTCCACTGGAGCATTTTGCATGTAAATCACTCTCTCTTCTGTAGCCTTTTGTAATTATGTTGCTGCTGTTATTGTTTGTTTTCTAATCTCATTACTGTTTCCAGTAAACTGATTTTTATCTCGACCCTTCACCTACTGTGCCTCCAATTTTCAATCCCACTGCAATGAAAAGGGGGAGGGGAAAGGAGAGTAGGACCGTGACAGTGTCCTTTGGGAGAGTCCCAGTGGGGCACTGAACTGGGGGGCACCATTCCTAAACCACAGCACATGCATGTCACAGCATACAGAACTGCAAAACAGGGATCCAAACAGATAAGCAGAATTAATGATAACCACATATCCTTAACAATTCATCAGACTAACAGAAGTTATGACTAAATTTAATACCTATGTTTCACTAATGGCTTGCAGACTTTCTGTCAATTCTTGGCAGTGAAAACAAGACTATTAGGCTTTTCATTGCAAATATGAAGCTGTGATTTTATAAACAATATTTAACGCAAAACTATTATTAATAACTGCAACTCACTCAATACAAATAAACTATTTAATACTTAACAGTTCAGAGAACAAACCTGGTGTAAATTGTTTTAACTTAGGAGAATCTCCCTGGCCCTCCAGCTTCTCCCATCTTACAGCCTCTGGCTTCTTCATTTTTATCTCAACCTACAAAACACAAGACAAGGAACAAATTAATCCTGATGGCAAACAATTGTGCCAAGCAGCTCCAAAGTTGGATCCTGTAGCTGTAAGAAAATACATACATTTGGTTTTAGAAACACAGCCACTAATATGAAGCCTGTATCACAGCCAAATTTACCTACCTTACAAGATGAGGTTACTCGAGTTCGTCACACATCAAACGAGCTCCCTTGTGCCTGTGCAGCTTTTCTATCAGACTTCAACCCTTTTGTTTAGGACCACTTAACTTTCTTTGGCTTACCATTCACTTGATTCTTTCTATAAATTATGGCATCCCAGAAGTAATGATCAGTCCCAATGTCTCTACACTGCCAGGCTCCAAGGTACCGCCTTTCAAGCATCCCTTTCTTGGCAGTCAGCTCTAATAAACAGCAGTTTTGAAAGACTACAAAATCCAACTTTATCTAAGTTTACATTTCATTTACCAAAAATTTCCATGTTTGATGTGTAGTACACAAACCAGAGAAACACCCTGGGACTATGCAGATCTTCCCACTGGAGAACTTCAGAAACTGTATTAATTTGGTTCAATGAACAAACACTGCTATGGAGAAAACTGTTGAGTATTCATTGACAAAACTGGCAATTAAAAATGGATATGGTTACAATTACCATAGGAGAAACAAAATTAAGTGAAGTATGTCATGCCCTATTCACAACTTCACATATCCCTTTAGACAACCATACTGAAATGTTTTTTCATCATTAACCTTCGCCTTTGGTTACAGGGTTACAAAGTTGCAAAACAATGTCTGCAAAACAAGGACTGTCTAATGTCACTCCAATTCACTTAAGGGGATGTCACAAAGTTCATATGCTGCTACTAATTAACTGAAATCGGTGCTTGCTAACCTTCAGTACTTCCTTATTTGTTAACAGCTCAGCAGAAACAACTTCTTAGTTCTACCTAAAGCCACTACAACCTGGGGATCCCTGCAGACCCAAGAACAAAGGCACCACTGTAAAAGCTAACCTTAGATTCAAACAGCAAGCTCCTTGCACAGCATTATGGTGATCTGAAATGTGAACTTTATTTAATCCATTGTTCAAATCAATCACTGGTAAGCAACATACTGAGGTATCTTATCAAAACAAAAAAAATTAGCTCATTGAAGTTTCAATGCTTCCACATTTGCAATCAGGATGAATTTTAAGAATCAGAATATTCAGTTATGAATGTTTCTTTTTATTTCTTATCCCTCCAGAAGCTACAATTTCCCTAGATAAGTTTAAATACTTATTTTCCACCACTAACGTGTACTGAGAACAACAAAAAGTTTAAGATAAGAGGCATGAAATGTCTTTCAAGGCAGGGGAGAGCTTCATTAAGCTTCTAATTCCAACACCCATACGTACTTGATTTTCCACTCCCTGCATCTGTTGGATTTTCAAAGTTTTCGGCCACTTTACAAGTCACAAATTAAGCATCAGAGCATCTGTTTTTAAAATAAAGTCACAGAACCAGAAACAACCAAATAAAATTAAAATGCTGTTAGTCTGGATGCCCAACCTACCATCCCTAAAAAAGGCCTGTATTCCAGAGTTTAATATCACAATCTGTAAGGAAGTGGAGATTTCTGTTAAACTATGCAGAAGAATTATTCAAACTGTGCAAATAATTATTCTTCAGTAAGACGAAAGAAATAGCAAAGCTACCTCCACTGGACTCTTTTCAAAACTTAGAAAACTGCAACCTTGAAGTTAATTTTTTAGCACCTACACTCATAAATCTAATG
The DNA here is from genome assembly GCA_013399195.1 of Dicrurus megarhynchus. Taxonomy (NCBI): domain Eukaryota; kingdom Metazoa; phylum Chordata; class Aves; order Passeriformes; family Dicruridae; genus Dicrurus; species Dicrurus megarhynchus. Next base: position 162,994 of record VXAD01008756.1, read on the forward strand.
CTCTGTGATTAGCTTAAGGAAGCAAAAAATATTTGAGTATCTAGATATAAGACAATCAAGTAGCTCCACAAGTGGCAGAACTAGCAGGTTTTTTTCCCCCAGTGGATTTGGATCTCCTGAGCCAAACATTTAAGTTAATTATCTACTTACAAAGGAACTAATTAGTTACAAGTGAGACACAAGTACTACATTAAAACAACTCTCCTCTGTTTCTTATATAAACTCTTCTCAACCTGAGGAGACTCAATTGAGTTGTGCACTTAAGTTGAGGAGGCTCTAATGTTAAGATTTTACACTCTGCTTATTAGTGCATCCCCCAACATGTTTTAGGGGAAGGGAAAAAAAAAAGCAAATGCTTGATACTGAAACTGCTCAACCCTATACCTCTTCAATTCCTCTGTCTGTTTTTTCTTACACTAACTCCTCTTGTCCTTACACTTCAGGCTTTCCACCAGTATCTTTTAGTATCTCAAATACAGATTATTTCATCCACACCAAAAATTACCTCTAATGCAATATAATGCTTGATGTGAGCTACTAAAAATGGACTTTTTTCTACTCAGAATACAATCCTCCTCAATGAATCCTTGTAAAGATCTTTGGCTATTCATCAGAGTACTCTGCCCATGCATAAAAAGAAGAAAATAAGGAAGAACTTCAGTTTTGCTGCTCCAGTAATCCCCCTTCTCCTTTTCTAATCTGCTAGATCTTACATTTTCCTCTCTGAAACTGTCCCTAAGCCAGCACGACTGGATAAACATCCCTACTGAAAAGCAAATGACACAAACTAATTCCCACTGTAAGATGCAGATTTCTTTACTCTAAACCATTTCAACCCTGCCAAGCTAGAAGTACACACAGCTGAAGAACTGAGACAGAATGTATTTCTGACATGATTAAACTTCTACTCTGTCTACTACATCCACTTCAATTGAAGTTACTCATTAGGCGAAGTGGCAGGCAGGAGCAAAGCTAGGGAAATCATTAACTTTATACCATTATACAACCACATTTTCCAAAAATATAAAGCTGTAAAGTCCTGCTTGTGAAGGCGCATATTTCTTCAACTTGAGAGCTCTATTTGATCTAAGAAGGAACAACTTTGCAAGTCCCCATTACAGGCACAAATGGCAATAAATGCATTTTAATGAACATTTTAGCACAGATACTGATAGCTATCACACAGAGAAGTAACACATCAGTACGGTCATTTCTGTCATATTTAGCAAAAAAGTACTGTTAGCTTTTTCCTCTCCTTAGAAAAAAAATCACTTGGGCAAGAGAAATACATCAACACTTTGCCAACTACTTTGATTTAACATTTATATTTCATAAAACGTATGCTCTGTATGCCTTGTGCCAACTTTAGAATATAAGACAGGAAAATTTAACTACAAATTAAATGCTCTGCATGCCACTTAAGGACAAGCCTAATTCCTCAGCTTCTCCTTGTAGCTCAAGCCATGAAGCACCTGACCATCTTGGCAGCCCTCTGCTAGAACTTCTCCACTACATCAGTGCCTTTCTTACATTGGCAAGCCTAAAATGGGACATGGTACTCCAGATCTATAAAAAATCCCAATGCAGATATAATACACTTTCTCTTTGAAGTCTCTTGTATTTTGAGTTCAAAGAGAGCAAAGTAAAAAGGAAAAGACACATGGAATTTTGAGAGCAATTCATGCACTACTTGTTTGAAATACCATCTTGAGAGAAACCTACCCCTCTTGAGAAGAGGTTTAAATGAGGGATTTATTGTCTAGAAGAAACACCACCCACAACACAGGTAAGTTTGTACTCAGAGTGTTCTAGTCATAAAAGTAACCAATTTTTTAAAGCCTATCAGGGATCTGGACATGCTAATTTGCAGCTTAATCCAAGTGCTAGCTATCAGAAAAGATGCCAGAGTTACTCTCAAAATCTATTCTGAACCATTTCACTGATAGCATAAAAGTAAGAAAAAACACCTTCTTTTACGACAACTGGCATAAAAGAGCACTTAATTCAATTTTAAGAAATAATTTCTCCCCTTTGGTAAAGATCAAAACAACACTAGTTAGCCAACATTTATTTTCTAGGTAGATACTCACTGTTAAAAAGTCCAAACCTCCAATGAACTTGATTTCACTTGAACTTACATTCTGAGACAGGCATTGTCAATCTGAGATACATTAAAAGAGGAAGAATTTTTACCTTCCACCCTAAAAGGAGATTTTGGTGTACACTGACAAACTGCAAGGGTTTTTTTTTTGTCTAATTTCTACTGTGTTTTGTATTTTACAGTCCATGCTAAGGGAAAGTTCATTTACCACTGGCAAATTTCTGTCAAGCTCTGATCAGATGGATGAAGGAAATCAGAACTGGCAAAGCTTAAGCAACAATTCAGCCATTAATTTTAAGACGCATCAAAAATACCCCTTTCGATTCTGGTGTTCTGCTGTATCAAACACATGAAAACAAGAATTCAGTGTTTCTAATCAACTACTTTGTTATTTACTGAACTACTGACTGCCTTCTCTGAATCGTAAATTTTAAGTGTTTAGAGTTGTCATTTTGTGATCATCTCATGAATTCTGTAGGATAAAATAGAACAATCTTCTAAAAATGTAAGACCTATTCAAATGTACCTCTAAGAGCACATGTGCCTACAGTTCTGGTGTCCTAATTATTCAAAGACCTTTTATATATTGCTTGTAGTCTAAATTCTGAGATTTTTGGTCCATTCTTTAAACAAAATATATTAAGATGAAAATAATTCTACAGTGTTATCACACACAAATAATTATGAGATTTATTCTATAGGCAGTATACTGCAACAGAAGGGATTTATTTAGTTTCTTTGCCAGCTATGTATTATGGAGAAGTGGGGGAAAAAGGTTCAAGTTTCCTCTGACTGATAATACATAGCCAACACAACATTTTTGAATTTTAGAGGAGAAGCTAGCAACACAGATCATTTTAGTATTCTGAAGCTATTTGTCACTTCATTCTCCATGTAAACCGTCATTATTCCAATAGTTCTCAAGACAGATAAAACCCCTTATGCATAGTTTTCTTTTATGCATTTATATAAAGCATGGGCACTGACTTATATGCTTGTAAAAACCAATAGTTTTCACAGTATTAGCAAGTTTAAATCTGTCTCACATCCATCTTCATTCATACAGAAGGAAAAGAATAAAATCAAACTTATTGTTAAATAAGTAAACATCATGCCAATCATAGTGAAGGTTTCTATATGGTCTATCTAAGAAATTGCTCCAACTAGTCCTGCCTAAAAGATGCAAGAAACTTCAGAAAATTATCCATTCACCTTAAATATTAGTTTATAATTTATAGAAAATGCTCAAGAATATACATGGGAGATATCAATCTGCACGAAAGTCTTACAGGGAAAACAAGTACACAAGAGCAGCCAAGTCTCCATTCAAGTGCCTCCAAGCAATTTAATGAAAATATCCTAAACAACAAAGTATCTTGTAAGGATTGGACTGCAATGGTAAGACCCAACTTCAGTTAAAATAAATCTGTTCCTCTTGTTTATCTATTTGTAAACATTTGCCTGTGAATAGAGACTCTGATGACAGTGCAAGAGCGCATGAAAGAGCTCCACTCTTCGCCTTTTCCCTCACATTCAACAAGAGGCATCAGTTCCAGTTAGCTTCACAGGGTATTTCAGAGTTTGCAAAGCAAAATATTGGTTCAAGGAAAAAACCAACATTCCACTGATGCACACAACCACATTCTTGGCATGAAGCTGCTGAGAGTGTGCTTCTACCTCAGACATCTCTATTAAGCAACAAGTATCAACTGTAAAAGAGGCTGAGGCTTTCTAACACCTCCCCAGTTTGCAGCACAACTTTGATCTCTAATTAAAGGACAGTTCTGGGGTAAAGAAACCACTTTTTACCACTTTTTCAAATGGCTCTACACTGCTGCAAGTCATTGCTTGCAAAAAACCCAAGGCACTACAGACTGAAAACTCACAGTAATTGTCCTCAGTCTATTTGTAGATAGGGGGAAAACAGAAAGCACCACCTCAATTTTTCTTCAAGGTCATAAGCACATGTGCTAGAAGCACACAGCCATCTTCACTCTCCTCAGTCTAAGGAGAAGAAAACCCCAAGTACCACCTAGAACACATCAGAAGACCTAGAGAAATTGCTCATGTTACACAAGTTTCCAAGAGAACACTGCAGAATATTCCCTGGAATCCCAAATACACTGACTGACAGACTGAGGAGAAGAGGGAAAAGAATGTGAGGCTGATTGTGCATGTTTAATAACATTAGAAATCCTTACACTATTTGTGCATTTCTACTTTCCTGACGTATTTTCTGAACAAATACAGATTGACTAGTTTTGTCTTAAACATATTTAGTCACTCGTTTAAATTTTTATGCCTTTTTCCTTCTATGAAGGGAGCATGATGACAATATGCCCGCTGAGCTACAGGATAATTGCACCCAGGCAACTTGCTAAGAGCAAACTTGGTCCAGCCTTTACATTTTGGCTCCCTCTCCTGGAAAGAAGTAAAATAACAAGTAGCACCACTAAGGGTACCTTCCTCCCGTGAAATGCTGAATGCAACACGGTTTTCAGCTTCCATTTGTAAGACACCAATCTCAAATTTCTACAGTGCTTTTCGGAGCAGCTGTTACTTTTTGCTTGATCAGATTGCTACAGCCAGACACCTCTGACAGATGATGACTACGATCAATAACATCAATTGATCTAGTTATGATCTATCAGGTGTGCTGTTAATGTACAAAATGCTATGCAGATATAGCAGTACCCTTAAGAGAAGGGCCCAATTCACCTCAATTCAGGTATCCAGCGTTTTCTCACACAAACATTAACCCGAGGCCTCAGGCCATCAGAATTATATGCTGAACAACAAGAGGCAACTCTTAAGTGACTTGCCACTAAATGTGAGCAGGAACCATAATCAACTCAAAGCTGAACTTGCCAGCAGTGTTACCTATTGAACAGCAAGTAAATTTTTTAATTAGGCAAAAAAAAAAAAAGCTTCAAGTATGGCAATAATAGATACCATCAATATTAAAGACAGCCTGTATCATCTGTAAAACTGTTGGCAATTGGAGAATTTAAAACACTAGAGGAATTTCTGAAGACAGAAATTTAAGATTTTATCTCAAAACTGGACTTCATCCACATATTATGCTGTTCTTGAGTTGGCATCAAATTATTTTACCTCTTCTAGTTCACAGCTTGAAGTCACAGTCTGCAGATGATAAACACTAATTTACTTCTGTTCAAACAGAAACCATTGAAACAGCTCAAAACATCTATCTATGCTACCTCTGTAACACTTGCTAGCGTTACACTGTTTTTTTCCAAACAGACTTTTTATCTCAGAGCTTGGCACAGCATGGATTGATAGAAAGGTATAATTTTAATTTCCTTGCTGGGAAAGAAACAATCCTTATGCTAGCAACTGTATTTTTCACCACTGTCAACGCTTGCTGAAAGAACCAATTCAAGACTCTGTGAGTTCTGTCTGCTCTTTGCAGCTACTTCAGAATTTGTAGTTCTGCAAATACAGTTAAGGCTATTTTCTCCTCCTGAATTTGCATCTTTACATTTATGCCTTTGCATTTGTCAAGTGATGCTGAGTTTCAAGCTGAGTATTGAGAAAACCCTCTACAGCTTCTCTTAGTTCCAAAATATCCAGGATTGTTCCATTCTCTGCCAGTTCTCGTTTCATTCTCTATCCATTAAATTTATCAGTTGTATGAAGTTCACGGACCCAAACCATGCACCACACAACCTGCTCATACATTCCACTGTTTTCTCATATAAGTAAAAAAGAAAGGCCAGAGTCTTTGTTGCCCAGCGATGACTAGACAATACTAGTGGCAACCTGGCTCACACATTCAAAGCAGCAACACAAAATAAAGCAGTAGGAACAAATCAAATTATTCTCACCTGAAATTACTAATATGCAGGAATAGATCTGTTTCTATCCCATGAAAACTCAACTTCTTTAGGAGTGCATAGTAAGAAGTTCATATAATTGGGAAGGTAATAAGATCATTTCTTTCCTTCCAAGTCCTTACAAAAGGACTTCATGTAAATAGTACAAAATAATATGTGAATGGTTTGAGAAGTTCTGATCAGTAAGATTAATTTACTCAAAGTAGTATCTGCCTATTTTCCATGCTGCTCATAAGAGCCAACTACATACACAAAGGTAAGAAAAGAAATCTGAATTTCTGGTAATCAAGCACTAAGGCTGCCGCATTCCCTTAAAGCGCTTAATATTTTTCTAAGGAAAATATTCCAAACCTGTAAAGAAGTCTTTGCATACTTAACATAGAGCTGCTTTTAACTTTTTTTCCTTCCAGACTCCCTCTGGTGGTCAGAACAAGGACCAGCTGGGGCATGGTTTAAGTTGTATTCCTTCACTATGCCTTCACAGACAGCCATACACTACTGCTTTCTGCACAAGTTAAGGACATGCTGATGCACTGACTTCCGCAGTTAGAACACCTTCTGTGTTCCCTCCTACCTGTTTTGTCTCAAAAAATAGTCTCTCACAAGTATTTAGGAACAATAACATTTGAAAATAAATGCAAAATATTTACAGTTCAGACACTGCCTGAATGTAACTCAGGCTTTCACCCCACTTTAGGAACCTCAAAGTAAACTAGACTCTAGACTTCTAGAGATAAGCCCAGGCTAGAGATGGCAGTGTGGAAAGACAAAGTCAAGTGAATTTCACAGTGCTCAGTAACATGTAGATGCTTCCTAAGAAAGTAATGGTAAACTTCAAGACAAAATTAAAAGTGTAACACAAGCTAGGTAAGAACATAAAGAAAACAGGACCTCACAGCTACTCTTCCTGACAAGGTCCATCCCCATTCCACTCAAATTTATACAAATACTATTGGACTACCAGATCTTCTACATACTTTGAGCCATGTAAGCTCTTACGCTGTGCGGGGATAAGTAAAGTGCTCAATCACACAACCTGCCCAGGTTTCTTTTACGAAGAGTGGAAAAACAAGACCAGCTTTCTGTGGTAATCCTCTCATGCCATCCTGAAGCCCCTCTTCCATGAAATGATGCAAGAACTATTATAGGTGCCTTTCTGAGAATGGAACAGGTAAACTGGAACATGAGTACACAAGAGAATTTCCATAAGCTCTACAGAACCACTGCTGAAATACAAGAGAACAATCAGCATCACATTCCAGCATCTGGGATTCAGGCTTGGCTCTGTGGACAAAGCATACATCTGTCTATCCATTATGCCAACAAGAAATGCTATGCCAGACCACTGTTTCTTATTTTTCTATACTTGTAATATAAAAGAAGCAAACTGCTGAGACAGAAGCATTCTCTCACACCATACCATTTTCAAGTGTCTCCAGGCATGTACTATTTCCAGGAACAGCATGGAATAGCATGGAATATGCTCTCTTGAAAAGCCACGGACAGTTAACCACATGGTTAACCTTCACCAGCAAAAAGCCATGAAAGGGTAGAGAACTATTTCACCGAAATCTTCCAAGTCTGACTTTTATTTCTTGGGCACACAAAGATAACAATGTTTCACCAGGCAAGACTGGCTCCTAGAAGTTTTGTAAAAGGGTGTTCATGCCTTCCTAATACCTGAATTCTAACAGTGAAGATCACAGTCTTCTTTCTCTAGCAACAAGTGAAAGAATCCTCAACATAACTCTGTCATTTGCACTTCAATAAGCACCATCATATCACTATTTCTGATATTTGCACAAGTTTAGAAAGCCTCCCATAGCCAAAAGACACCTCGAAGAAAGAAAAAGCATTTCTGTATGAAAAGCAAGATATTATGACTGTCGCAGAGAGACAAGGCAATAGAACAGAAACATTTTCAGGATTGGAACGATCAAAGAAACAATTTACACTTTAAGCAACTTACCTTTGTTGAAAGCACTTTAAACGTACTTTGCTCTGGCACTATAGAATGAAGAAGATCAAGCTTTAAGTTGAAGTCTTCACCTGATGGAAGTCTCACTGATGCATTCATCTGTTAAAAGTTGAAAACATGTCTCTGGTCATCTTTGACAGCAGCTCCATTTTCAAGTAAAGGACAGTCATTTCACACAGAGATTAAGTGATTAAATTAATATCATTTCAGACCATGCCTTACACTACTGCATCATTGGACAAGGTCTTTCTAAAATATACTAGAAAATGAACAGAAGATTTCAAATCTTGCTACATGTACTCAAACACCCTACTATCTCGTCAGCTTGATCTGAAGTCCTAAAGGAAGGAATTATATAACAAATGGAGTATCAACATGTTAATAATGGAACATGAAAACAATCTGCAACTTCTCTTCTAGTACACGCAAGCTACAGAACAAGTGCTCAGACTATTTTAACAACCTAAAGCAGATAATAATAACCAAGTATTTCCAGTATTTCATGAAGTATCAAGTTAGTTGAGAATAAGACCCTAACTCTTCAATATTGTCAGCTAAATTAAACATGAAATTCATTGGTACATCATATGGTACTATATTAAAGAGATTACTGTACTTCCTTAAAAATATATTTTGCTGCTACCAATTTTACTGATGCCAAAAGGAAGAAAAACCCACCCAGCAATATTCAGTCCATTTCTGTAACTATCCTAGAGCAAAATATTACTCATTCATACCTATTTTGAGAATACCTTGTCTCTGCCCAAGCCTGCTCCAGACACATGCATAGTCTAATGTTTAAGTCCAGATCACTTCTTCCCCCTCCCCTCCACACACACAGGCAGCTGAAAACCAGATGTTCCCTTGCAGGATGCCCACCTCATACTGCTTCTGTCTAAGTCCTACGGACACTGCTGTGGCCACTGATCCCAAATCACTTGACTGGGCACACACTCATACGCAGCACAACTGTACATAAGAGAAGCTCAGGCAGGACAGCACCCGCCCCACTCTTTTCATGCTACTGCAGCATATAATGATGCCTTAGGTTTTGACTTTTGTATTTTTCAGATCCTGTACTGCTTAGTGTGTAACTCTGAGGTTTCTTGTAGCCTGTTCATTTCTGCTCTCTCATGCTAGGTAGACATAACAAAGCCTCTCGGGCCTGCTCTCCAAGGACACTCAGACCATCCTAGGCCCAAAATGTGTAAACCAAAGACTCTAAAAGGGGGCGGCAAGCTTGGGGATATTACATCATTAAACTGAAGCTTTAATTGGAGAATTAACCCTGATATGCAAATGGACCAAACCTATAAAAGTGTAAAGAACTCGTGAGCTGTCATCCATCTTGGGGTCCATCTTGGCAGTAGCCTCTGGCTCCCCAGGGGGTACCTTGAAGGCCCTTCAAATAAATACCTACCTTTATTTCCTTATTCTGTCTAGTCTCTGTTTCTAGGAGGCCTCTTAAGGCATCAATAATCTTCACTGGCTTGAGTACTACATCTCAGGGAATTTAGGGATGAGTATCAATAACCAATACAAATCACCTTTTTCTCCAAAAACTGCACACTGACATCATCCTTCTGTGCATTCTTGATCATTATGGTCACAATTACTTGAGATTCTGTTTGGTACCAGTCATACCTAAAAAAAAAGGAAACAATTATTTTTTTTTAGATCACACTATATAAAATTAGATCACTTTCTTAACCCATTCACTTTTTAGCTCAGAATATTTAACATCTCAAAAACATTACTTGCACCAGCCACAATGGAACAGGCTTTGAGTTAAGCTCAGCATGAGAATGAGAAAACAGAAGCCAAAATGCTGATGCTATTCCCCTTCTTCCTGGTTAGGTTTAACCTCCCGAAAGCACCATTCAGTCTGAACAGAAGTGACGGCACTGAGAAACACTTCACTTGGACTGCCATGTTTCTAAAATTACCGCAAAAAACCCTTCTACAGTCATTGTCCTGCTTCTCCAATCCCCAAGCCAAAGAGTAGCTGTATGTCAATTACTTTAAACTTCACATTAAAGATGAAGTCAACTTACTTGATCTTTGGTGGCAGAGGCTGCTGCTGCATATTCTAGTTGATGCACATTCAATTGGAAAGAAAGTTACATCAGTGTAAGTGAAAATATACCATGAAGTACTTTTCAAGGCACAAATCATTTTCTCCAATTGCTCCCCTTTTCTTGATTCCGACTGCTCCCCCTTCCTTGATTTATGTGTGAACATTAACTTACAGGTGAAGCTCTTCACTGTTTGGTCACTTATGGCAGATTACAAATTTAAAAGTTTCAATTTACATTAAATATGTCAGTCTGTAATTTGAACATATTTTATAAATAGCAATTAAGTTCAGCCTAAACTAATTTCTTCCTGGATAAGATGTATACCTGCAAAACATCCAGTGACTACACTACTCATCTATAAATCACGAAGGAAACCTGAAGTAGGTCTGAGAACTCAAGGTTTAACTTTTAAACATAAAATCATTTTAAAAGATTTTTCTTTACATACTATCACCATGCTTCCTGTACATTTTTCTCCTCTGCCCTATTCTTAAAATGTAAAAATTTAGGTAACTATTAAAGAGGGAGCAGAATATCCAATGCAAAGTCCACCTTTTTTTTTTGTCCCAAGAAAAAAAAAAAAAAGGAGAGGTCAATTTCAACATTTCTTATGAAGATTTCCAATAAAAAAAAAACGAAAACTGAAAGCTGAGTAGGTTACAACAGAAAAAGGAAATCTGCATAAACTATCCGCAAGCTTCTGTGAAAAAAAAAAAGTTACTTTCTAACAGTCCCAATCAAGTTAGAACTGACAACACAATTAACCACAACTGGTTAATTTGTAAATTAGGCTGCAGACTGCAAGCCAGAAAGTTAACATTTACCTCAATGAAGGTACAGTAACTGCCAGATTTGTTAACCATTCCTAAGAGCTTTCAAGTTTCAAATTTTGCAACCTTGGTCTCAAACAAAACACTCATGTTTAGAAGAAAAGTTAAATCCTTCAGAATTGCATGCAATAGGAAAAATTCTTTTTAAAGCTTGGAAGTGAAACCACTGAAGCAGAAAATATACGCTAACAAAAAAGTCATAATAGTAAACATATTAAGGAAAACATCTTACCAAATCTGTCTGTGATGCTGCAAAAAGAAAAGAGTTGCATTTTCAGAAAAAGATATATTAAACTTAACAAGGCACAGTCTTATTCTAGCTTGCTTCAGTTACTCCAGACATCCTGTATTTACTCCAGTCTCAACAACAGAGGAGGTAACAACATGTCAGTTCTACCTCTAGTACTTTGCTTTCATGACACTCTACTTTTTAATCAGACTTCAATCAGCAACTTGTGCAAACCAACAACTCTAATGTAAAGCATGTTCTGATTAACATATTCTGAATCAACAAACTTTCCATTACATTCCCTTGCTCACCTGAAACTGATACAGGCCTTTTTTAATGAAAACAACATCACAGGAAAAAAAAGTTTAAAAAAATCCCTTTCTGGGAGTCTGCATTAGGTTTATCATCCATTCATCCACAGAAATAGCACAAAGCTCTCATCACATTTTTATCTCATGCTAGGGAAACCCCACTGGGGAATGAGAAATTTGAAAATTTGGCAGAGAAATTCACTCACATGACCCTAAGTATACTGTAATACTTGTATGTAAACTATAGCTCAGTATCTCCTCTTCTAAATATTTTTTTCTAAAATATTTCAGATTAAGTATGTTTGAAAACAAACAAACTTTCCCTTTGCTTCTTTATAATGCACACTGACAAAAAGAGATTAAAAAAAATTAAGCTGCAATGAAGAACTCAGTTACTGCTTTGTTGCTGGGTTTGCTTTGTTTTGCTGGCGTATCAGAGAATTAAAAAAATGGCTCAAGAAAGACAAGACACTGCATATTCAGGATAAAACAGGAGAACCCAGTTGCACCAGATAAAACGCTGCAAAATACAATTATGACATTTAAGGAAAAAAGTGTATTATAACCTCTTTCAGAGGAAATTGTCACCCAAAGTAACTCTGCAAAACTGTGCATGTCAATCACTTATCTAATCCTTCTAAATAAAATTAAACCTAGGCAGAAATTTGCTCATCCCTATACAACACAAAAGAGTTCTCCTCTATTTGGGTTTTAGTGAACACATTGACACAAACTTGTTCTATTGCCCCATTCTCCACTGAGCAGCACAGAGAGGAGGGAAAGTCACAACAGGTAGAGGAAAAAAGTACGCGAGTTATTCTGTTCTCTCTCATGAAAATCCCCAGGCAATTTGAGCTCTGTGGATGAGTTGATTGTCAGGGCTGCCTGTCCATAGGAAGGTATGAAAGGAAACACTGCTCACACTCAGCGACTACCACGGGTTAAGTCACCAGAACAGCCATTAGCACCTATGGTACTTCCCACATGGAATCAAGGAGTAAAATCTCCAAATTTCTACCTCTTTCCAACTTTATCTTCTGCAAGACTTGAAAACTTATTTTGATGCAGGTTTTAGATAGCAAGCTGACACACACTTCTACAGTTAAAATTAGTTCGCAGTTGTGTACGAAAAGAAGTTAAAATTAATTACGATTGTCTGATCTTTAAACAAAGTACTCTCCTGGCACAGCTAATTATTACACTAAAAACCCAGTATTAATGTTCCTCTAAATCTGAAAGAAGCATACAAGTGCTAAGGGTGTCTATTCCAAGAGAAACAAGAGATAGAAAAACATGACTTCTAAAAAAGAAAAAACAAATTATTTTGTTCTACGTAAGAGGAAAGCAGTGAATCTTTGAAAAATGTAACACAGCTTCCAAGCACAGGGCATATCAAATCCCTTACAAAGTAGATGTGTTTTTTCTTACCATTTAGTGTTTCTTCACATCTTTTAATCCAAATAGTAAAGATATCATCTACATCTAGAAGAGATCAAACACAGTAATATTAAAACTCTTCAAGTACTGCACGTACTGCATGAAGAAAAATTACTCTCAGTTGCCAACTGGAATAAATCCATCCCAAACTTGTATCAATTTACTAAAAGAGGTGTTATTTCCTATTATCTTCTTGTAAGCTCTGTCATTTTACTTAGGTTTTAAGTATTTTTGTGCAACTCCACTATATATCATATTTAATTAAATTCTAATTAACTTGTAGGAGACTAGATTTTGACTGACACAAATATGCTATTGCTTTCCAGTCTGTTCAACCCCTATGTAACTGTTCAGAAAGCAAGAAGTACAGTTCTACACATTTTTCCATTTTTCTTTTAATTATTTTTTCTAACAGTCACACACTTCCTCTCCAGAGAAATGTCAGGAGAGATGGCCTGTTGTGTGGAGAACCCGAAGTCGTGCAATGTTTCACAAACACCAAGTATTTTCTCTTGGAAGCAAGCTTCCCAGATAGAAACTAATTCACTGGACAATAGCTAAAAACACAGCTCTGTAACAACAGAGTAATCATCTTATTTCAACAATATTCCCAAAAAATATTTCACAGTGAAGAAAGTAAAAAAGTGGCAACATTACTGACCAACTACTAAGAATAACTGAACTTTTTCTCGTTTCACAAGTGAATTCACATTATCAACTATCAGGCAAAGGGCATGAAGAAGCTCAATAAAGAGTTCCTGGTAGACACACACAACACCAAATCTGACTCCACTGCAGCTATACAATGTATATAAAATGTACATAAATTTTGAGGTGCAGCTTAGGTCACAAAATTGATATCCCACTCCTCAAGCCATTTCATCTCCACTTTTCTTCTGCCATCCGACCAGACATCTTAAGAGTTATCTAAATTTTTTACTAAAAGAACGGGCAAACCCTGAAGCAGGCTGCCCAAGGAGGCTGTGGAATCTTCAGTCTTGGAGATACTTGGAACACAATAGTAAAAACACCCAAAACATGGTGTTGCAAACATGCAAGTTCAAAATCAATATTGCTTTTGGCTAGAGCACAGAATTATATGAGCTCCAGAGCTCCCCTGAAACCTAAATTAATCAATATTTTCAAAACTTAGCATGGTAACCTACAAAGACTTTCAAGTTTTGCAGTCTAAGCAAGGTCTTCACTGATCTGGCCTCCCTCATGAGATGAGGAATGCTCTTTTTAACCATGGCCTATGACTACATTGCTATGCAACACAAACTTCAAAAGAAAAGTCCAGTGTTAAAGCCCCTATTTTCCTAGAAGATCCCACTCTTTCCCTGCATCCCAGCACATTTTATAATTTGAGGCAAATTAATTTTTTTTCTCTAAAATTGTATTATCCTCCCAAAGAACTTATAAACAGTTTCTATGAATATCTGCAGTTCAGAAAAACTAACTGGGTCTTCACTTACTGAAAATCTACTAACTCTCAGAGTACAAGAAAAGTAAGAAGTTTCTTTAAAAAGTTGCCACATTCCACCTTTACTAAATTAGTTCAGTGGTCAGAGCAAAAAACCCAAGAAAAATTGAGTAAAATTGTCCTAAATCCACATAGCATGCTGAAGAGGAACAGGTTACACTCGTTCTTCAACTAAGGCAATAGGAACTGCAAAAATCCGCATGCATCACAGGGTTGAGCGAAAGGAGTACTGCTTTCTAATGTTCTTTCGTAACATAAAGAAACGTTGTACATTCATCACATCAAGTCCTATTTCAACATCCTTGGAGGTGGGTAATGGGAAGGTTGCTGTGGTACCCTGGGCCTGTCAGCCCTACCAGTGATGAGCACAAGTGGGAAGCTCATCATTGTCAGCATTCCAGATTGAGATTTAAAACAGCCCTTACATTAGCAAAGAACAGAAACATGTATCCATGTATTTCTGCCCAATTGTGTGGCAAAGAAACCAGCTTTGCCAGCAAAGAATTCCCCACCACAGCAATTCTTCCTAAGGCAGCAACGGCTGAAGTCTCTCTTCATCACCTGCTTGGTGTATGTGGCAAATTTTCCCTCTGTGCTTTGTTCATTTTGCATTAGCTGCATTTAACTGGAAGTTAATTGTGTTGCCAAAATGCCTACGCTTACAATTGTTTTCACCTGGGATCCATGAAACATTCCACAAAGGCAAATTCTGTTACTGACACAAACTTGCCAGCAAATTAGGTTATATATGAAAGAGAATCAACTAAGTCTGTAATTTAAAAAAGGCCTTCAGGAGACTCCTCATCTCGCAGCAGGCCACGGAATTTTGTAATGAGATAGAGGAAGCACAGCAGAAAGTATCTTCAGATAAGGGAGTAATTGGGAAGTGCAAAGCTTCAGAAACACTTCAACTGAGTAAGCAGCAAAACAACAGCAAATTAAATTCAAACAGGTAGAAATGAAGCAATTCAACACAGGAAAGTATGCTGTATTTCAGGGATTCTGAATTGGCCAAGAGGATCCTGGCATTCACTGACTTATCTTAAAAGGTATCTCCAGCTCTGTGTTGTATTCTACAACGTAAATAGAATGTGAAGTTATCCATGCACATGAAAAACCTCAAATTGATATTGGTTGCCTGGGGTCAGGCAAGAGTATGAAAAATAAAGATTAGTCATTCAATTAAATTCAGCAGTGATGAGCTTGGAGATGCACAAAAAGTTACCTCTCAAGTAAGGAAAACTACCTAAGTCAGTGGAAGGAATCTCTTCCTTTCACAGAAAGTTACTAAGGAGAGAACTTGACTAGACTGCAAAGACAAACCTGTCTCTCTACTGTAAAACTAGTGGAGACCATCTAGTTATCCAAACTACCAAAATAGAAAAAATTTAATGAAATTTCTTATTTTCAACTCCTATTCCAAGGCAGCCTAAACTGACAGCTGTGAGTTGCTGCAATTTTACCACATCCCCCTTCTACCACCATTCCACTGGCCCAACACTGCTCTGCCACTTCACTTTTGATGTCTTCAGCACTCAGACCCTTCCTTGGGCCATTTCAACACATTCATCCAGGGAGAAAGGCTTTAAAAATATTAGGTTTCTGCAGACTTAATGCACTGACAGAAGAGGCTAAACAAGCACAAGAGTAATAAGGAGTATGACCACTTGGTATCAAGCACACATTAGCTTAGATTTCCGTGAAACTCCACTTTAAAATGAGAGGATTAGATCATTTATTTGGGAGAGGCAAAGTAATTAAATTTTTGCTAAGCCTACATGCCCCAGCCACTACTATTACAGATAAGACAACAAACTGAAAATATCTGAGACCATGACAGTTCTTATCAGATTAGTGCACTTTGCTCTGTGTAACCTCTCAAGGTGTTTTTTTTACCATTTTCTCTTGCTGTTTGGAAGAGAGGAGAAGGTTTTATTTACAATGGGAGATAGGAGAGGAGAGAAAGGAGTCACAACCATGTTGCAATTGCTTTGTTTTGTGCTTCCCCAAAGCTTTTTGTCTTCTAGCAAAGCTTTCTGTTTTAAGCTACTCCTTTCCTGCTTATCGAATAAAGTCAGGTTTTAAAGAAGTTCTAAGTGTTCCCAAACTAAAAAGTGCCCAAGTCCAGCTGGAAAGCCAACACTGTAAGAAGAAAAAAAGAGAGATAATAAATATGCTTCTGTAATTAAGTGGTATGTAATGTAAGGCAAAAATCCATTTTGTCAGTTTGAAAACCTGCCAAGTTGCACATTCTTTAAGATTGTTCTGTTTAAGAAGAAATTCCAGCTATATATAAGGAACCTGCTCTATTCGAAAACTTCTTTATCACACTTAACACAACAACATTGCCACTATTTATCTTCAAGACCTCCAGGAAGCAGGAAAACATTCCCCCTTCTATAACGAAAAAAATAAATCAGCTACTAATTGCTAAGAACTTTGATCCACATTTTTAAACAGTTTAACACTTTCATGCAGTGACTGCATAAAGGTTTCCAAAAGTCAGACAGCTGATGTTAGGGACCCAATATATTAGCCTTTAAAAAAAACATCTTTGGTCTTCATTTTAATCTAACACATTGCCCATTTTTTTAACATAAGGAGTACTGCACACACAAGAAACTTTAATACTTACTGTCCAACCTCTGTCCCTCTCTGAAAGACTCTAAAGCAGATGCGTAACTTTTGATATGATATTCACCTAACCTGACACAAATAAAGAAAAACACAAGAAAAAAGTGATTACTTTTCAGTGTAATCCACATTCTATAGATATCATGCTGTATTGGTTAAAATGATGTGTAAGAATTTAAATTACCCAAAAGGTGTGTTTTTGAAAAGGCCAGGGCATTATGATAAGCACCCCGAAATAAATGGCTTTATTACAAATGGGTTGCAAGCAGCATGGCATTGAATTTATTCATTCTCAGTATTGTAAAAAGCTTGCACAGAACCATAATCCAAACTCTAGTATTGACCTAGAGATTATCACAATATTCCCGAAGTACCATAAATGATACATACCCTTTTCTAAGAAACGCTACAGCATTATTTGGGTTGAGCTCTAGAGACTTTTTTGCATCCGCAACTGCATCTGTTGAAAGTCAGTTTAAAGTTGAGAAACATAAAAATAACGCTATAAAAAGCAATGAATTGTCAAGTCTCTAAGTAGTGAATTTTTTCTAGGATGTACTATGTTATCTTTCTTAGCTTGCACACAAATCACACTGTTTGAATTAAATCTAGCCACATCTCCACACATGAATCCCTCAGGGAGCTGCAGAGCTCTTATGTAAGATGTAGCATGACTTTCATTCAGCAAAATCCTCTGCTTAGACCTGAAGTGTGATTCTGTTTGTTTGGTTTTTACTGGCAAGAAAAAATAAACCAGATCTTATTCAGTTAATTTTTTTCCCGGGCATTATTCACTTATCACATTCCTACCATGACAGGATTCAGTCTCTACCAAGAACACAACAATGGAAGATACTTACAACACAAAAATCTCGAAATCTGCCTAAAAAGTCTACTTACAAAAAGCTGCCAAGATAATACTAGGCTGGAATCAAATAGAAAGCTGGGACTCTAGAAAACCCATTTCACTGAAAGCTTTGCTGAAACAAAACAATCTAAGATATGAGATTATTAAGTTACAGATAACACTTCCTCTTGTTACTGTATTTGGCTTCAGATTGAAGACATCTCCTGTAAAACAGGTGTTAGGATACACTTGTAAAAGGATTCTTAGACTGAAGATGTTACCAGCATATTTCTGTAGAAGAATATGAGCATAAGCTCGTTGACAATAATATTCGGCATCATCTGGATTCTTTTCCAAAGCTGTTGTCAGTTCCTGTAAACACACATAAAAAAAAAAAAATGAAATAGTACTTAAGAAATCCTCGTAAAACACAGTACCAAACTCTGTCAACTAAGAGACATTTCAGAAGATAAAATCCTAACTGGCTTTTCTGTTTACCTGTTGCTTAGTTCTCAAGCACAAAGCTAAACATCAGAGCCTGAAGTACAAGGAACCTGCCAATTACACCAAATTCAAGCAGACTGCTTCTTACTGCGAAGGAAGTGGGATTTCAAATGCTCTAAACATGAAGTCTAACACAGATGATCCTCCCTATTCCAAAGACCTTCCTACTGTTCTCAGCATACTTGTACACAAATCTGCTGGATTTGAGAGAGAAGTGCAGTATCAGGAATCTGGAAGTCAGTGCACAGTATGTCAAACAGTTGTGTGGAGATAAGACGCTATGAAATACCATATAACACATATTATAGTGCATAAGAGATTGTTTCAATTTATGATGAACACAAAAGCAGCAGAATGAAAGATTTATGGAGCACAGGGCTCAGAGAAGATATTATTGCACAATGGAAATAAGCATAATGTAGTCCTTTGTTATACACTGCTCTCTCTAAGAAAAGTTCATGACTTTGCACAAAGAATAAAATCACAGTGACTTGAAGCACACACCTGGAAAAATCATCTCCAATTCTCTCCTTATTGGTGAGAGAAGTTCTTCCCTTTGCTAGAAGACAGCCAGTCTTTCAAAAGGCAATACAGTACATTGCTACAGTACAGTAACTGTTTGCTAAGCTGACTCCTACTCAGACGTCCACCTAGAATCTAACAAGCATGAATGTAGCTAAGATACAAGCTTTACACCTGAAGAAATATTTGTACAGCACAGCTGCCAAAACTCTGTCCCACCAAGCCAGAGAAAAAAGAAGGGAAGGAGGACTTGCCTTAGTTCTAATTCAGATCAGTTTTTCTGCCTAACAGATGTCACATGAAGAGTTTATGCCACCTAGGAGTTATGTGGACAGAACAGCTTCTTCTAGCAGTGGCACAAGTTCTTACTACATAAGATACACACACGTATAGAGGTACAGCACATAAATCTAAATCCTTGGGGGTCTCTGAAGAAAGGGAGAGGCAGTAGACAGCTGTAGCTTGATCTAATTGTACTGATGCCTTCCTGAGATTTAAAGTCATTCAAAAGCAGTTGCCATTATGGAAATACCCACGGCTACAGGTATTCCACATGGCAGGGACGTGAGGCAACCCACATAGTAAAATTGGTTTGCATTATGCTGAGAGGTGAAGTACTTTTGACATTCAAAAGCAAGCAGGGTCTGACACTGAACGTTAAAAGCACATCCACGTGCAGTGTCACTGCTTTGACAGATTACCTCTCCCCCCAGATATTATTTCCTGTGATTTATGCTGATGACAGATGCACTGATTAGGGCCAGCAACACACGAATGGATTCTCCTACAAAATTAACCTTCACCCCAGGAAAGCAAACCAAACCAAAGCCAAGCATTTTCAACAGTGTGAAATTTCTCTCTTTGTGTGCTTTTTATCAGTAAGTCACCACACCACATTCAGGCACACACACATGGAGAAAGTAACTCCTGTAAGCTATTTGAGAAGCCAAGTAATATTGGACTAGCACTCAGATTATGGACATCAGCAACAGTTACTTAGAACAAGCTTAGACTTTGTCTTCACACTCAAGTATGTGTTATTTCTGCATATTTGACTCAAAGGCCCTTACCATGTGACTAAATTGCAAATCTGTTTCTAAATACACTGGAAAAGTTGATAAATTTTTTTATGTTTACATGAATTAAAGGTGCTTTCTGTCACCCCAAAGTAGCCTATTTTTTCAACTTAAAATAAGAAGTCATTCCTGAGTTCACAGCTTTATCATTCAAACAATATTTCAATTGCATCAGATCCAAGTGCAGAAAGCCAAAGCACAATCTCCAGGAACTAAAGGAATCAAAAATCCCAAGGACACAGTGCAGAAAGGCCAGGCCAACTGGATAGAAGTCTAGCCAGGTACGGAAGCATTACACAGCACCATTTCTACAGAATCTTCTCCAAGAGGAGAAATATTAAGCACATGAACATAGAGACCACACATAAGACCGTGCAAACACAGTGTAGTACCATCTGAGCTCCTAAGTCAGCAAAATACTGCTCTGAACTGTGGGACTTACCAGTTCAGAGACCACCAAGCACAATCTGCCTACTCACTCCAGGAATTTGAAAACAAGGCCTAACAACTGACACCACTATTACTGTGTCAGGTATTAAATAATGCCTATAGAATGTGTTACATAATGTTCTGAAGCACTGAATGCACAAAGAACTGAAATATAAGCTAGAAAAGCAAAACAACTATGTTAATCCAGGAAAAAATACAAGAATACATTCTGACAGTATTCCTTAATACTTCTGACAAACTTTTGGTGTCAGGGATTTTTGCTTTGTTTTCTGGTGGTTTTTTAACCACAAAATGTGAAACTTACATTTTCTTTAGATCTTGAATTAGTTTTATTATGCCAGATAGACTCGGCTATTCCAAACTGGCTTTTGAATGTCATTTATCTTTTGAAAAACTTCTACAAGTTACAGCCTAAACCCCAAAGAACTGAAAAATTTAGCTTCACCATTTTCTTTGTGGAAACATAATTTAGTATCATTTTATGGTTCTACCACCCACTCTCTTCAAGCAGAACTAACCATTTACATCGTCTCCCCTCCCAAGTAGTTAAATAGAAATACTTATCCACCCTCCAGTTCTGTCTTCTCATCAGCCAGCTGCTTTAAGTAAAAATAACCTTAGAAAGCACATTAAAACATATTAACTGATGAAGTCATAGAACACGCCAGGTTGGAAGGGACCTCGAAGGATTATCTCATCTAACCTTTCATGGGAAAGGCAGCCTAGATTAGAGCATCTAGGAACCTCTCCATTCGTGCCTTGAAAAACTCCAGTGATGGGGACTCTACCACGTCCGTGGGGAGGATGTTCCAGTGAGTGATCGTTCTCATCGTACAAAAATTATTTTATGTGGAGATGAAAGGAAGATCAATCGTGGTGCCCACAAATTATAGGGAGAGGAAAAAAATAGACCAGGGCAGAATAAAAACTAAGATGGAATACCTTTCCTCAATAATCTTGGGTCTTTTACATCCACAACTCTTAACTGATTTAGTTATGTGAACTACCATCTACCTACACGGAAGAGAGAGTTGGTTTGTTTTGCTTCCTTCCCCCCTCGCCCCCCGTCTTCTTTGCTACACAGGCAGCACGAGTACTGTGCCAGGACTGCGCCGGGCTCCCCTGCAGCCCGACCCCCGCCCACCCCCGGCCCGGCCCGGCCCGGCCCGGGCCTCACCTGCGCCGCCGCCCCNCAGCCCGGCCTTTCGGGCCTTGAGCCCCTAGAGGTTTGTATCAAATTCTGCAATTTTTTTCTTTTTCAGTTGTTAACCGGTAGCTGTTAGCCGGACCGGTTATGATTAGGCAGTTGCGCAGTTGCGTTGTGAGCATCGTACGCTTGGCTGATCTCTCGTTTTAAAGGAAAAGGGAAGACAATCACCAGAGGAATTGGCTGGCTGGACGGGAGCCGCCAGGACTGAAGTCAGCAGGGCTGGGCAGTAACTGGGTGAAAGGTCATTGCGGCAATGGGATATCGGGACCACGGACCCACTGACCAGCTCCTCGAAGCGGACCCCAGGCTCGGATGGAGGGAAGAACTGCGCCCGCAAGCGTGAGAAGCGAGAGATCGCAGAATCACAGAATCAGTGTGGTTGGAAAAGACCTCTGAGAGAGGTCATAGAGTCCAACCCCTGACTGAACACCACCATGTGAACCAGAGCATGGCACAAAGTCCGGTATTTCCTTTAACACCTCCAGGGATGGTGACTCCACCACCTCCCTGGGCAGCCCATTCCAATATCTAATCACCCTCTCTGTGAAGAAATTATTCCTATTGTCCAACCTAAACCTCCCCTGGTGCAGCTTATGATACCACCAGCAACAGGGGCTAGAGTACTAATTAATGAATTAGTTATATAATCTGTAACCAATGAAGGCTGATGGCTTTGTTAAAATTTATAACCAGTGTGAAGTTTTGGTAATCAGAGAACCTGCCTTTTGTGGGTTACCACCTAGCTCCCTACTTTGTCCTACTCAGAATAAAAAATAGAAATACCTCTCCTCAGTGTGGGAGCTGGTGCTGTGCACCAGGTACCCAGCCCATGTTCAGGACAACAGGGTGGTGGACAGGGCTTCCCAAAGGCAGCCTGAGGCCTCCATCCTCCTCCTCCCTGGACTTCCTCCCGTGAAATGCCTCAGAAATAAAAAAGTGCCTTTTTTACCTCTGTGGCTTCACACACGTGTGGAAAAGAACGGGGGCCTCACTTTTTATTTTCTGACTCAGAAGTGGCTGGGATTAGAGCTGGCGTGTTTTGTTTGGCTGTTGCCACAGGCACAAAGGCAGCTGTGACAGGGGACGGGTCGCTCAAACTCCAAATGTGAGCCTTCATTTTATGATTTACTCCAGCTTCTCCCTTCCTTTGCCATACCAAAGAGGGTTTGAAATACAGATCCACCCAGCTGGCACACCGGAGCCCCAGGGATACAGGGAGGGAGTGATTTCTATTTACTGTCTGTTACACAACAGTCTGCTGCTGGAGATTTTCTCCACTTCTCCAACTGACATAAACTAAACTGACAAATCATTTTCCACGTGTTATAGCTGCATCTACAGCATGAAGTTTAGTTGGTGAAGCTGTAACCTTATGACGCATTTTTAAATTTTTTTTTCCCACATTTCTAGTAAACACCAAAGCAACTTCCCCATATCTAAAAACACTAATGTCAGTCAAGCATTATCACTTCAGGTTTCCTAGAATTATTGTAGTATAGGAAAACATCCCTATTTTATAGTTCGATTAAGAAAACTAACCTCCCTCTTCCGTGCTTCCGTCAATCTAACATAGCCCTCCAGATGAGGACTGTTATCAGATGAGGACTGTTATCAGATACGCTTCCACAATGCTTATCCACATTCCTAGCAATATTGCCAGCACTCCCCAGCTGCAGGGAGTGCTGCCAGATTAACAAACACCGGTGTGGGTATAACCAGCCTTCCCGGAAATGGGGTGAGGTGCGCTGGGTTTGCAGGTGGAAGCCTGACTGCATGGGAATCAGAGGGAAGAAACAATGAACTAACACGGCAGCTGTGGCAGAGAACTCCTTGCTCAATAGTTTGTAGAGTTTCTTTTGTCAAGCAGCAAGACCAGACAATCTCCGCCACAGTTCTGCTCTTATTAGTTCTTCTAGTACTCATGTGCTTAAAGTTATATTTAACCTTATCAACCCATCAATAAAACTCCAACATTAATTCAATCATATAAAGTCATAGTCCCTTTAATTTTATACCAATAGAATCATACTACCAGGCATCATATTTATTATGAACTCACCCCCTGTTGAAACACTGCAACATGCAATTTTTTTGAAGCCCTAATAGTTTGGGCTGTCAGTTGTATCATACAAGCTATAACGACCTTTGCAAAATACACTCAAAATTGTGTGTTGTTTGTCTGTAACATATTGGGAAATGATGGAAAAAGAGAAGTTTAAGTCCAGTTCCTGGATTTAGCTCAACCTTCAGTTCAGCTACAAAAACATACATTACTGCTCTTTAAAAGGATACCCACAGCACACTGACTGCGTTCAAGTCTGTTCAGAAGCAATTTGTGAATTGCTCGTGTCCCACCACAGACCCACACTGACTAACCACATTGTCCTGCTTCTCACTGTATTTTAGTTATTTGTGATGATTGTCAAAATATTATAATAATATAAAAACATTTCAGAGTAAATACAGAAAAATGTTTTTCCATTTGATTTATTTTCATAATAAACCAATTAAAAATACAAAAGAAGGACCCACGGTTCAATGGGCTCCATCATTTAAAAATTTGTCTTTAAATACAAAGTCACTCTGTAATATGAATACATATAACATTAGACCTCTAAACATAACGATCTTATTGATCTTATTTGCATCTATCAAAAATTTGTATGGAAAAAAATTAGCTGAAAAAACTTCCCTGCAACATTGAATATACAGTATTTACAATCAAAACCAAGAACTCTTAGCAGTATTAATCTCCAAAAACCTGCATAAATTGTATATATTTAATTTCCCTCCCCCCTTACAAAATAATCTGAAGTAGAAAGCAAGATTGTTAAGCTTCATAGTTGCAAAATGGCATGAAACATTTGCACCTGTAGTGATGCTGTTAGCTTCTGTAATTAAATATATCTGATGTTTTCATATAAAATATAGACATGGCATTGTCCATTTCTGGAATATATGTTTCGAGTACTCTCAATAGGAGTGTATATTCAATTTTGCACACACAAGAGTTTGTGCTGCAAAAAATGCAAGAGGATACCTGGTTATCAAAGTCTAAAACTGATGTCATTCACTGATATGAAACAGATACTCGATCATAAAAATTCAAACACGTGGAATGAAACTGTCTTACTAAAACTAACTGCTGCTTCCAATGGTGATACACATAAAGATTAAACAGAAAAGGTTACAATAACACTACTGCAATGCAAATCGGCAACAGACTGACAACATAAAAGAAGAAAGAAGTTTGAAACTTTGGCCAACAACCTCAGGAGAAAGTCTTCATAGCATAAAAAGCATGTTCCTTCATGCCTGTACTTTGAAAAATGAGTAATATATAATTTTATTTATATGATAACATTTCGCAATTAACAGAAAATCAAAATCCATCCTAAAGCATGAATTCTAAGAATTAACTGCAGAAATTAAGTAGCTTTGCAACATCATGCTTCAGAATCAAATCATATATACATAACTGAAAAGGTCCCATCACATTTATGAAAATAATCATCCACAGGGTCTTTTTTGTTAAATTATTTAATTATCAATACAAATTGGGTTCCAATGGCTCATTTTCTTGCTTCACTTGAACGTTAGATGGGAAATTATTCGAACTGGACACTACCATCACAAATGGTTGCTGCTGGAATCTCTGCTCCGACTGCTCAGCATCTTCTGCTTTGTCACTCTCTTCCTTCTCCTCTTCTTGTGGGCCAACCTGCTTCGTGTCTGGTGCTTTAATGACTGAAGTGATCACCGTGCCCGACGGGTGAGACACCACCTGTGAGCTGCTGGGCGAGAACGTCACCACGGGGGTAGTGGCACTGAAAGATGGAGACGAAGCCATGTTGACTGTTCCATTGCAAATTGTCTGCACGCTGCTGGTGAGCACCTGCTGAACTTGTGCTGGGCTCAGCACAATCGAGGAAGGAGGCGAGACTGGCTTCTGAGACTGCAGCATGACGTTTTCTTTAAGAACCGTCATGGGCTGGGAAGTAGGAATGGCTTGTAAAATGAATTTCTGTGCTGCTGAGGCTGGATCTGTGCTGGCTATCACTGTAGTAAGAGGCACTGTCTGGAGTGTTACAGTATGCAGCTGCTGATTTCCAGGAGAAACAACCACTGGAACCTGGGTTGGAGTCTGTAAAGTCCTGCTAAGATTAGAGAAGATTATAGGGTCAGAACACTTTCAAGCTGAATTTTGAAAAAATCATTATAGCTTTGCTATAGAAAAAACATTTGGCATCATAAACATTTAATTTACTCAACATTTCCAAAAGAGGTAGCAGAATCTCTCCTAATAAAACAAGAACTGGATCTGACCCCTGAATCCAGCAAGCTGGGTCCCTACGTAAAGGTACCCCACATGAGCAATACTGCCATCACCAAGCTGAACAGCCTGCCTTTGAGACATTCAGTTCATCAGGAAACCTGGGAATCACATCCAAGACCTCCATCTCAAGCATATACCAACATCACAAGCATGACCCACTAGACATCTGCCATCAGTTTCAAAAATTACCCCAGGTAATTAATAAATCACGAGCCTAAATTATTCATAAGTCACACCTCAATTGTCCTGACATCCATATATACATTTAACTCTATTCAAAATATCCACATTGTAGCAGCGCCTGGGCACAACCTTCCCACACTCCCAGGACACAGAGTTCTCTGTCTGCCAGGCACTCACACATCTTCTGGTAAAACAACTGATCAGAACTTGCTCCCAAAACATCATTTTAAGTTAGGAGTGATTTCATCAGTTGCAGGCTCACAGACTTGGGTACCACATAACTGTCAATAGATGTAGAGCTCTGGGGACAACATTAGAGAATTAAGAGCTGTATTGCTTGAGTACAGAGCTACTGCAGTGCACAGTGGTGACTTAAACGTTGAAACATGCTCCAGTCACGCAAATTAAAACAAAACAAGACAAAACCGCCAGAAAACACAAAGGGTTACCAGGGGAGGGAGAGAGGAAGGGAAGGGTAACTGCTCTGACACCCTGCCACAGCTTGTTCCAGGCCACTTTGCCACGCTGTCTCTGGCAATCTTTCTTTCCTTCTGTTTGTCACGCAGAGTTCTCTCCCATCTTCCTGCTTCTCTTCAGTGTTTAGTCCTGCCTGTCCTCCCTCCCCTTTTTTAGTCTTCAGCTCTCCGTTGTGTTTTCTCAAAAATAAAAAAAATTACCTATCTCCACCTCCTAGCTTATTTCTACCCCTGCTGAAATCACTTTAGATGGAAAGCAACTTACTGTCAACATTTGTACTTTCATGTCCATGCACAATACTGCCTGCTCTTCTTTCTGAAGACTGGACTTCACGTATGCCGTATGGGTTGCCTGCTATACATCTACCATGGAATTTCCTCCGTTCCACAGTCCTTCTACCCATATAGGATCTATTTTTCACAGCTCTGTGAAATTCTGCTCGTCAGCATTTAGCCACTGTCCAGTCCAATCCAATTTAGCATATTCAAAACTTCAATTTAAAACCATACTCTGGCTACCACAGTTGCAACAAAAAGCTTACCAAAGCAGGACTTACGTGGTGCTGAAGCTATGGGACAATGTGTATGCAGATGCTGCTGCTGGCCACAGTCCAACCGCAGAGGGAGCTGCATTCCCCCTTTCTTAGTGCAGCAGCAGAGACAAGTGAAGGAATATATGTAGAGGATTTCTCATGTCCCACTCAGCTCAGTCCTCTGGGAAAGGCCTCTAGCTGAACTCCAAAGACTGCTCCAGCAAGAGCAGCCCCAGTAACCCTGCTGGTATCAGGCTCAGAGCACATGGGTATTTCCCTGAGCATCCTCCAGCTGCCAGGCCCTGCTGCAGGCAATCTTTTCCCCAGCTCCCATACGGCTTGGTAATGCAAGGAGCAAAATTTCCATCTGTAGCTTTCTCTTCCTCCCAAAGAAGAAGGTTGCAGTACCCAGCAATGCTGCTATAGCAAACCAAATCCAAATCCTTGCCAATGAGGCTCCCATGCAGGTCTCATCACAGGGGCCATCATAACCATGACACAAAATTTGATGTGACTGACACCAGAGTCAATCTTGAGCCTCTTTTTCACACAATGGAAGAAATCCCAAGGAAGAAGCTCATGGAAATGGAGCTGGTTAAAGATGAAGCACCAGCTCAACTGATTGCTTCTTTCTTTCAAACTTCTGGAGAACTTGGTGCTGGCACAGCAAATACCAACAACCAAGCCTAAAGTGCAAGGCTCAGAATGACAGTACTAAGGCTCATACCAAGTCTCCTAAGGGTTATCAGTGTTAACTATTTTTTTTCCTTCAGCAATTCCCCTGGGACCTTGATAGAAAAGTCACTAATGTCTGTGTCAGGAGTAGCAACAGGGTGAAGACATCCTCTAGGTTCTTTAAAAAATAAAAAAAGTAAACTACCTACAGTTAAACAAACTTGTAGTAAAATCAAAACGTCACATAGGTACAGCTCAACCCAGGGAAGCCTACAGAGACCAGCAGTGCAAGTGGAACAGATATGAAGGAGAGGTAACTGACACTTGCCATTAGAAAAGCATCAAAAGTATCAGAATAGATACCAAGCCAGTTCTTTAATCCATGAAGGAACTTGCCTGAGTTTGAAGGATTAAGAACAACTCAATAGCTGCAATTTTGAAAGCAACAGCTAAAGCTGCTAGCCTGTGCTGGTATGCCCTCCAAGTATTACCTTGAAGCTATCCTGTAGTTGTTTTGTAAAAATACAAGCTGCTAGCTGCCAAGTGGCTTTGAAGGATAACCTCAAAATGTGTGAACTGCATCTAACCAATGCAGAAGGTATCTGCAAAGCACCAGGAGCAACAGCTCTGAGAGACAAAACCAGACCATTTGTCTCAGCACACTGTAATTAGTATCTGCATATTCATCTTAAGCCATTTTATTTCTCTTGAAAGCCAGTCCTGTACCTGAGGTTTACTCCAGATGCTTTGTCTTCTCCATCAGCCAAGATACATAAACCTGTACATACACATATATGCATACACACACAGTGTGAACTTGCCACAAGGGAAGCATACAGCAGTTGTCTGTACAAGCACAGCATAAATATTTATTTATGCTAATGGTGGCCAAGCAAGACATTTGCCTTAATTGTTAAACCTGTTTACTAACTAAAAATCTATCTGTTTAAAGTATTTGCCTGGAATATAATCGAAAAGAATACAGCTTGGTTAATAATTTTGTCTATTTTACAAAAAAAAAAAAAAAGTACACAATATTAAGGTGATTTATTAACACTGGGCTACACTGTTTTAGGTGCCTTAAAGTCTGTATTTTGCTATGTTTCTGAATTTCACTGGCATTTTGCTAACACCCTTTCTTCTCTAAAGTACAAATCTTTTGGGTGATTATTTTAGAAGTTGCTGCTGAGGTTTCAAAAAGAACAAGAACATTGAGCAACAGTGATGGAAAGGAAATGCTGCCATAAAACAATCTGATTACAACTGAGAAAAGAATGACAAAAATTCTGAAGTCATTTTGGCTTGGCAGAAAATGATCATCTATTTCTTGGGCCATTTTTTACTGTTAATGGCCTAGAATTGTGCAGTAACTTATTAGCTCATCAAGAGGTAACTAGTGACAGGCAAGAAAAGCAAGTTTATTTATGGTAATTTATGTGAAATTTATGATATGGAGAAGATACCAAAAATATTGAAGCTACAAGCCAAGGTAAACAAAATATTTCATAGCACAGTAATAAAATGAAACAAAGCAATATTAAGAAATACATAGAGAGAGGTAAGAGAAGACAGAGGTAAAGGACTCTACTCTCAAGGTGTCCTTTTTACTGAACCACAAAGTCTAACAGTCTTCTTTCCAGAATTTTTCAAAAGTGCACAGTCACCTGAATTAAAACTCAGGAACTTTGTTACCAACAGACCTGCAGAACCTCCACCACCTTCTGCAGTGCCAAAGACATGGAAAGAGAGCTCCTATGGGTATCTTCTTATTGTGCAGAAACAAAATTAATCTGACTAGATGACTCTAGTACTTTTAGTCAATAACCAGCTGCCTTCTTGCATACCACAGAAATTAAATCAGAAGTGGGCCTAAGAAAAGGTCTTCTTCAGCTGCAGGAAAATCAAGTGTTTCGTTATAACCAAAGTCTTTGCTGGGATAGAAGTTGTCCATATTGTAAATGTGTTCTGAGAAACACACCCTGTTGTAAGCTAAATTACAGTTTCTTGTAGAAGTCCACTGAGACCACATCAGCCTACTTCTGACCAGCACCTGCCTCGGGAAGGACATTGTTCTCACCAACCTGAAACCTGGATTGCAGTCAAGCCTTCACTTAAGAGATTACAGAGATGAGCTCTTTCTAACAGTCCCCTGTTTCCCTTCCTTTGGGGAAGGCTATGGTAGCTGTGAGCCAGATCCAACAATACCTAGTAGTCATTGTGCTGGAGAGCTTTTAAAAATGCAGCTTGCCTTTGGAGCACTGACAGAAGACTGCTGTCTAGCTACAAACAGAAGCAAAGCACATGCACTGATGGTGGCTGATCAAAGGAAGGTCTCCAGAGGTTGTTTCTGATTATCTGCAAGTTCTCAGCTGGCATGATCCTCTTTTGCCCATGCTCCCCATCAAGTCCCAGGGAGACCTAGGGAGCCCTTGACCAAGACTTACACAAGACTTACTGTGATGATTTTTATTCAGGATACCTATTGAAATGGCACAGGAGCAATGGGCTACAATATTAGCTGACATGCAGATGTGACTCTTGCTCTTATTCAAGAAAAAGGGACTGAAAGCAGATGGTCAGTGCAAAGTCTCAGTAGGACAGTGCCAAACTGGTTCCCTTTGTCTGTGGGGCTATGTGAGCTCGAGCAAAGCCATAGATAGGGTGTGAAGGATGATTACAGAAGATAATGGTGACATTCACTGTGCAACTTACACAAGCCAATGTCTATATAAGGCATGAGATGAAGACACTTAATTTGAAATAGCAGCTGTAATCACATTTTCAGAGTTGATAAACTCCTGCTAGACAAATCTATCTTTTTTTCAGCATCAGCATTGCTGGAGCCAGACCACCAAAGCATCACAGCCTGGACACAGAAACAGATTACAGAACAACAGCAGAAAGCATGTGTTTGCTTGGGGTACATGTGACTTTCAAAGGCAATTGCCCCTGCTTATTGGGACGCATACACAGTGTTGGTGAATTCTTGGCTTCATTGCTGTTCTTACGCAGAATGCTCATGCCCTGAAAAAACATGATTCATGTTCAGCTACTTCCTCCTCCTCTTGAATTAGGCACCCTGCCTATGCAATCCATGCTTATGTCACCTTCAGAAGTGATTTTCTACCTTGAAGGTTGCAAAAAGATCAAGATGAAAACTGTGGCTGATTCATCATGTCAAGGTTCTCCCATTCAGAAGTGAACACAGAGTACATCCCATTGGTCCTCTGTGGTCTGTATAAGCTTTCCCCCAGCTACAGAACTGAGTCAGGATTCTGGTCTTCTAACATGCTCTGTCCAAGCTATCACAATGACAACTTGCAAGTACAGAAAAGAAACAGTAAGCTGAATTTTGACAGAAACAGATTAAAACCTGAAGTGTGCTAAAACATTGCACAGGGTCTGTCAGCAGTCAACTAATTCCAAGTTTCTTGGTATAAAGAGCTGCCAGCTAGAAGGTTCAGCCATGTCCCATTCAGTCAATAACAGAGACAGACATACAACTTAAAATTACTCCCCGTATGATATTCTCTGAACTGTAAGTAGCATAAGAATCTCTTTTCACTCCATCTTAAATCACTACCACTCTAGATTAAAGGTAAATGAAAATGCATCTCTCTGTCTGCAGTCCTCATCATTTAAGGGAGAAATTTACTTGTCCAAACACAGGCACCTTCCAGCCCTGTAGGATGCCCTAGACAAGGTAAATTGCTAGCCCTACAGGTGAGATGCACTTTCTACAGCAACAGAAAGGATGCCCTTTAATACTCAGAATGATCCAATGTACATAGAGCTGAATCCCAGGCCACTGCCTACTAATTCCAAGGCAAAACACAATTACTCCAATAATCCAGGTATTCTGGTTAACCTGTGTCAGTTATTCTGGTTTAAACAGAATTAATTTTACAAGCGCTAAATTCAAAGGAACTTCTTCTTCCTCATAAAAGCTGGCTCATCAGAACAAGTAAGCAATAAAATGCTCATCCAGAGAGGCATTTTTGGTTTTGTCTTATCACTGGAAACATGTGGTGCCAAATTCACCTCCCAGTTACACGACTGGAGACTGCAGTAACTGTGCCTGCATACACTGAGCCAGAACAGTTAGACCTGCAGAACAGCAGTGTGTTTATAGTTCCAAATATTCCCACTGGGGATACTAGATGTTCTCCTCAGTCAGCAAAACCCAGTTTGCTTGACCTGACCCTCTGCTCCTGCCCTGTTTCCCAAGCTTCAATTAGCACATCACAGCCTTTCTGTTTAAGCACTGTGGCTGAAGAGACTTTCATCCTTTGTAAGTAACACTTCTCCTTGTCTCTGTTTCATAGAGCAGCACCAAAACTTGTCCAAAAAGCACATCAAAAGCCATCCAAAAGCCAAGACCTTTCCACTTCAGAGTAAGATACAAGCTTTGTGCAGCTATAAATGAAGTCACTGCCTGTCTCGTGAAGAGCCAACCACAGATTTACACTGGCATGCCCATTCCTTTGAGAAATGCTAAGAGGCCTTGGGGGACTTGGGCTGCAACACTCTCCTTGGGAGTCGTCTGTACCAGGCAGTGCTGCCTAGTGCCAGTCAGGGATGGTGACACAAGCACTTTGCAACAATCTTCAAATGTGATTCTTTTACCAAGTCCCTTAGCAGAGAAGATGCACGTTCAGACATTCTCTGAAGGCTTTGGTTAAGTGTTAAGAAACCAATTGTTTTGACCTCAAAGATGCTCAATATTTTATCTATTATTTTTTTCTTCTCACAACAGAACAGAAGCAAATTGCTGCAGAGGGGTGAACATTTACATGAATAAAACTTTAGAAGCTAAATTGCATAAGACAAATTATATGGGTTCAAGATGTTCATGCTTCAGGGCAGAGCCCAACCAGTATGCATCACAAAACCTTTTGAGGATCATTACCAGACCCTGGTTGCTGTTTTCCCAAAATGATCTTGACTATTTACATGCCCCAACCACTGAACAGCAACTGGCAACCAATGCTGCTATTTGTCCTCATGATTCCCACACTATAAAGTGACTCCAACCACAACCCCAGAGACTGTGTGCATACATCAGAAGGTTTGTCAACTCTTAGTCTACAATGGCAGTCATACTTGCTGTAGATCTTCAAATCATGCAGACCACTCATTTCAACCCTTACAGAAGCCCTACTGTAGCAATTCCGGATGTGTATGCAAACACATTCATCTGCTAAAGAGTTACAGCTGTCTGAACAACCTTTCGTTGCAGCCTTATTATAAAACAATTCCTAAAACATATACTCCAAAAATGTTCAACATGTCATTCTACCTCAACCATTTGAACCTTGCCCTTTGAAGCTGAGCAGAAATATATCTATCATAAATTGCATTTTGAGAACCTGGAATGGGCAGTGTCTATTGCACAGGACTCATCAGTATCTATTTTGCAGCTTGTCCCATCCTGGTTAAAAGCATACCAAGAAGTCTGGATTGCAGTTTTTATTTTCACTCTTAACTGCTCAGACCCCTTAGTATAAACTTTCTTAATCAGCAGTACTTCTATACCACTCTGAAAAGGTTTGATGCTTCTGTTTTTTAACCCCTCCACTTCGTCATCTTGGCTAAGTGCAGTTAGAGACTTCATGGAATGCTCTGGTTAAAAACAATGGATATGAACCAATGTAATACAGAACTCTAAGGATTTAAGGCTTCTGTTTCATTTGAACTTCACACACATATCATCTCTACTATTTTTTCCCTTAGCTTATTACCTGAGGTCTGACTGGGAAATACTGTAATGCAATAACTGGACGCCATAATGTCAGTGAACAGTTTTCCAAATGTTAGGCTGGACTTCTTGCCTGCCTTAAGTCTTACAGATAGTTCTGTTTGTTGTTATCATTCTTTACACCATCTATACTACTGATACTGTTTGTGATACATAATCTAGTGTAGGTCTAGTCTAGAGCTATTTAACTCTGCAAATTGCTGAATTTTCCCCCTATTCATGTTTAGTATCATTGTTCTACCGACTTACATGGTTCAGTATCGCCTCAATTATGTCTGTACTGCTTTCCTTTCCCTGTATTGCCCTTTTCCATTTTCCCAAGTAAATCCTGCTACGAAGGGGTAGGTGCAAAAGAGCCATGACGCTTAAGCGCTGTGTGGTGTTAGCCAGCTGACTCACAAATTAAGAATGGAAGCACAACTGTCTCCCAAATGTCTGCAGATGCACAGCTCCCAAAGGATTATTCTGTTAATTGTTTCCTAAAATCAGAAGCACTTTTTCTTGCAACAGCAGCAAAACGCTAGAGCAGGTAATATGGAGCTTTTCCTTGCAACTGGGGACAATACAGAAGATGAAAAAGATGACAAAATATTCTTACCAAAAAAATTTAAGAAGCAAGAAGGAAAATAATTTTGAAGGTATCATGCAGACCCACCATGTATAATTCGAAAGCAAAGACACCAAACAGTGTAAAAGCAGACATGAAAACACAGCTTCTGCTGTGGGACAGAAATGACAATGTCAATTTTAAAGAGAAGTTGTGTATTTTTCCCTTCTAAATTATATGCATCAGGCCTAACACCATGGAAAAGATGAGCTTCCCTCCACCACAGGCAGTACAGTTGTGTGTGTACCTGTCATATTATGCTGTAGTAACTCTCAATTCCTAGGATGAGCCACAAAGACATTGTTTCACTTCAACCAGACTGGAAGACTAGCATTTCTTGGAAGCAAAACAAAGAATCAACTCTATCTAGCCATCATCCAGTGAATTTATTATTATTCAAATATTTATTTTCTGTACATTTTCCTACCTTATATTCTGAACTGAGGAATTTAACGATTCATCTGGAACATTACTGGTTACAGCTGCATGTCCTTCTGTGAGGGGCTGCAATGGCTGCATTACGTGAACTGTCCGAAAAAGCTGAGTAGGTTGTACTGGCTGTGGAGATTGCATTGTCCTCAAAACTTCTGAAGTCAAGCCAGGTGTCTGCTGCTGTACAACTTCTACGTGCTCCTTCAGCTTAGCAGGCTTTGAGTTTCCTGTTTTTACCACTGAGGTTGATCCTCCTTTTGCTCCTGCGTTTGCAGACGCTCTAGTTCTGCTTGGTTGGTTTCTATTGGCCACAGCAGGCGAGAGCAGAGTTGAATCTGATGATTCAGTGCTAGGGCTCGCATCTTCATCATCAATATAGATGAGATCTTTTGGCATGTCTTTAAATTGATATACCAGGCGCTGACCTTCTACTTTAGCAAGGATTCCTCTTTGGTAATAGTATCTGTTTAAAATGCACACACATCAAGTTACACAGGTTTTTTGTCAAAAACAAAACAAAGCAACAGAACTCACAGAAAGTAAACACACAGCAGCAAGTAAACAAACTTATATGTGTCTAGTTTCTTCATTATAAAAAGTGGCCAATTTAATAGTGTATTTTTTCCTCAAATAATTTTTTTTTAAACTGGTATTTCATGCGATCTTTTAACTCCAACCTTAGATAACTCTGGGGAGAAACAGAAGAACTCCATGACTTGGCAGCTCTGCTATCAACTTTACAACACTTTGTAAAGAGTTGCATGAAACTTTCAATTCTCCTTTTGACTCCTACAGTTCTTTCAGTTATCTGAATTTGTGTTTATTCACCAGTGAGCACAGGGAGACATTTTAGCTACAACAAAGCAAAGGGAACAGGACAGGAGGGCACTACTTCTGTTATATTTACAAATTAATATGACAACTTGGAATTGCGCACACCAAGGTGAGGGGAAATGAAAAGAAATGCATACTGCTCAGATGGATTATCAATCAGCCGATAAGACTGAAGCTTCATGGATGTCTACTTATTTTGCACAGGTTTTTATGTATGAGAAAACTCCCAGCCTGATAGGCAGTGGCACACAATTCTATGTTTTAAAACTGTCTGTACACACAAGTTCAGAGAAGTGGAACCAGAACTGAATTCTAAAACTGTATTTTCCATTGGAGATGGAATCATGTGCAACAAGTAGAAATAATTTAATGAATACACATGAACATTGGCATTTTTTTTCTAAAAGATTCAAATTTTATGTAAAAGGTTTGCCCCACTTGAAATCTTCAGTCTCTTACTTAGTCTGTGTCTGACTGTGAAGATGCAGTTTTGCAGCAGCACTGCAAAAAATGTCTATGCTGAATCTGAAGGTGACTGACTTGGAGTTGAGGTTAGTGAGGGTTACTTTTAGTTAGCTAATTTATTTTGCTGAAATAACTTTTTCATTTCCCAAACTAATAGAATACTAAATTTTTCTGCTATTCAAATTAGATGAGGCATTTAATGTACACAAACACTAAGGCAACAAAAACAGTTTATTATTAAAAATGCACATACCTGAGAGCTCTACCCATTGTTTCATAATTCATGTCAGGTTTGTTTTTGTGTTTTCCCCACAACCTGGACACAGCCTTGGAATCTACCAGTTTGAAAATGCCCTTCTCTCTTTGAGTCCATTTGATATATTTGGGACATGTGGCTTTGTCCTGGAGCAGTGCTAGTAAGAACTCCCAGAGATAAATTGTATTTCCTAGAATAAAAGAATTTCAGACACCAAAAAAAAAAAAGTTAGTTGGCCATATTTTATTAATGATGCAAATAATCTTAAAATTAAGAAGCTGGTATCTTTATAAAATATGTTATAATATCTCATCAAGACCAGGAAATAGTGATGGAAGGGCATGGGAAGAGATCCTTGTGAGTTATTATAATCTAGGTGTACAAATACCCTAGCCACTCTGTAACCTACAGCCAGGCACCAGTCAACCTACAGCCACCCTGTTTGGACCACCACCATTAGAGAGCATTTGTCACTCACGTGCCCATTTCCCTCCTGCCTAATCCAGTTACAGAAGCAGTCACTATTGCTTTACCTTGAATACGAACATGTTCAGTTCTATCCCCTAAAAATGCTGGAAATTAAGCTGTTGCTTAAATGCTTTGCTGAATCGAGGTGAATGTCATAATCCTTTAAAAAGCTAAGCAAAATCCTTGCCTTTAACAATGAGATTTATCTGGGGCAGTCACTGATATCTGCTGAGGTAGGTAAACCTTCAACAGCAAAGTACAGAAAAAAGTAATTTTTTTAAATCCAGTGAGTGCTTGTGCTTGCTGGTAGACAACATTCAAATTTCATTTTACAAACAAGCAGAGACAAACACTTCTATATGGAAATCCATCACATCTGTTCAGTGTTTACTGCATATAAAGAAAGAGTATTAAAATCACAGATTGTGAATACTTAAAACTAGTACAAAATTTGCATTTTTTTTCCCCAAAACCATATTCAAGGAGTCTAAACTCATACGACTAATGAGACCCTTTTCCTGCTTTTTTTTAAGGCTTTTGTTGTTTGATGTTCTTTTGGGAATCTGAATCTGCACATAAGCTTTTTAGTTGTTAGTCTGAGAAAGCAAGAAAAAAACTTCTTGTATCACCTCCCACAAGTAGCTGTGCAAAACCAGCAAAGATAGCAGTGCTAAAGTTTCACAAAAAATGATGCCCAGCAGATCAGAAGGTGACAGGATCCCTTTTCATAGCTTCAATTTAACTCAGCAGATTTTTTCAACTTTAACGACGACCAGTATGAACTTTTTTTCAATAAGAGATCTCTTAAAAATTGAAATTCCCATAATACTAAATTCTAAACTATATTTAGGAAATATTCATCAAAGTCATCAGCACTGGCAATACAAAACTGTTAGCAGCTCCTTCAGCAGGTGGAAGCTTGAAAAATAAGCATTCCTAGAGAAAAAACACTGCCTTTGCCAGTTTACATAAAACAGCCTCCTGGCCTTCAGGTACCCTAAAGGCAAAGGCTAAGACTGCTTAGGCAAGACACAGTGTCAGACAGGAGTGAGAGCATTCCCAGCCATTTACCACCTAATCCATGGCGCTTTTGTTGTAGTCTAGACTAAAAACGCTCAGCTGCATCAAGGCAACCTGAAAATTTGTCACTGCTTAGCCACTAAAAATCACTGTGGAGAGGACTGCAAGAAACAGGTTTGCTTTACTTACAGGCAGGATATTTAACCTCTTCTGAGCCACAGCAGAAGAAATAGGTGGAAAACTCAGCTTTCTCTATGCATCATATCATGTAATTGTATGGAGAGCTTGTAATTTTAGCATACAAGTTCCCCTTACGGAACAGGCACACAGCTCTTGTGATATTCTAGCTGCTTCCCTGACATGGCTGGTCATATTACTATGCTTTTTACTTCAATTCTATGTTCCTAAAAATGCAAAACAAATGGTTTTCATAAGAAGCAGTGGTTTCAGGCAACATGCTCCATTTTATTCCCTTCAGACTTAGAAATTTTGTAACAATGGACAAGTGTGAATTATGGAGTATCCTTGCTATCATCGACAGAACCATTAGACTCTTCTGCCTGTTAATTTTGTGGCTAGCTCCTTCCTTATTTTCTATAATTTCATTTGAGCACCACTTGGATGTTCCTCTGATACTCCTTTCATTTTTACTTACAAATCAGGTTTTAATTAAAAAAAAAAAAAAAAGCAACGAGGCATATTTGAAATTGATGGCATTAACACGTTAAATATTTATTGATTGCCAACAGGTTTTTCTTCCTGTTATTGCAGAAAATGCCTCTTCAAAAGAAAATTACATACTCATTTGTCAGAGCAGAGATTTTTCTGACCTCAAGAGTTTGACATTGTTTTGCCACCAGTGCCCAGGACTGGCTGGGCTGTTGTCCTGGCAAGTACTGCATGCAAGCACATCTGTCCCCAGGTGTACCAGCAGGCACTTGTGACACAGGGGAGGCTCATTCCCAGCTCCCACGGAGCACAGCACAACTCGCTGGGGCCGGGAATCAGCCTTCCCTTCAAACACCAGCCTGGGCACAGGTGCAGTGTTGGACCCCGCAGCAAAGCAACTCAGTTGTTGACAAAACTCACAACACTACTGAACAGTTCAGGCTGAGAAAATTATTTATTGTATCAGTTATGTGGCATTTATTTTTTTTCTATCTTTTAAACACAGGAAGAATGAAAGTATCAAACCCCAAGTTTTCTGCCCAAGCCTTCAAGATGTGCTGTAACTTTTTTCAAAATTCAGGACTTGGTACTTCCTGCTGTCAACTGGCAGCCTTGGTTAGCCTCATGCAGAATTAGACACATACAGATGGAACAGATTTTCAAAGATCATCTGTCAAAATAACCACAGCCTAAGAAATATTAATACAATGCAAAGCACTCCCCAAGACTTCACTCAAAACACAGCAGACTCTGCAGGGATATTGAAGAGTTTCCAAGAACCCTTGCAACTAAAGTGACAAATACATTATTTTCCCAAGGAACTGAGTATTTCACCAAGAAAACTCATGTGCTCATCTTTTCCTTGCCTTGAGATGTTAATCACCCCTGAACATAAGACCTATGTTTACACCACAAGTGAACTGGTGAATTTTTTCGTTTTACAGATCACTCAGAAACAATGTTCTCCTACAAATTTTGGTGACAACTCTTTTGACTTACCCTTTCCATCTTTGTTTTTCTTTTTCACAGATATATTTGGAGTTGTAGTAGGGGACTCAGAACGAGATGGTTTTGGTTTCTTCCCTGAAAGAAACGTCCAGTAAGTCAACTGCAGCTTAAGGGGAAAAAAAAGAAAGAAAGAAAAAAAAAAAAGACCTAGAAAGGGAAGAGATTTGCTTCTCCAATTCAAAAAAGATTCAATTTTTAGTAAGTTGGGAACTTAGTTCTGTGCTCTTTTTCTATGGCAGGATGGACTTCCTATGCTCTTACTGTACTTCTAAAAAAAGACTACACTACACACTTTCCCGAAGTCCATGTACATTGGAAATGTCTGTGGCTATTTAGGTACTCTTAAGAGCACTTGAAACAGACAAGATGAGAAAAATAAGCTATTAACTATGTGTAAGGGCTTAAACAGGAAAAGTTAGACAAAATACAGAGCACTATCATGTTCATTTATTGCCAAAACCGAAGTTAGGGACAAAACAAGCTCATCTGCTTGTTTAATCAATTGCAAGTCTACACTGACAGCAGCAAACTACACTGTCATCTGAAACAAACATTTTTTCAGTCCTATTGTCTTTTACACCTTTTTCATAGTGGCTGCAGATAAAGGGAAGTCACTTGTTTATGAAGATCAGAACAACCAGTAACAGGCTCTGAAAAAATACCAGTTTTTAAAGTCGTAAGCATGGTGGCTCTCTGGTGAGGAGGACTGAAAGGAAGAAGTTACTTAAAACTGATTACAAAAATGAAGAGCACTCATTTGAAAATGTTGAGAAATCACCTACTGACACATAAGGGAATAAAAAAGCTAAGTCATGCTGAAGTATTTTTCAATATAAAACCTTGAGCCTATTCTTTTTTTAGTTCTCATTCCCTGCAATGGCAGCTTTTACAAGTGATGTAATTAATCAGAAACCTTCAAAACTTTCTTAAGAAATAACAATTTATCTTACCAGGTTTTGCAGTGACCCCTTACTACATTGACATTATCTATATTATTACCTATCATCTTTTGAGAGGCAGAATAGACTAAGAAGACACAAGACTCAGAGAAACATATTTCTAGTTCAGATAGAATACTGTCATAGTTAAAAATACAAAGGAAATTTTTTTCCTCTATTTATTGCATTCCAAAAGAGTTGATGTTCAAAAGAGGCCAGACCAAAAGTTCTGTGCAATCCCATACACTCTAACTTTCCAGTTCTGGTTTTGAGGGGCTATTTTAGTAAGGAAACAGCTCTGCTGCAGAGTGAGAGGGGGTTTTTCACTAGCTCTAAAAAAAACCAAAACAACTCAGTGCCAGCTGGCACTACTTCCTTCGTCCTAAACTTCCAGGTATCCACAGAGAAGTCATAAGAAACTTTGGCTTAAGCACTCACTTTTTGACATTAGCAGTCTTGCTAAGTCCATCTTTGTACCTTTTTCTTTCTCTTTTTTTGACAGAGCATGGGAGAGGAAGGATAGCTAGTTGAGACAGCTATAGTGAGTAAACTAACAATACCTGCAGTCCTCTAACTTTCTTGCTTCCATCCAGACAGGATTCATGACTGAGGATGGGACACAAACAACACCCACTGTGTTGGCCAGTAATGTCTTCCTTGATTTGAAAGAAGGTGGGAGGGAGGAAATCCTACAACATTGTTTTCTTCATATATCGTGATATGAAAGGACAAAGAACTACTGGTGTACATTTTTAGCAGTTTTTCTCCACTCATCATTGTAGGTTGCAGAAATGTCTGTTCTACCTAAAATGTCCTAGATGAAGTCACTCTGAAGCATGGATGAGCTTCTAATGCTCAAGAAGCCCCTCAGGGTAACTTTAGCTAAGTGCTTTCCCCACCTAGAGCTGTGGGAAAACTCTGTTGTCTTGTTTCCCCTCTTGAACAGGTGTAAATGTAGCCATTAAGGAGTAGGGAGTGTTATTTTGATGTCACTAATTTAGACATTATGTCTAAATGAGTTCAGTTTTTAGAAGTAAATGAAGTGGATGAGAGTTCAATTAGGTCACCACTGAACTACTCTGGGTCGGCTTCAGGAAACTTAAATACTGATCCCATATAATTTATGCACTTCTGACTAGAGATAACCGAGGCTACTAAATATGAGTACGACTGCAAGAGCAATTCTAGGCTCTCTCTCTTCAGCCTAGACTACTTCAGGACTCTTCCAGAAGCCCATCCAAAATTAGAAACCCGTGAAGAATGTGAAACTTGTTTACAGAAATGTATTGCTGTTACTGCTGTATATCTGGGCTAGAGATACTTTGTTTGGATAGTTTCAGACTACACTGTGATCTATAATCTCCAGGTGCTGACTGATACCATCAAAAAAGCAGTTAACAGAGACACACCAGATATGTTTCCTTTGTTTAAAAGAAGATTTTTTTTAAAAGCACATTTAGCATTAGCACGCTTCCTCCTTCGCTTCAATAGAGCATGAATTTGTTATTTTTCAGAGTACATCACTAAATTCCTTTTCAGGAGAGAATTTTACATAGAGGAAGGATAAAAAGTGTGCAAGAGCTAAGCCTTATGTGGGGCTACCATAATTTGGATAGCTAATTGGATTTATAATTGGTATTTTCACTTTCCTATTTCCGTAGCTGTAAAACACGTTAGGTTGGAAATTGATGCTACAAATTAAGGTGGTATTAGGCAGTGCGATGTTCCTGATCCTGATTAAATATTTTATACCACACTAGAAAATGTAAAATCCATTTTACTGCACTATTTTCAGTGAGTTTTGTTAAAAAAATAATGTATGTACAAACAAACTAAATGGTATATATATAAAACATTATGTATATAACTTATGTGACCACCTGCTGCCAAATATCTCCCAAGCAAACACAGAACTGAAGGTATTAATATAGCAAATTTCAAAGTTTCTTTGTCTGGCATCCCCTTGTTTTTCCTGTCTTTCTGATTCATAGCTGGGCAGCTCAGTGCTCAGACATTCATGAGTACGAACATCATGCTGAACACGGGTTTCGAGTTGAGCAGATGGGTGGATACAGCTCTCCTGCTGCAGCAAGAAGGCCAAAAGGAAACGAAGTGAAATCACCACATTGCTTCTTG
The DNA here is from genome assembly GCA_013399195.1 of Dicrurus megarhynchus. Classification (NCBI taxonomy): domain Eukaryota; kingdom Metazoa; phylum Chordata; class Aves; order Passeriformes; family Dicruridae; genus Dicrurus; species Dicrurus megarhynchus. The sequence continues at coordinate 205,335 of VXAD01008756.1, forward strand.
TTAACATTCTCTTGGAGGAGCTCTACTTGGCAGGGCCATTCTGGTCCAGTTAGCTGGCAATGCTCTGCACTATGAACCCCTCTAAGTTTAGCTAACGGCTTATATATGCTAGAAGTCTATAAAGGAGGCCTATAAAATCTATAAAAACCCTATAAAATCACGAGTGATATGGATAGGGTGAAATGATCACCATACTTTGCCACACCTCAAAAAAGGCCAGAAAAGGGAAACAAAGCGTATTTAAAAAAAAAAACAACCCTACAAACAAACCCCCAAAAGAATCCCACCCACACACTGCACATTATCCTAAAGTGCACTACAAATGTAATAACATTTTCCAGCAATTCTTGTACAACAATGCCTTACAAATCCCCAGACATTTTGAAGTAACACTTCTACATCACTCAGACCATACCATCTACCTCACCAAGTGTCAAGACCACTGAAAACTAGTACTTAATGAAACACCAAGCTGATGCATCTTTTCTTGTATTTTTTGTTTTCTAAAACAAATACACACATCTTCTGTGAAGCAACTGGTTTTCTAACCTACAGCTAGGGAAGCGGAAGGAGTGGGAGTAAGCAGAAGCACAACACGAAAGAGTATGAAAGCATCAAACCAAAGAGGTTAAATGTCTGGCAGACAGCAGCTCCTCGTTCTGACCCACACAGCAGTCAACATCAAAAAAGAAGAAGGGAAGAAAAGAACAAACAAAAACCCCTCAGTTTAAAATCCTCTTACAGTTGGTTGTCTCACAGTAGTGTGCACAGCCACAGTAGCTTCCCCAGCAGCACTTTCAGGGCAGCTGCTGGTAAAGCTCTCCTCCACAGCAGTTTCAGTTCAGCTTTCTTAGGGGAATCAGAGACTTCCTGACCCACACCCGTCCCTATGAAACCTTGTGACATGCACGGGGCTCAGGAGGCTTTCCCAAGATCGTCACAGGCCAATATGATCTCTCTCACACATAACAATTCCCAACATTTGGAATTAGCAGCAAAAGTAGCAGCAAAAATGCACTCCTATTCCACAGGAGTATGTCTGGGTAGGAGAAGCCTTATTCTGGAAGGCTGTTACACAGGAGAACCTGTAAAAGTCCTCATGCTCTAGGATGAGCTCTAGGATTAGTTGCAGAAACATAACCTCCTTAGTTTATTTTTCTTTTTATATTAATTTTGTGCAAGAGCATTTAACATCTATCTACAGCATGACTCTCTTTTCCTGCAGACACCAGCTTCAGAGCCTCTAATGGGGTCCATGCTGAAGCACGGTGGGAAAACAGGAGCAGAATGTCTGGCTAACAGCACTTCATTACTCTTTGGCACAGCACCGACTGCAGTGGAACATCACTACACTATGTAATCTAGTACAAATGGGACTAACACTTACTATAGCATGCAGCTATTAATAAAATACAAAAAAATCAGTTATATTTAAGAAAAGCTAAAAATCCCTCCCAATTGTCATCCCATATTCTGAATCGGTCAAGTATCTTCAGCTGAAGCTAAGAGCTAATGAAATTACTTCAGGATTCACGGCAGCAAAAGCTCTATGGCTTGTATTGCAATTCTGCTCTGAAGAAGAAACTATAAAAAGGAACAAGCAGAAATTCCTGTGGGATAAGCCATCATTGCTACCTCTACAGCATCATTAGTCTAAGCACCCTTATATGTGCTCACACTACGCAGGAAGAAAACGCTTTCCCTGAATTTCTGGCTGAGCCCACTCAGTTATTTTGGCCTGACACCCAGAATGGTTCCAGACACCCACAGGGAAGTGACCATGCCCACCCACTACTCTCTAGCTCCACACTGCTGTTCTCTGGTAGCATCTCACCTTTTTTCTTCTTTGGTTGTTCAAATTCTGGAGTCTCTGGTGATTCAGAGTAAGGGTCTGGGGCTTGGTGAACTTCCACCACCTCAGGGATGCCATCGAGCGTGACTGACACGTGTGTGATAGGAGGCACCATTTCTTCCTCTTCAGTTGCACCAAACATAGTTGCTTAAGAGAAAAGGATAAAAGGAGCATTTTCACATAGCCATGACGACTTTAAAAAGCTGGCTTTACAGCAAAAATTCAAACATAGAATACAATAAAACTATGACATTTAAGTCCTTCAAGTGAGAGAAGACTAGTTTATAATTCACCATGTGTTCCGGCAACATTTTACACAAGCAGAAGCACTACTAGAACAATTTAATGACAGAACCCACCCCACATAAAAGCACCATTATCTGTTTTTTCACATTCATATTTAAGGCAATCTGCAAATGTAAGTATATATTCTTTTATCCTGACAACATAAAACATCAACCAAACAAAACACTGCAATCTAAACCATCCAACTTCATTCATATCTTCCCTCTGTAATTTTTGACTCTTCCTTTTCCTGTTCAACTCTGGCATGGCAATGAAACCCTTCATTGCTTACAGCACTGGATATCTGATATCCAAACTATGTACATGAAGGCTATCTGGAAGTTATAAAAAAATCTTACCAATTCCATGCAACCATACTGCAGTGAATCCCTCCTCCTTTCACAAATAAACCTTGCAAATACTGATTGGATTTTCATAAAAAAACTTACTCATTCTTTTTTCATCTAACATAGGATCAGGGGAGTCCATATTGAGAAGTGCTTCAGCAGCCTCAATTGTTTCCATTGTTTCATCTCCATTATGACAAGATGCTTCAACTAAAACCAAGGGAAAAAAAATAATTCTTACGAAGCTACGAACTAGACTTAGAGTTTAACATGATATTTATTCCTATTTCATTTCCAGAAAAAAAAAAAGAAAAAGTGATAAACATGGTCTTCTACTAGATGTGTAGCAACAGATTAGCTGGGGAGAAAATGCACACTGCAATAATTTATTTACTACAGTATATTTTTCAGAGTGCATGTATAAAAAACCCCAAACAAACCCAACACAAACCCTTTCTTTCTGCCTCATCTTTCTAACCCCTCTCTTTGCTGATAAGCACATGCAGTAAAACACAACACTCATGAAACTAAGAAATATCACTACCACAAGCAATATTCCAGAGATTATTATTTAAGAACACAGTATTGCTAACTTCTTATGGTGGTCCAATGGCTTATCCGCAGAAAAATGTGTACATGATACTTGAGGACATGATTTAATGGTGAACATAGTGGTGGTTCTGGGTTGACAATAGGACTTGATCTGAGAAGTCTTTTCCAATCCTAACAATTCTGTGGTTCTAGGAACAGAAGTGAATTCCCTAAATAAGACATGCCCATCAAAACTATCCAGTCATTTAGCCTGGAGGAGAGACAAGAAAATATTCCTGAGTTCTGAGACTTGTGATCAGAGACCATGTGATGTAAAGGTGTAACTGAATCCTAAACCATTCAAATTCATGGGAATCACAGGTAGGGCTAACAGTGCAGGCTCCAAGAACACACTGGAAAGCAAACATGAAACATGAAAAGCAATATGGAAGGTTGGCAAGCTTTTCAAAATTGTTGACTTCTAGACAATTCTTCATCCATCTCATGAGGGCAGCCATTAGATAAACCCAAAGCCCCTGAGCATTAATTATAATGCTTAAGGTACATGTTAAAGTAATCTGAGGGTACACAACAAAAAAAATCCAATAAAATACCATTTTGCAAAATAACAGCTGTTCCAAGAAGATAATACTGGTTTAACTGGAAGAGCACCAGATGATTTTTTCAAAATAACTGTAGCATGAAAAATAACAGAGATGGCAGTTCTTGGTACCACAAACATTTAAAACTGTTCAACACATCCTTTTAGAAATTATTGTTTGTTGAATGGAAATGCTTGGGCCAGGCTTCCTTAGCCTTTGACATGAATTTGATGCAACTTTAGAGAATTCACTTCCATCTATCAAAGTCATGAAAAGGGCTGCATTAGTATTCCCCTCTCTAGGACACCAAGAAACCTCAGTTACTTTCCAGTAACCAGCTTTACACCCCCTGTCCCTGTTAAGCTTTGAGGAATTTTGGGCAGGGCAGTCACATTAAAAAAAAAAACAACAACAAAAAAAAAACCCAAACAAAGAAAAAACTAACCAAACAAAAAAAAAACCACCACACTGACTGACAGACCAAGCAAATACGCATGTTAAAACACAATGTAATGACCTTGGGATATTTCTGCGCACAAAAGCAACAAGTTTATGCCAGAATTTCTATATTTTAACCTTAAAAATATCACAGCAACAACGAAGCACCCAGTTCAATTAGCACTAAGCAATTACATAATTAAAAAAAACAACCAACCAAAACCTCCTGGTTTCATCCCAAATGTCTGCAGCTTCAGCAACTCATTATGAGAGGGTAAAGATGAATGCTGGCATCCACACATCAGCCCCACCTCCTCCACCAGCTGTGATTTACAGAAGCCTCCTTACATTCTGGATTTTTTCTCGACCTTAGTCCTATAATGCCCCAAGTGTAAGAGGCTCAGGCTAAGACAGAATAAAGCAGACAGGTGTTGGGAATCCCTGATCCACACAGCAACTCATCCTGTTGTCTACAGGACCACCTCCACCCTCTATCTTGCAAAGACATGCAGATAGTTAAGGATCTGCACCTTCTGGCTGACATCTCCAAACAGTCTTAAGAAATGAGAAACACAGAGCTGGGGAAGAAGATAGCATGAAGAGAAAGTGAGTATGGACTAAGGTCCTGACCTTGGAAGCCCTAGAGCAAGTGAGGGCAGCGAATCGCTGACAATTGTGTCAGGCAGCTGACAGGCTCAGGAGCTCAGACTCAGGGCATCTCAGCCTCAATAGCCACACAGCATCCCTAGGGAATGCCTGGCCATCTGAAGAGGAGACAGAACATGCACAGCCCATTCAGTCCACGGCCATGTTCATGCTTGGACTGGTGCCGGTGTCTTGATGCTTCTGGTTCTAACTTTTATCTGGATGAGAATGTCCCATATCATCTACGAGAACCACCAAGACCTCAAGAAGGATGTCACATTATACAAATATAAATAAATGCACACAGTACTGCCAAAGCAGCTGTCCTCAGTTCTGACATTGTTTGAATGGACAGGAAGGTTAGCCTGCCATGATCCAGCTCAGCCAACGTCATGGAGCGTTGCTGGTTTACATTGCCACATACAATTTAAAAGCCAGCAGTGGTACCCCCAGGTTCTCAGTGCTGCAGGCAGGGAGGAGAGAGGTGGTGCTGTCTGCTCTTTCCTCAGAGAAAGCTGCAGGAGGACCAAACCCACTTGCTGGCTTTCAGGTACTAAGGTGATGGAGCAGAGTCAATTCTTCACTCTGAGTAATAGCAGGTAAGGAAGAGACTACCAGCTTTACATCACTGTTACACCATATGGCTAGAAGTTGACCATCCCTATCCAAGACTAATGAAAGGAATTTATAATAGCCATATAAATAATGTAAACATAGAAATTAATATCATTTGATGCTCACAAAAAATATAAACATGTTAAGGAAACTTCCCAGTCTGACCATTCACAAGACTCACTGGCAGTCACATCCCAAGGCCAGAGACTGCCACTGCTGGGACCGAAGCCCTTTGACAGCTCCAGTGACATGTTCCCCTTGGCTCCCCACACACCCCACTCACACAGTCAGATCAGGTTTCCACACCAGTTCGACCCCAGGTTTCCCATGGCAGAGTCTCAGACATCTCATTCCATAAAGCCATTTATTCACAGCACAGTAACACAGAACAGCCCGAGCTAGTGCCCCCAAGGATGATCCCAACCAAGGAACCCCTGGGTTTTTATAGCCTCACGGTCCACCTGCAGGCAAGTCTCTCTCTTCCTTTCTGCGTCCATCAACCTCACTGCCACTGCTGTCACCTGTCTTCTCCTTTCTTATCCAGAAGATCAGCAATCCCTGGCTCCTACTGTCTCTCTCACTGTTCCTTACCTGCCTGGCCCAGGTGCCACCTTGGTGCCCTTTTTTATCCCAAAGGTTGGCAGCCTCTTGTCTCTGTCTCCCACCCAGAGCTTAATTTGCATCTCGCTCTGCAGCTTGCCGGCAGAGCTACCCGGACCAGGAGTATTCCTCTACAAGCAGCATCACTTTCTTTCTATCCACAAGCACAGAATGGCAAAATAAAATTTCTTAACCACTCCAGTGCTCTTGCCAGCACCCTTCAAGCATCTTCGGAGAAGATGACTTCGCAAAGTGGCTTAAGACAAGTTAATATTTCCCGGTTGCTGAAAAAACCAAGGGTTGTGGTTTTTCCTCCCGTCTCTGCCCCTGGTTCATGATCCAAACTTCTGTCACTTAACACATGCCATGCTTCATGCTTTTTTGATCACAGGCAACTGAGATTTATAAAATGTCTGAAAAGGTTTTGGGTGTATTGCTGGGTTAGCAAGTTGAATTACAAGAACTCAAGAGCTAACATAAGGTGTGGGGCACCTCACAGAGTAAGTGGAGGACCACCTCTTTGTCCTTTTAACAGCAAGATGCTCATTCATATCCCTCAATGCGACACAGTGCTCAGAGATAACCAACTCAACTACCAAAGGCAAACTGGTGTCTCTTATTTTAGCTTTTCTGTCATGTTGCAGAATGGTATTCCAATCACTGGCTGTTACAATACAGTCCCAGATTTAAGAAGAACTGGAATGAAATGGCTTCTTTTTCACACTTTGCCAAAGTCAGACCTGAAAAAATGGGGCAGGGTGTCATTTCTGAGAAGTATCAGGTTTCAAATGTTATCTGAAAAAGGCAGAAACTTTTTTTAAAAAAGGAAAAAAGGGGGAGGGGGCAGAAAAAATGGGGAGAAAAAAAATGAAAAAGGGAAAAAGAGGCAGGGAAGAAAAAGTGGGTAAGAAAAAAGGAAAAAGGGAGAAGAAAAAGGGGAAAAAAAGAGAGGGGAGGGGGAAAACCACACCTAAAAATATCTTCAGTTTTTCCCAGGGTACAAGTCTTTGTTTATCTGAGCGAGCCACAAATACAAGCCTCTGTATCTGCATGCCAATTTCTGCCCAGTTACTGCAAATCCAGGTTCCCTATGAATCAGCATTAGCACAAGGCTTGCCCAAACACAGCTTTCTGCTCTGAAATTATGCCTCATGTTGGAAGTTACCCACCTCAGTTCAAAGTCCTGCTTTCCCTCCTCCTGTCTAGTGCCTTTTTTGAAATTTTTACACCACTCTGGGCAATCCTGTCCCACTCCCATTGCTTCCCTGGTGGCTGGCAGCTCTGGAGAGTGGACAACGCGAGTCCTCATCCAGGCTGAGATAAAGGCTGTGCTAGTCACAGCTGTGTTTAAGTTCACTGCTGGTTTTACTAGAGACAAAAACAGGGACTGCAGAACCTCAAAATAAGGTCAGAAGAAATCTAAAGTTGCTAAAAGAAGAAAAGAGATCCATTAGACATGGACAAACCCCCCTTTTTGCAGAATAGCTGGCTGTTAAATTTAAGCACTTACTTTTTAGTATCCACTCTGAGCTGATTGTTATCTGACACTGGAAAACTGAGTTTAAAAACACTGGTATTTCAGGAGACCTGCAAACACCATTTTCTTTTTTAAATAAGGCTTTACAATTTATAAAGAAAATTATCTCATTGAGGAGGTATATAAAAAAAACCCTCTGGTTTTAACCAGAGCTACAGGCAGCCGTGAATAATTTCTTTACAAAGTAACTGAAACCAAAACACATTTTTTTACAACTGGCATCTCATCAACTCACAATCCTCACAGATTAACACTATGAAGTTCAGTTTCCACCTAATGACTCCTCTGGATTTCTTTGTAACATCAGAAATGACCACCAAAGACACTGGGTTTGTGCAGGACTGCTAGAGCTTCACAAAATGTACTAAGCAAATACTACCAAACTTCAAAATGTTGCAAAATAACTTCTGAACTGGTTATTAAGTGCCATTATCGATCTATGAAAATGCACACTTCCATGCTCCCTATTCAGACTAGGGCACGGGACATCTAAATGCAAATTTTCTATCCCTGCTCTCTCATCCTCCCCCACAAGCTCAGTGCAGCCACTTCCCTGATCGCATGAAAACAATGCCAGAAGAGGTGAACCACAAAATGGCAGACTTTGATTAATTGTGGTTTTTAATAAATTAAACTCACCAGACATGACAAAGTTAAAAAAAAATTATAACAAAAATTTTAAAAAATGTTTTCAGGAATTACATAATCAGATTAGTTCCTCCTTCCTGTGCACCTTATATCCAGAACTAGACACATTAATAAGATATACAAAGCGTAGCAAATTGTACCATCTGACAAGTTGGCCTAGAATTCTTCTGCACAAAACATTATCCCCTGTATTTTTCAGAGAAAAAATATTTCAGTATTCCCTTTAGAGATAAAACTTCATTCAAAGTCAAATGGTCTAATTATTTTTGTTAATCACCCTTCACTACATGATAGTTAATCATTTAAAATCCCATAAGACTGGCAACAAACTGACCAAAAAATTGCCATCGCAGTTCTTCCAGGGAAGAGTGCTTCTAAAGAGGAGGCACGTCTGCCTATTCATTACAAAAAAATTACAGTGTGAGCATTAACATAGCTAAAAAGCTGATTGCTGGCCATGTCTCAGCAGGGTTTCATGTGCAACAGATGCTGTTCTTATAGTTCAGTGTTCTGCAGGTTGTAATTTATATGACAGGTAAGTAATCACCAATGTGTGATAGCTGTGCTTTTGAAGGGCTGAAGCTAAATCCTATAGATGAAAAAACCTATCAGCATCCACTATTCTGCAGATAGATCCCTAAAAACTAATTGCTTCAGTTTCATGAGGTTTACTGCTAATTTCTGTTAATATAGGAGAAAAGAGAAGCCCAGTGGATGACAGTCATAAAGTAGTACTGAAAAATGAAGGATTTAAAAAACTTAAATCCTTCATATTAAGCAGTCATCGCTCAGTAATGTTTAGTCATAAATTATGGTGGTTTCAGTTTTGTTTTGCTGTGAACGTCAGCCTTATAAATATTTTAATGTGGAATTAATACAGTCTTTATGATGTCTGATCCTCTCTCAAAGGCATAGCATGGAAGTGACTGAAAAGACTGGTACTAACTTCAAAGAGCAAAACAACGCATTTCACTGTTGAGAGCAAACACGCCCATGAATAAAATCAAGAAGGAAACTTCAAAGAAAGGAGAAAAGAAAAAAAACAGCTGAAAAATAGAGTAGGTGGGAAAATTCAGCTATGATTAGCCCCATTTCAGAGGCAGCCTACAGCAAGCTATACTTGAACTGTGTCTCTTGCACACAGCTGTCTTGCAGCTCAATTGGGCAGCTGTGGCCATAGCCAATGCTTGTCCACATTGGGCAGGGAGCTAACAGGGGCCTCCCTCCCCAATGTCCTCTCCTCTCCTCCTGTGGGGTGCCTTCACACCCCTGGGCCCCAAATTCTGCCCCTCTAGAGTCAGTTTGGATGGCTTCCTGCCAGAGACCAGGGGCTGAGCTATCAGTGTTGCCTGCCTTGTCCTGAGCAGGAGCTTTCCAACCACAGTGCTGGTCCCTGCTCGGCCTGCATTCATCCCCTCTCCCTGCTAAGGAAATCCACAGCATGCACAGGAGGGAGACTGTGAAACAGATAATTAGTCAGCATCTCCTCCACAACAATCATCTCTGCAAAGTGGCAGCTCTCAATTTCTAAGGACTTCGCCTTTAAAGAAAACCAGATTTCTTGAACTACAATGGATGATGGGAACAATACCGTATTTGTCGGACTCCAAAGTATCCCAGAAACCCTTGGACACCATCAGTTACAAGGATTAAATATTTTCAGTTTCTGGCAGCAATTTGCAAACCCTTCTCATGTGACCAGCAACAAAAAAAAAAAAAAAAAAGATTAACAAGGGCGTTCGCAAAAGTGGAGTTTCACAATTACTCATACGTGTAAAAATTCACACGCAATAAATTACAGTGAATATGGATTCACCAAAACAATCTGCTATGAAATTTACACAGATGCATTAAGTGGTGCTTAAGTAACACACAAGGGAAATGCCAGCTGTAGTGTGAATAATTAATATGAACAGCAAGTTGGCAAGAGGTCTCAATTTGAAATACTGTTTGAGTACGTAAAAACCTTCTTGAATAATAACCTAACTTATTCGTATGGCCACAGTCTGTTCACAGATAATTCACTACTATGAAAAAAAATGAGCCATTTTCATCAGATAAAACCATTTACTGAGAACAGCTCATATCAATTTACTCTGTGAACTGTTCCTCATATCAAGTTATGTTGAGTTCTTGTTTTGCTTTTGGTAGTAAAAGATTGTATCAGAGCATGTCTTTGGAAATAACGTCAAAGGCCTGAGTGAAAACCAGCAAGATGTCTCCAACCCTGGAGACAGTCCAGGTGTGGAGCCCAGTGGCTGAAAGAAAACTTCTCTCTGTAAAGTATCTACCCCACCTTTGAGACTTTTTCTGCAAAAGTGTTTCAAATACATGTATCCAGTGAGGGGTTGTGTTTAAAAAATGTGACATATCTTTGTGCTTTCCTCTTGAGAATTGTTTTTTCTTTGGGGCTACCTTTTCTAACAGAATTTACAAAAATCATCTGTATTTTAGTGTTTATCATTATTAGAGATCCAAAATTAATACTGTGCTGAGTATACTTACACCAGTAAGCCATGCTAGCAGGCACATTTTCATTTATAATTGTATACCCTCAGGAAGTTAAAGCAGTACATCTACTCAAGCTGCATATTCCTGCTTTTTGGTGTATATGTTTACTTAAGAATGTACCACCTATTAAGTAAAAGCAAACAAAACCTATGAAGAACAAAGAAAACCTTGTTGGTACTCTGAGCAGGACTCTGCCTTAATAGCTGTTGATAGATGAAACTCTTCACCATTATCAGCTGTGCAACTGGGATTGCAAGCCACCTGCTAACAACACTAATGTCATTTTCTCTGTCTTGTACAGAATTAACAGCATTCAATACCACTCTTCGTTTTGCTCCCTGTTGTTTTTTGTCCTTAAACTTTCTTCCACCATTAGTCACAACCATCTTGGTGCAAAGACATGGCACAGAAATGGTTTTATTGCCAACCTGTGAGGGTGATATCATCATCTTCGATGATTTGCTCTTCTGCGACATCCAGAGAGTTCTCAGTGATCATGTCACTAGGTTCATCCACGCAGGTTAAGCCAGAGTAGTTATGTAGGAGTTCTGCACTAGGAACATGTTCCACAATGACAGCAGGGAAAATAGATGGATCACCAAGCTAGGGGGTGTAGAAAAAAAGAAACAACAAAATATTAGTTAGATTGCATCCAATCTAACCACTTAATGACTAATACTTCAACAGACCTATACTACACCACCTGGATATTAAACTGTCAGGAGGGAGTACTAAAGGACAAGATGATTTTTAGCACACGAAAGCAAATAGCAGCAGTGTCCCACCAGGAGCCAGAGGCTGAATATTGCTGTAGTATCTGCTACTGAAGTACAGTACTGACCTGCACAACATGGTTTTGAAGCATTAAAGCTGACAATACAGAGGAGTGGCACAGCACAGTAAGTGCTAAACTTTGCTGGCAATAATACTGGGTGAGAAACTTGCTGCTAACACCCTCACCTTTTGCTCTTCCCATCAAGCTGAGGGTGAAGGAATCCTGTGGCTGTGAGGACTGGACAAAGCTCTCACAGGCACCAAACCTCCTATGAGACACTATTTAATATCACTGTTTTAGGGGACGCTTGCTACAGAAGGAAGGGGTGTAATGGGTTGATGTAAGTGCTGTAACACATTCCCTCTCTAATTCTTATGGCTTTAGTCACTTGACCTTACTCACACCCCCCTCAGCACTTTCCTTCCTAAGTCTGCTTTTAGACATCATCCTTCAGTCATGACAGCCATTTTGCATCACATAAAGAAGAAAAGAGGCAGCTGGAAAACAGAAACCAAACTGACCAGCAATAATAATAAGATGCACACTCTCTGAAAAGGCAACCACTCAACACGAAGAGGTTTGCAGCAAAAAACATCTACTACAGACACCGTATTTTCCAAAGTGAGTGTTTTAAAATGTCATTTGCAGGAAGAAAGTCATAGCAGACTGATAGCAGAACAGGTTCAAAGAAAGTCTAGTGTAACTCTAAGGTTCCCTCACTACAAAGATAAAACACTTTATGAATGTCTCAAGCTCAAAAACAAGAAAAAAAACTAAAAAGTTGCTAAAACATACTTCTCAGAAAACCAGTATATGCACATTTGGTCCCACCCTCCACAGAAGAGCACAGATATGTACAGATCATAGAATCATGGAACGGCCTGGGTTGGAAGAATCCTTAAAGCTCATTGAGTTCCAATCCCCCTGCCATGGACAGGGACACCTTCCACTACATCAGGTTGCTCAGAGTTCCATCCAGCTTGGCCTTAAACACTTTCAGGGATGGGGAAACCACAACTTTCCTAGGCATACTGTTCCAGTACCCTTCCACCCTCACAGTAAAGAACCTTTTCCTAATATCTAATCTAAACCTACCATCTTTTAAGTTTGAAGTCATTCCCACCTGTACTGTCACCACATGCTCTTGTAAATAGTCTCAATCTTTCTTGTAGGTTCCCTTCAGGTATTGGAAGGAAGATCAAGTAGTTTTTTTAACCCCACAAATTAAAAACCCAAGGGAAAAAAACAACTGTATGATTGTGCCCTTGTTTAGGAACTACTCATCTCTCACTCTTGCCACTACGCACACCGCCACGGACAGCAAACGGTATCAGAGCTACCTGCTCAGCTCACAGACATCAGCTATGGGAGAAAGCCTCCCCTAGGGAAGAGTCTGGACCATAAGTACTGAAAGTAGAAAGTGCAATTAGAAGTTTTAAAAGGCAGTAATTACCACTTTAAATTGCTCTGTGTTTTGTAAAACATGTCTCAGCAAAAACTGTGGTAAAGGGCAACCAAGAAAAAAAGAAGAACTAAAATACAAAAACAGTATTTTAAAGGGCTTTTATCATGGAGAGTCTCCTAAAAAAAAAAAGCCAACACAACTAAAATTAAAAAAAAGACCCAACAAATAACGACCTATTTTATCAAACATTTCAAAAGAGAGCAATATGGTAGAAGATCAATAAAAATGAACAAAGTGCAAACTAGTTAAAGCCCTCTTGTGCAATCATATCACCAGACGACAGCTGTATATCAAGTCAAGCAATGGGACAGCTGCCACCCTACACCTTTGTGGGCACCTCTAACCAATGCTGCATCACACTGGAGCTGAGAAACCAGATATCAGTGATGGCCAAGAGGTCCCTACTGTTCCTCAGAAAAAGTCATGTTCACATTTTGCATCCTATTTGTTTACTGACCCTAACATCCTTGATCCTATTTGCTTCCAGGCAAGAATAAACAAATAGATTTGATTAAATAAAAGCTACATCAATAAAAAAAGATAAAGCACTGTAAAGAGAGAAGAAAGATAAAAAACTCCATGCATTAAAAAGAAGTTTTATTTTCAACAATACGTTCCATAAGCTACAAGGTAGATGGTCCATTATAGCCTCATTCCTGAGATACAATTATGTTCTAAAAATAGTTCAAACACTTCAGTTTCAGTAATATGCCACAATGCATAACTTTTGGGATTTAAGTTACAGACAGCTGTGGTGCAGGCACTTGGACATGAGCTAGGAACCCCAAGGTTCCTTCCCACCCAACAGACAGAAATGGTATTTCTAGGGCACAATTTCCTTGCCCAGTTTTAGGCTCCTGTGCTACGATAGAATGAGTCGTGGCCTAAAAACACCTATTTCTCTACACTGACTATGAAATGGTGGAGGCATTGGGGTGCTCATTTCTGGTGTAGGCATCTGTGTCCTGCACACTCATCAGCAAGTGGCCAGCTTCCTCCCCGCCACACCTGTGCAGTGAGGCACGTTCCTCTCGACCGCTTCCGCCCTTGCACCAGCTCAGCAGCTGCAGTGTCTGCAGCAACAGATCAAGTTGCCCGTGCTCAAGATAAGCCATACATTAGCTTCTTCTGGAGAAGAAAATTACTCTGGCTCAGCACTGTCCTTCTCTAATGATGGATGCTCACGCCACTGGCTTGGCCTCTGAGAGGACAAGTTGTAGAAAAATGTTTCAGAATAATAAACAAAACACAGATAAAATCACCTGATTGTCACACGTTTTCAGACCAGTTTCTCAAAGCCCTATTTATATTACACCCTATTCACTTTGCTATGAAACCTAGTTACAAAAGCCCAAACACCCATGTGTTTCTAAAATACACTTCACTACTGACCAAAATGTTTCCTGTGGTACTGACCTGTAGTGCTTCAGACAGCTCAGTAGTACTTGGTTTGATCCATATGATCAGATCGGAACTGCTCTGCAGGATTAAACTGTATTTTGACCCTGTATAGAAACAATCATCATACCCATACTCTGATATGGTCGCTGTGTCTGTCTGCAGGCAGAGAAACCCCCATGGTAGGGCAATACCTCTTCACCTGGACTCGGTGCCAGACTATCCAAGGAAGTTGCTGACACACTATGCTTCCAAAAGACTGGAGACGAACAGAAAAGCATTCACTCACGGCAAGACATTTTAAACGTGCTTTTCTTTAACTTAATCACAGTTTTGAACTGGAAGAATCAGGGTAAACATCACTTCTTACAGCCTCTTATTTTAAAACTATTGTTACACCTGCTTCCAACTCATACCCTACAGTGGTACAACGTACAGACTTTCCTTCCTGCCATGGTTGTGAAAAGGAAAGGAGGGAATAAATTCTAATATGCTCCTATTGAGAAAAGCATTCACACAACTGCAAACAAATCTAAGTTGAAATGCATTTTTGTGGATGTGGTCATTGCTTTTTTGCACAGTATTTGCAATTGGTTATGATTTCATTAAAAAGCCTTTCACTCAGTTTTAAAAGCTAATACTAATGCACACAGATGTACATATGGCTGTTGTGAGGTAATCTCACCTCAGTACTTCTATAAAGTTCTTGATTTCACTGAAAGCACCAGAATCCCAGTTGAGAGCCAACCTAAACCTTCCTCTAGCTCTGTTGTTTTGTAAGACACAAAAATAACTTTGTTCACATTTGGAACTGCAAAAGAGCCCTTTTTTGCTATGGCTCCCTTTGAAGCTAGTGTGTAATGAGAATTACACACAGCGAAAACATTAAATTAAGAACTACAAGGTAGTGATTCAATTAACACAAATAAAATTACCTCTGTAATAGCAAGACCACAAAATAATTTATTTCTAATACAAACATGCTTCTATAGGCCCTAGAAAAAAGGAAGAGTGCAAACTACCCCACCAAAGTTTAAAAAAAGTCCCAAAGTGTCAGCAATAATTTTCAAGAAATCGATACAGAGATCCACAGAAGAACAATTCGCGTATTTTTAAATTTCTCCTACTTCTGCTGCTTCATCTTTCTCATACAAAATATAGGTACAATTTGACACCCTAGCTCCAGCAAAGCTTTGACTTAGCTTCAACCCATCTCCCATGTCTGCAGGACACATAAAGCAATTGAGCTACTGCTGAAACCTTCCCAAATCTTAGACACCAAATCCCTGTAGACCGACCTTTACCAATTCAGAGGAGTGCATATTTCATACAGATGCTGAAGTCCATGGAAAGTCCCATGAGCAGATCCCTGAAAGCATTGGTTATACTCCATAACCCCCTGAAAACTGAACTCTATCCTGCTCCAGGGGCTAAAGGCAGCAATCTTCCTTCCTGCTCTCTAATTCTTCTAGTGTGTTTGACATGTTGACAAGGTGTTTCTTTTTTTCTCTGAAAATTGTCTCATGAACTGTCACCAACTGACAGAAGATCAAAACACCATCCTGGTCATGGAAATGGAAAATAAGGAAGGGGATTTCTTCTGCTTTGGAGGTACTGTCTTCTCATATTACAAGTCTTTAAGGATGACAACTTGTCCCAGGAATACGGTGACTAGCTTCTAGCTGGTGTGGAATAAATTTTGTGCAAGTGAAAGATGAGCGGGAAGAAATGCATGCAATAGATAGTAGAAGGGAAAAGCTACATGGGAAAAAAATAGGAGAAAGCAACTGTCTTTTTAACCAAACAACAATCCAGACTCACAATACAGATGGCCATTTATATTAAAAAAACAAACAAAAGAAAAAAAAAAAAAACCCCACAAATAAAACACCCCAGAAAACTAAACAGAATGAGACAAAGTGACCTTAGCGACTAGAAAACAGCCTTTGGTTTTCCACTGCTGAAGGTCTCTGTGCAGAGGCAGCCTCTTGACTTTAAAGGTGTTCCCACTGCCAGCATCTGAGAAGTGACCAAATTGCACAAAGGGATGCTGCAGGCAGACACACGGTGCTTGCTTTTCTGGGAAGACAGCCTCATTACAGATTCCATATTTTCTTTAAAGTCTTCATAAAACTGAAAGTGGATAAGGGGAAGGAACCTTCTGCAGGAGCTGGAAATAGCTAAAAAAATGTAGACTTTCATCTTGACCAGGTGGCTTAATCTTTCTGAAAGCCCCTGGCAGTACCAGGGAATGTGAAAGAGCAAATCTAGGCATGAGTGATGGTGCAGAAGTCATGACTCAACCTAAGGTCTTGGACCCCTCTTTATCAGAAGAAGGGAAGAGAGAAATATCCCTCAGAGATATAGAAGGGGTCTTCAGGCACAGGTTACTACACACATCAGAGCCACCTGAGAGAGCACAGCCCGACACAGAGCAGTCATGCTGGGAAACCGTGTTAGCAATTCAATGGTTGTAATGATTCAACTTGTCCCTGGCACCATTTAAAACTTCCTACTAGGGATCTAGCCACTGTGGCTGCTTTTATTCAGCTTTTTAAATTACGAATGTCCTTATCAAATATCACATTAGCTGTAAGTCCACAAAGGATTAAATGAAAAGGCATTGAAAGAAGAAGCTATAGATAGGAAGAGAAGCAGGTTTAGACAGTGGCGTTGACTCAGCCAAAGCCTGTAGGAACTCCTGCCCAGTTTTATGTGTGCAGTCTCTCCTTGTCTCCCAACAACAAAAAAACCCAAACAAACAAGACAAAAACACAGAAAGGAAGAAAAAGAAAAAGCAAACTCTCTATTTTAACCAGATCCCTGACATATAGCAGAAGCCAGACAGGTTATCAGTAGCCTTAGCCCAAGCCACTTGTTCCCTTCTGAAAATTACAAGGGTATTTTCATTTCATTTCTTCCTCACCACAGATCTATCTGGTAAGTGAACCCTCCAAGAAAAACAAAAAATTGAAAAATCATTCTTTTCTAAACTGCAAAGGATAAAGCTGATAAGAGAGAGCCTTTCCCGTTCACACGGGTCCATGTGATTGAGCCCCTCCCATTGGCATCTGCCGCTGAATGCTTACATTTGCAAATGGACTGTTCATAATTTATGGTTGTTTAACCAAGACTTAAAAAAAAAAAATTAAACAAAATAGCCATGAATTATGACTTCCCTGAAACAGTGAGCATAGCTGCCACTTAGACCCCGAACCTCTCCCCACAGCTGTTCCATGTCCCAACAGCTCTTGGCACAAGAAAGCTCCGGGCAAAGCTTTGACAAGAAGAAAAGTACCAAAGTTCTTACAATGCCAGCTTGTGGGGGCATTGCAAAAATAATTATCCAAAGATGAGTTAAATGACACCTTTTGCATACGATGAAGACCCCAAAAAAAATGTTTTTGCCCAACATAGAGCACTTAAGAGAGCTAAAATTTTTGCTAAGTACACAAATTGTGTTATCGATCCCTAAATACAACTAATCTAAGAATTTAAAAACTTTAGGAGTAGCAATAGCTCCTATGTGGTAAGAAGCAGGTCAATCAAGTGTAAGCAGGAAGCAGTCTTTTTGGACTAATATACTATGAGCCCTCAGCCAAACTAAACCTTGTACCAGCTTCCCAGGAGGGAAGCTTCCCTGTGCAGGACTTCTCTTCCACAACTGAGTATTTAAGATTTTCCTTCAGTTAGCTGGCTACCTGCATCTTTGATATCTGAACTAAGAGAACTCAGTGATTTAAAAGGAGCTTGCATCTGACTGCAGCAATGGACTTCCTGCTATGCACCCTCTATCTCTGGCCTTTTGCATCTTCGGTTTCATCATCTTTAGGGTATGCTACAGGGCATCTTCTTTTCTTAGACTTCATCTAGAGCAAGATTTAGTGGGGTTATGAGATAAACATCCAGGTTGAGTTTGTTCTGAAGCTGGAGAAAGCTCTGTCTAGAGGGGTTTTACTGTCCTGTTGAGTGCTCTTTAAGATTTTCCAGATTTTTAAGGTTTTTCAGGTAATCATCTGAAGAAATTGCAAGAAGCAGAACAAATGACTAAACAGAACAAAACCACGTCTGCTCTCACTACCCCTCCCAGGAACCACACTGAAGTAGCTCTCCCTACCTCAATTCTCCCCTCTCCTATTGACTCGTAAAGTAAGGCCAGCAATGAACAACCAGCAGAGGTAATAAGTAAGGCTCATTTTCAACTATGCTTGTGCAATTCCCATATCTAAATCCCCAGGCTACCACAAGCTCTGGAAAAATACAGGGAAGGAAGTTACATTACTAATTCCACCCAAAACTGAGTTAGCACTTTAGACAGACAACACTCAGTTCATTGAAACGATCGCATGACTCGGACAGCAGAAACAGGCCAGTGACCCAGCCAGATATTAGCCCATACAGAAAATCAGAGACAAGATTATAAAGCCAAAAGTGTTTTGTTTTTTTTTTTAAGAGAGGAGAATAAATGCTTTTCACACTAACAAAAGAGGAACAGTTCGTCATGGCACTTAGCCTTTTAAGAACTGTTTCTCCACAGCACTCAGAAACCTAATTTCTTGTTAATAAATGCAAGCTCTAATATTAACCAAGCTCTAACATTAGCTGCATGATTTTTACAACAGGAATCCTACACTGAAGCTTCAGGACTCACAGGATGTGGTTTAAATAATCAACACCTAACTGAGAGTCTGCTCATGTAGAAACAGACATATCTTCCCTGCAGTGTAAAAGAAAACAATTGAAATTACTTTCAAGCTTATTTCTGAATAACCAGCATGCAGTAACACAATCTAGAAACCAACCTGTAAGTAACAGTGAACAGGTACATACTGCGCCTTCCAGTCATCTGCACTGTGACCATTACTTCCACTCAGAATTTTATCCTAGCACACTAGAGAAGTTGAAACTACTATAAAATACTATAATTTGGGGAATTCTACATCACACATGCATGGATTCAACTGGCACAAATCAGCAAAACAGGAAAAACATTTTGGGAGGAGGATGTCTCTGCAATACTGCAGAGGTTATAACATTTCAACCAATTTCTGTTCTGTGCATGCAAGTTACAGGAACCAACAGGAAGCTTTTGAAACAGCACAAAGATCTGCTGCAACACTAATGACCTCAATGTTTCCTTTTTGTGTTTTACACCACATTTTTTCCTCGTGTTTCATAATACTCTTAGCACCAACTTGTACAAATATGGTTTCTTACACCGTCCCATACCTGCTGCTCATCCTCCATGACGTTGCTGGCAAATTCAAACACAAGCTCATTCTGCTGTACAACTGCTGCCATAATAACGCATTCCCAGGTCTCAGCTCCACATACGAAGAAAAATGTTCTTGAATGTGAAAGAACAAAGAGCTTCACTGAGGTCCAGCTGGGCAAAAAGGAAGGATCACAAAATGAATCGAGTATCAGTGTTCGTATTTCTTAGATCATCTGAGTTCCTGGGTTCTTCTCAAAGCAAAACAAACCAAGGCAAATCCTTTCCTGAATTGTTCTTCCCAGCTCAATAGCCTTTACCACTGTGAAGGGAAAAATAAAAAAATAATCATTACAAAATTATTACTTTAACAATGTGAAATAGTAGCAGTGGTAATAAAGCTTTCCGCATATTGTAACTGTTCTATCTACGTCCAAGGAAGTCAGACACTTTTGTGTCTCCAAAGGTATTACTTTTACTGATTAATGTATGTGAACTTTCATTCCCAGAAACAGAACTGTTTCAGGAAATAAGACATCAGTTTCAAAGTGTTTCATATTAAAAGCAGGAGACTAAGGAAAAGTTACAAAAGTTAACGAGAAAAAAATCCATATTTTAATTTGATTTAGATACGAAGTTTTCACATTCATTAGTACCTCTCATCTTCACAATTTCTTCGAAGTAAAAATACACAACTCAGACTGACCTACTCAGCTGTAGGATATCCCAAGTATATCACATTTCTTCTTCACGCACAGTTCAAATTTAGCAAAGTTGTTGTTTTGCAAGTCAAATGCTCCAGATCTCGAATCCCCATGTCAAAATGACGAAACAAATAAATAAATTCTTTGTACAATCCACAGAGTCCCCATGTTCCTGCATGAAGCAGATCTTCAGCTTCATGTTAAAAATGCGCTGTAAACATACCCTTATCTCTACCAGAGTCTCGCAAGCAGCCGGAAGGAAACAGCACTGACCACGTCATGGCAAATTAGAACTGGCAAAAAAACTGCACAGTACAAAGAAAAAAAAAAAAATTCCCCAACTACAGAATGTGAACAGCTTCAGTGAAGGGATGCGTGCCCACAGCTCCCATGTTGGTACTTACTCATCGGTGCCAAAGGTAAACGTGGTTAAGGTGAGCTGACCAAGAGGTTGCTGCACCACCTCTGGGGAAAGAGGCAAGCGCAAAAAGAACTCTTCGTGTACAACTCAGGTGACCCATACATTAATTTTAAAATCTACCGTTTCAAAAGAATAACAGAAACGGGTGTCTAAAATTAGGAACCTAAGGAGTATGTTGGTGCCTAGGAATTTAAATCCATATATGTTAAAGGAAGCAAAATGTGTGGTTCCTAGCATTTTGAGCAAAATTCTTTAAACTGCCTTTGATTAAGAGCTGCTGTGACAAAGGATAAAGAGCAGAGGTTTAACACGTACCCATCCGGAGTGAGACCCCCAGGAAAACCAATTTCAGTGCCACTGGTGAGGATTAGCAGCTGCCTGTGTACAGGAGGTTTAACTTTGCCTTGTTTTTACAGTAGGCTGAAACTCAAAAAAATGAAGAGCATTTTCCTCTCCCCAGTGCCAAGCAATTTAATTAGGGAGGATCATGTCAGAGACTTGTACTCCTTCACGCTAGGAAATGTAACAGCTGTTTTTCCTATATAGATTGTGGTATTCCCAAATTCCTAAGTAGTGATGGCAGAACATTTAGGCATTTAAGTCACTAGATCCTACCCTTCTAAGAAATCAGGAAACCCAAACCCAAGATTATGCAAACAGGAGAACCTCCCCAACTTCCAAAGCACGCTCTAATTAGCTGTTAAAAGGTTTGTAAGAGTAGCCACAACCTTAACTATATAATATTTGCTTCAATGAGAATTGCATGCATGAAAAGAGAAGGAAGTGCTGTAGGAACCATGACTGTTCAACCTCAGCACTTCCCATTTTACTGGTTGACTTGAATAGTTTACAAGGCTTTCTCCATACTTCAGCAGGGTTATGGCACTGAAAGCATTACATGCCACCATATAATCCTGGGTGACTTCCTTAAATCTAGTTAATTGTCCTTGCCTTTTAGAAGATGTGGTTGCCATTAGGAAGTAGACACACACTGCCAGTATACAGTGGGACTAAGCCCAACTTGGCCCATCCTAGACTCCTACCATCCTGTACACCAGCCTGAAAATAAAGTACATAACTACATAATATATAGTTTAATATTTCCTACAGACAGCAATTCAAGTGGGTCAATCTATGCCAACAGGGATATACCAACTTTTTCAGAAGAGAAGACAGGTATGGAAGTTTATTGGAGTACAACTTCTATTTTGGTTCCTGTTCAGGAATAAAGTGTAACTGTCCAACAAGATTAAATAATATTTTAAGCCACACCCTCTAATCAGTGAAGAGCAACTTCACTGTAAAGGATCACAAGGCAAACAGGGAAATACAAGAACCTCTTCAGCTGTCCAAATGAAGGCTTCTGTTTAAATGGAGGTTCAAGTAATTGTCCAGAGCCAGAATACTGCAAGGGCTTATAATCATGACCATTACACTGACTGAAGTCACATGTATGAACAAGGACTACAAGTCCTTAAGACCCAGTAACTTTCTAAGGTCAATAACAACTAATAGAGTCAATGTAAAATAGGGATAAAGGATATGCTAGAGACCCAGGCTACCCGGTAAGCTCTTACATACAAGGAAAACTGGAGGTGAAGCTACCCTAAAAAATTTTAGAAGTTCCCCATGTGCACTGGGAACTGACATTTTCTTCCATTAGTGCCTGGTTATTCATTATTCTGTAAAATATTCATATTTTACAGTAGATACTACAATACCAAAATGTACATTAAATGCATAAGATCCAAAAGCTGTGGCAGTAAACTTACTAAAAGCCATAAATAAATATTTCCTTACTTTTTATTTTAAAAAAGAAACAACAGAACTCTCAATGCAAAACTAATTATCATGATTTAATATGATTTAAGAGACTGCAGCAGCACAATGCATTTGATCCACACAAGCACTACTTAAACCAGTCACACTTTATGCTAACATGAAACTCCTAATCATCTGACAGCACTGTAGGAACAGTCAGTCAAAAGCTGTTTTACGAATTCTGCACTGCAGTGATGCAGTGATGTGAGACTTCCTTCTCCCCTACACCCCGGCCCCAAAACCACTGAGGGCTCTATAAATAAAGTCAAATGATACATTCTTCTTAAAAAAGAAACATCTGACAACATTAGTACCAAAGCCAGAGACAAGTGAGTGAACAGGCTTTAGTGAGTTTTTATATCTAACCTTATTATGGTTGGGGACTCAGACTATTATTGTTTGCAGGATATTTTTCATTACTTCTGTAGCAGTATATAGAAATAGCAAATGATCTACTGGGCAACAACAGAACAGCAAAATAATGCAAAAGCGCTTTCCTTTAACCCATATTACTTTCTCTGCCATATAGAAAACAAGAACAGCTTTTCACAGAAGCCAGCAGAATTCTAAACCAGTTATATTTTCCTCCACATCTATTTTTATAAACTGTGCTTTCATTATTCCAACTATCACAGGGTCCTGCTGTCTATAGGCTAACACAAACACGAGTATTGTTTTTGCTATATAATGCCACTTATCCCCTGCCTGATTTTACATACATCTGTGAGTAGAAAATAAGTTATTTGCAAACAGTATAAAATGTGTAAATTGTATTCACATGCACAGTAAGCTTGACTACATACAAATAGTCCTAGGAGAAAGGGAACCCAGTATACATTATCATAAAATTTACATCAAATTTTCAGAACTATGGAGGAAGTAAGGTTTTGCTTTCATTTTTACTAATTGTTGTACAAATATATTACAAAAAACAGCACAGCAATACAAACAAACATCTTAATTTGGCTTAATCCTTGAAACTGAACTCAAAAAAAATTATTTCAATCCCCCGGAAACTCCCCTCATCCACTGATTTCAACATCTAGAAACAAGCTCCTCAATTAGCCTGTCAAAAAGCGCATTCAGTCAATTTAAGCCTTAGTACATGCTACTCTGGTATCCCAGAAGATGCACTGTAGGATTCTGTCCTAGACATCAGCTAGACATCAACTTTTTCCCCACCACTCTTCACCATTTATACCCTCCAGTTAGTCCTAGCCCTGCTGAGCCACTTCAACAAAGCTTGTAAGAAATACCTCCAGAACCAACATTTTTGGTTGCAACGGTGAAGCTGCAATACTGCAACAAGGCTCCATGTTGGAATCCACAAATTCTCCTTCAAATCCTGATAAAATGAGCCTGTACAGGCCATACTACCTCAGCATTCAAGCACTGTAATGCAGAACACCAAAATAAGATAGTGGCACCACACTGGAGCAGGTGTAGCAGGCATCGAAGCACCAGGCAGAAACCCAAAAATTTGCTAAAGGTCAGCTATGAGCTTGGAAGACTCAAGTCTTGGTAATGAGAGCATCCCAGATGAGCTGGAAGATGCTTCCAGCAAGCATCTGGATCCAGTCCCATTTAGGGTTACTAAAGATGACTCTAATCATCCTGCACTGCCTTTCTCATGAAATTAGCAAGATTATTCATACATTTAAAATAAGAACCAGCTTAGCTGCTTTAAGACTCAAGTGCAGATCTGAATCCTGGCTTACTGATTAAACAATTCCACTCATTCAACACAGGGACAAATCACTTGAGATTGGGATTTCCCACTGATTTCCTAAGACAGTCTGCAGCATCTGCTCTAGCCTAGAAATGTCGAAGTTGTGACTTAACAGAAATGCAAAGCTGAACCTCTCCTTCTCTACACCATCTTGGATACAGGAAAAAGAGGGGAGTGAACGAGAGGAAAGGGAAGATTAAAGACATCGCCTGGAAATCTTGAACAAAAGGACTGAAAACCATCTCAGGTGAGATGGATACTAACCACACCATTTCACCCAAATTTCTAACTCCATTCTGCCAGTGGAGGTTAAGGACAGTTCAACCCAGAGTCGGTTCACTTTCTGAAGAGTCACATCCCTTTAGGATAATGAACAAGCATCATCGTAGAGTCAGGTTTTCTTAAAAAGGAGGGCAAAGCTGAATGATATCACAGTTCTCTTAATGCAGAAATCCCAGACCAACAATGATCTTTACGTATAGTCCACACTAAGCATACATGTTAACACCTTAGTATTCTGTGTCATTCTTCATGGATTAACTTTTCCTATTGAGTACTATTACAAATTTGCACAAGACAAGGGCTTTGAACCATGTCCTTAGACCCAGGGCATCTGCAGTTGATGAAATGACAAGAACAAATTAATATATGTCACTTGGCACAAAAAGTTTTTAAAGGCTCAGTATTTCAACTGCTCACACAAATTAAAGGAGATAGAAGAACAACATGGTACGAGGGTAGCACTGAGGAAGGAAAGAAACAACATAAGGAACAGACTCAAATCTTCTGAGAGCATCCACGCTGCCTAGGGCAAACTGTGCAAAGGGCAGCTGGCATAATAAAAGCCAACAGACTGACCTTTGCTGAGCTTTCATTAAGGACAAAGAAATCATCAGTATCAATAAATCCCTGTTTTGCAGCCCGTCTGGAAATCAGCCTGTGTCACACCACAGGCTCTCAGTGCATATACAGCAAGGAGGACAGAGAGTAAGAGGGCTCATCTCTTAAATATAAACAAGCATAAAACCCCAAAATTGACACACAATTCAGTCAATATTAAAAAAGTGAAAGGAACCCACTCGACATAAAAACAGATGTTTCTCCAAAGAGAGCAAAAAACACAAACGCAAGCAACAAGCTCTTTGCCATCACAAAAAAAAAATTACATTTTCATCTTTTTTTTTTACAACTATCTCTTTTAGCCTGAATATTTAATCTGAGGCAAGATTCCTTTCCAGACTATTAACAGTAATGGCTCCAGCACTGTTTGCAGACTCCCCCACCTCTGAAAACCCTTTTCTTCCAATCTCCCATGTTCCCTCATATTTTTTTAAGTCCCTTTTATTCAGCACATTTATGTAACACAGCTGTTGTACCCAAACCCAGCAACCTGGCACAGCACTGCTAGGAAAGCTGAAAAAAATTACAGCATGATTGAGGCTTTTTTTCCTCTGTATCCTCTCCTGCCAGCATGCTCAGTGTGTCAAGGTAGCCCCAAATCAGTGTAGGTGTATAGATACAGAGCACTGTAAGTAATTGATTTATGCTGCAGCAACAAAAGATCAGCCTACCACCAACAGGCCAGGCCTAAAGAGTGACCTAAAAGATACAGAGGCAAGATAGGCTCTACCCAGCTTTAATACTGCAGCTCCTGAGATCCAAAATAAGTATTTGAACATCTGCTAAGAGCAAGCCTCCCTAATTTGATCAGGCAAGAGCTCACCTCTCTGCTAAGCATTTGCTCTAGCAAAGTAAAGCCAACTCAACAGGAAAAGTTAGCTGACCTAAAGCAAAGGAGCAAGGACACTCCAGGGGGGAACAGAGAGTCCAAATCCCCTCTCCTGCTTCCCCACTCCCCCGGCATGAAAATAACTGAATTTTGCATTTCCATAGATTGGCTGCATAGTATAAGAAGAAGTTAAAGAGATGGGACACGACAACTCCATCCCACCTCTCCTCCCCAAATCATGTGAGAGATTGGACCTCTTCCTCCTTGCTGGCCAGCCCCCAGCTCTCCTTCCATCCCCAGCCCCCAATCAAAACGGTTTAGTGGATTCAAACATCATTCTGCAGCTGCCCAACTCTTGGCACATTAGACACCTAAAAGAGAAGATGGGGGAAATTGTTAGAAGTGGTTATGTCACCACCGGGCTACCCGTACAGCTTTGAAACTTTTCAGATTGAATTTGGGTTACTGAAGCCTCAGGTCACAGATAAACCACTTACTTAACTACAGTTAGATAAAAGCCACGTAATATTGCTGCACTGCACAGCTCCTACTCTACCTGCCTGCATGGACACATGCTCACACACATCAGCTGCAGTTGCATGACCCTGCTTTACACCCATGTGCACGTGCATCACATATACACCAAAGCACATGTATGAAATGTGTGTCCTTCTACTGACTTGACTTTTAACTTTTGGTGCAGCTGTTTTGCCTGCCAAAGATAAAAAAACCCCACAATCTCCCACATCTCTATACAGCAAGAGGATACACAAGAGTCCTCCTTCTCTGCTTCCAGTTCAGTCACCTCCACCCACTACTGCTTATCAACACCCCAGTGCTGCTGGGAAAATATTTAGCTTGATCTTCCCCATACCCACTAAAAGCCAAACAAACAAGATGAACTGCCCCCCCCCCCCCTTAAAAAGGACAGTGTCCCTCAGGCAGTGCATGGGGAGATCACACAGTTTGCCAAGCCTGCAAGAATTCCAGGGGAATGGAGCAGCACCAACATCTCAGGGCAGCATGAAGATCTTGGTCTTGGAAAGCTAAGATCTGTGCATAGGTACTGTCAAAAAGGAGAGAGGAGTATAAGTCAGGCCTTCACCACCTGAAAAATGCTGGCCACAAGCACACTGTCACACCAAGCTCCCTGCCAACTGACAGCATGACTGCCTGTCTTTCTAAGAACTTCTCTGTAGGGCTATCTGAAGGTCCCTTATCCTAACAACCATCATGTTTTGTTATGGGGGATGTTTCTGGAAGCATGGCCATGTTTAGCAATGTAATATGGATCCAAGGACCAGCTGAAAACATAACATTCATAGCAAAGACCTGCTTCTCCTCTTGCTACTGCATAATGGCACATGTGCATGCTAATGCCCAATAAATGCAGAGGCTGGGGAGCGTGGTTTGCTGGTCCAAAACTCTTGGCAGCCACTAACTTGGTCTGCCTCTTGATTCTGCCTTTTGTAGTTAATTCATTACTATTGGTAAAGAAAGAAAAAAATCAGGTGATCATATTTCCCAATAAATAAAATGAGATAAAATGAGAACAAGGAGACATTCAATTAAGTCAAGAAGCAACTAGTTTTGAAAAGATGAAAGGAAAGCAATTAAAATTGCATCTGCCTAGATGTACTTGCTCAAACTCCTTGCTACAGACATGACAGAAGTCAAAAGCTTAGAAAAATTGTAAAATGTTTTAAAAACAGCTCAATGTAATTAGATCAAACCAGCCACATTACATAAGGATTTCTTTTTAAACAATGGAAAAGAGCTGTCTTAACCCATGTCAAACCTTCAGTAATGCAGATTGCAATCACACATCTCTAAATGCAGGATTTTGCTGTAATTTTATTCCTGTTAACTGTTCACTTCTGGGTTAACATATTCTCCACCAGAAAAAGAGTAATATATTAAACACTGCAAAACCAGAATAGATGGACTACAAGTTGGATATGACACTGCAAGTGTCCACTTAGTCAAGCTCATCAAGAGGTAAGTGATACTAATTACAGCGAGAAAGGAAAACAAAAGATCTCTCATTACCTCCTCTCCTACAACAATTAGTATATGCTATTTTATCCAATGGTAAATTTGCAGAGACAGGACGGGTTTTATGTCTCGTAATAGGATAACCAGCTTACCAGCATTAATAAGTAACATTAGTATCAAATATATCTTACTATTTTTTACACTGCACAAAATCTCAAAAAACTGTTTTAAAAAAAGATACGGAGGAAACAGTAAATTGATGAAATCCCAAATCCGGTTCAGAAATTTCTGCAAACCAAATGAATTATTCCAGTGACACAAAATAAGTATTTTAAAAGGCACCCTTAAGCGGTTTCTGGCATTTAATAGCACCTTTTGTGGAGCATTAAGACCACAGTCCTATAAGCATCTATAACAATAGAGCTGCAGATAAGTCAAATTTCACTGATTTTCAAGATCTCAGTACAGAAAGAGTTGAAGGGCTGAGCTCCAAAGCAGCTAAAACAGGATATGAGGAAACTTGTAAAAGAGGGGTGGAGGGGGGGAAGAACT
Source organism: Dicrurus megarhynchus (assembly GCA_013399195.1). Classification (NCBI taxonomy): domain Eukaryota; kingdom Metazoa; phylum Chordata; class Aves; order Passeriformes; family Dicruridae; genus Dicrurus; species Dicrurus megarhynchus. The sequence goes on from VXAD01008756.1 coordinate 233,747, forward strand.
GTTTGACCCTGAAAGATTTTGCTCTTTTGATTAACACATACACACAGGAGAATGAAGTAGTGACAGTGGGAGGAAGAAAGATCAGAGAAACTAAATATAATTGCTTTGGCAGGGTGCCAAACTTCACAAATTACCAGTTGCCAGTCTGTACCCAATACTGACTTAAAACTGTAAATTGTTCTTTAAAAACTATTTTGCCAATAAATTAGTAACAGTCATTATTTTTAAAGCACCTGCAGGTAAAAGTTAAGTTTATCAAAGAAAAATGGATGGCCAAAAACAAAAACATTTTTTTTTAGCTGCACTATAAATGAACACACAATTTATATATGTTAAAGAGGAAAATGAAAAAAAAAAAAAAAAAAAAAGAGGCCAGCAGAGATCAAGTTCAAGTTAAAAGTTTCTTATTCCAGGCAACCTCTTCCAGCCAAGCATCAGTAATTCTAGATCAGGGAGTTAAACTCCCACAGGACTTTATCGGCATTCTGCAGAAGTTGCTACAGGACCCAGCTCAGTAAAAACCCCATTACAACTTCTGCAACACAGATTTTTAGCATTCTGTGAATTTCCTTTTGCAATTAATTTTTTAAAAAACTTTTCTAACTGGACCATCAAGTGCAACAAACTTGTGCAAAAAAAATTTTAGTAAGTTCAAAATTACACTCTGACGTAGCTGTAGAAATGATGTGGGATTTGCATTTCTATGTTTGAGTACTTGAGCAGTTTCAGAACTCTGAATTTAACTGATGTACACCAACTAGAACAGGGCACAAACTAATCCACACAGAACCTGCTGAAGCCTTCCCTGTCCCAAACTCACGGATCTGAAGGTCAAGCCTCAGTTTGGTACTTTGCTCTTGTCGGCGATGCGTATGTTCAAGGTTGCATTCGGCAAGCGCCAGTTTGAGAAACATAAAGCGTCTTACCTTCGCAGTGTCTTTAAAAAATCTGTATGAATACAGAGCAGATTAGGCTATGTTTCTGTTGTTTGCCTCTCATTTGCTGTCAGCTGTCAGCAAAATGAACAGTCAAAAGCCTCTGGAGCAGGCTGGTATTAGTCAGCTAGACTTGAATTTCCAGTTCTTTTACATTGCTGTCTATTTTCCTCCATTAGGTTAGCCTGTCCTACCCCGGTATCAGATTACAGGGAGCCAACATTTATAGCACCTTGCAAAACAGTCGAACATATCACATACCTAAGTCTGCCTATACCTGTTGCCCTCAATGCTTAACCCTTTCTACCAACAGGACAAACATTTACTCTAGAATGTATCACCTACAAAGCATTTGCAGCAGAGGAGTCATTCGTCCTTCTTACCTCACAGCTACAGGATGGCACGAGATTTCATTTTAGGAACTGCAGAACATAGGCAGGCTATGCCAAGAACAGAGGCTCCGAGATGCCCACAAGAACAAACCTGCAGACCCTACCTCCCACGAAAACCCTGGTCTGGTAGCACTTGCTGCTTATTTCAGCAGGTCTGAGAAACCCCAATCCCCATTCTGGGTTCAAGATCATGTAATTACAGTAATTCCTTCCCTCCCTCAGACCCTGCTGCTAGAGAAGGAGGCAGGCAGGTGTGTTCTCAGCACGTGATCAGCATGGCGCAAGGAGATGGTGTTTCCAGCCCACAGCTCCCCAGCACCACTGGCTTCCTTCTGCCCAGCCAGGACGTGGTGCTGCCCTGGGCTTGGCTCTTCCACCATCTCCCTGATGTCTTTTAGCCCAACTTCCCTTTCTGGAAGGTGTCCTGCTAGCCCTATTTCCACAGACTAGGGCCTACAATTTAGACAGTGGGAAGTCAAACACTGCAATGCTGAAAGAAAGGAGCAGCAATTTCCCTCTTTACACAAGATGCATGGCCACCCCATGGCCATCAGCAAAAATGGTACTGCTTCAGAGGAGTACACAAGGTACTTCATGTGTTATGACAGGTACCTTAGCTTTCCTACATGCTCATCATGCATCTTGGACTTTATACATATTTATTTGTTAAAGCTCTCTTTTTCTTACAACTCATCCAGGGTTGTTCAGGCATCCTCCTTCTTGGGACCAGTGGTCCATTTTGCTAAAGCTGAGAATATAAGGTGATACACCATTACACTCTTACAGGCAAGCAAACTCAAGAGAGCAGAAATGAAACACACAAGAAGAACTTTAATTACATGCTGCTTTAACCTAAATCTCTACTTAAGTAACTTTTACTCCTTTAGATAAGGATCACAGACCCAATCAAGGCAAAGCAAAACATGAACGGCTAAGAGGGCTTGTAATGAGAAACAGTACGGCCCATTCCACAAAGCATTGCAACTAACACTTATCTATAAGCTACTCTAACTCAGCACTAAACAACCATTTTGGTCTTTGAGAGATTCTACTCATTTAAAAGAACACTTTAATTTATATTAAAGTTAGCACTGTGGTTAACAATGACACGTGGGTAAAATATATAGATACATACATCAGATTTTCAGTCTTATTTATAAAGTTTATCAGTTAAAACATGTTTCTGCAAACCATGCCTGAAGCTTTTTAATCTATTTGCCATAAAGATCCTCATTCAACTTTACCCATAAATATAAGAAATTAAGTACTCAGTCATGCATTTTTAAATGGTTATACCGCAGGAATTAATCAGTGAGAACTTTTGCACCAGGCAAGAAGTCTATTTTCTTCACTCTGTAACCAGGCAGAGAACCCATACAGTGCCCCAACACACACCTTCCCTAAACATCCCCAAGGGTCCATTTTGTCACTCATTCAGTCACAAAAATTGAGATTACTTCTTTTTAGAAGTTTTTTCTGAAATAGTTTGATGAGTGAACTAAGGCAAGTACTACCGTGAATTTTTTGGTTTTAAGGGCTTGGAGAGTCCAACACTATTCCTAAAACAGGCAGGGATTTATTCATGAGGTTGGGACAGGAGAGACAAATCTCCATCAGCAAATCTCTTGGAAAAATTAAGGCACATCTCCTGCTGTCAAAATCACAAAGCTGACACACTAGCTTTCATACATATTCAAAAAACGCCAAAAAGCAACAAAATGCCCAACCCAAAAAAGAGTGCCAACACCTCCTAACATCTCACAAACAGAATTACTTAATTCAAAAGTCTGTAGAAACAGGAATGAAAGGTGATTTAAGAAGAGGTGCAAAGTACCAAACCACACCTACAATCAGGCAGACTGATAAGGAACAGCTGCACACAGGAAAGTCAGAGCTGTCAGTCAGACGTCTGAACTCCCTCCCACTAACCTCCAAGTCTGACAAGTCTGGGGTAGTGTTTTTTCAGTTTGTCTTTTCTAATGAAACTGTCTGGAGATTTTTAGCACAAGAGCATTCAACTTAATTTTTGGCTTAAACAGGTTTTTTAGAATAGCTCACACAGAATTTATGTAGGCCAGGACCTGGACTCTTAAACAAGACACCAAAACAAACTCCACATCTTTAAGACAGTCTCCCAAGACAAGATATTTGTTACTCCTTTCTGAGGTGAAATCTCCTGTCTGATTTCCAGTGTATTGTAATTTACAGATCACTGTAGCTGCAACTCACATATCATCTAAAGCCTAACAAAAAAAAAATTGAAATTTATTGAAAATTATAGACTGAGGGACCTAAGCTTTTAAACTTGCAGGCAGAAGGGCAAAGGCTAATTTGGGTCGGAAGGCTGTAACTCTGTATTTTCCCTCAGCACGAGTCACAGTTCTGGCTGGTACGTGCTTTCTGCATGGGCAATTTGTACCGGCGTCACAGCTCACCAAAGAGAAAGGCAAGAAGGAGCAAAATACTCCCGATATTCTCAAGTAAAAACAATACGTAAGATGTCCTGCACCATGCAGGAAAGGGAGCAAAGTCACCTGCCCACCCGTTTGCTCTGAACTCAAGGAATACTTTCCTAACATTAGCTTAAAACTGAACTTGAGATTGGATACAACTTTAAGAAAGTACCAACACACACACACAGAGCACTGAGACGTGGAGGGAGGGACACGGTCTTGGTTAGAAAATGTGAGTTATTACATAGCCAGAGGGACTTGAAAAAACAAAGGAAAAAAAAAAAAACAAACCAAACCAACAAAACGCAGACCTTAGGCTCCCACTGTAACTTGTTCGGTATACAAACCACCTTGTTACTAGACAGCCAACTACTTATGGGTGTGGAGCACATAGCACAAAGAGTTCTATGTGCAGGTTATACCAGTAATCTCATCCAGTGAAGACACACTGAGTATCTCCCCATTGTACACGGAAAAAAGGAACGTAATTGACTTGTCTCTAAACCTTCCAGAGATGACTCATTCATCCCTTCAGAGAAATTGCCGGTTTGAGCTTTTTATCTCCAATCTTGGTCATCATCTTTCCTTCTTTCTCCCTACTACCATCTTCAGCATTACTCACTTGATATGCTTTAACATTTTGAGAGGCAAATGCTTCTACACTGTTCTTATTTCCCTCTTGCATATGTTTGTCTCATTTCAGCCAGCTTTTCAAAAGGTAATCATTACCTTTCAGATTCCAAGTCCGAAATTCACTGATTTGTGCTGTTTTCACATAATCACAGAACTGTGAGCTCCCAGGAATGCAGAGCAGAGGGACAGAATCACATCCCTCACCCTGCTGGCCACACTGCTTTTGATGCAGCCCAGCATGCAATTGGTTTTCAGGGCTGCAAATGGACATTGGTGGGTCATATCCAGCTTTTCACCTACCAGTCCTTGGACTTGGAGTATTATGGTGTCTTTGCTTCTTAATCCTGCACAGTAAGAGTCCTGGACCAAATGCCTTTTTTGAAACAATGCCCTTCATCTATTTGTTCAGTATTGCCCTTCCCCAAAAGCCGCTGCTGGGTTAAATCAATGAGGTGCTGAAGGCTGCCTGAATTGGAGAAGCAGCATTAACAGTATGAAGAATACAGACGTTTCTACTGTACTGAACATCTGTCCAGGACATAACATGTTACAGACCCAAGTCACTTAAATGTCTGCAGAAAAAAATCTTAGTTAAAGAACCAAACAGAGAATATCTAAAATCTTGCCTTTAAAACCTCAAGCTAAGAGACTGGTTACACAGTTATAGTGGAGAAGAACATTCACTCAAGACATAATTAAAAGTTAGCTTTTTGGGCTTTTAAGCTCCCAATTTTAATGCACTCTAAAATGCAATATATTCATCTAGGTTATTCTGAAAATGCATATGCTTCATGATGTTTAGCATAATTACAATAATAAATACATTAACTTGCAGCTATGCAGAATAAGACAGAAACTAATATTCCCATGCCATTTGTACATTTTTATTTTTACAGATCAGCGTAGCTTAAATTCATGTTCTTAAGTATTTGCATGGGGTGGGATTAAGAAGGGAGACTATTAGTCTGGGGAATTTCAAACTATTGAACTTGGCTATTAATAAGATATAAATTATCTTCTGATTTGTTGCTAGACTAACAATTCCCAGCATGGGATTTCAAATAGTGACAAAGCACAACTTAGAGACCAACAAGATTAAAATAAAAAGACAAAAAATATTTTTCTTAAGAGTGTTACGGAAAAGGAACAGGGTCTGCAAAGGTTCCTCCAGGGAAGGCAGTGTCTGGACAGGCCAGTATTTCTCATTTTGTAATGTCTGGGGAAGTGAGCACACACCTGCTCCTGGGAGACTCAGAAATTCACTGCTAATGAAATGAACTTGACACAGAATTTATGAGTGTTGCATGAAAACACCTACAGATTCTGGGTATTCTGGGAACTTTCAGAGCTCCCACAAACCAGGTGTAGAGAAATTCAAGCCTCACCTCTTCCTCATTTCATCATTCAAGCTCCCATGTCTTTTGCAGAACTACAGAAGGCATCAGAGGTGGCTGCTTCGCATGGGCCTGTGCCATCCAGCTGCAGCCCCTACCACAGGGCTCTGTGAGCCAGCCTGACTCCCCAGCTGTGGGGGGAAGCAAGGCAGCAGCGGGGCTGGGGGGGAAACCAAATCACCTGCGGAAAACAAAATCTCCCCACTACCTTGTGCTGAGTTGTGTGCCCCAACTTGGTCTCATCCTGCAAAAGGAACCAGCAGAACCTGACCGCAGCCAGTGACTCATAAACCTGGAGACCTCTTTCTACCTCCCCTCGGCTCTGCAGAGAGAGTAATACAGATATTTCAGCATGCTCTTGCCCCCTCTCAGGCACTGTCTGAATGGGGCTGTTGCACAAGTCCACTCAGGCTTCCCAAAAGAGAAACCCTGACGCTGTCATACACAGAAGAGGCATTCAGGAGACATGCACCCACACAGCTTCTATCACCAGGAAAAAATTTTCTCCTACAGCAGCTTTTCCCCACTTTGACCCACAAGAGTAAGATTGTTTCTACCTTCCCTTCATTCTAAGAACCTCTAACACTTCCATAAGAAGGGACTGAGATTGCTGTAAGTTTTCCATATAATGATTGGGAGCAAAGGTAGGCTGCATCTCCTGAAGAGAACCTTAGGTCACATTTGACTTTGCTAAATCGTCAGGATTTGATGCAGGCCCCAGTGCAGAGAATCAGAAAATGGTTTAGATTGGAAAAGACCTTTAAATACCATCCAAGTCCAACCCTGCTGTCATCAATGCGGACATCTGTCACTACATCACATTGTTCACAGCACCATCCAACCTGAGCTTGAACACTTCCAGGGGCAGGGCATCCACAACTTCTCTGAGCAACCTGTGCCAGTGCCTCTCAACCCTCATTGTCAAAAATGTCTTCCTGATGTCCAGTCTAAATCTATGCTCTTTCAGTAAAAAACCACTGTCCCTTTTCCTGGCACTATAGGACATGGTAAAACATCTCTATCCTTCTTGTAAGTCCCATCTATATACTGAAAGGCTGCAACAAGGTCTCCCTGGAGTGTTCTCTTTTCTGGGCTGAACAACTCTCTTAGACTTTCCTCATAGGATAGCTGTTCCAGCCCTCTGACAATTTTCACTGAGGTCTCTGGGAAAACAAACATTCCAGCTTTTCTTGCAGCACCACGGCCTCATCACGCAAGAAGCTCCTCAGCAGACATCATCTCTGTTATGAAAACCCGCAAATTATCATAGGAACCAGAGGCAGAATGTTTTTTATCTATCACTTCTAACCTACCCGTTCCTCTCCCAGCACAACATTCAACCCATACAGAGTCAGGAGGGAAAAAAAAAGAAAAAAAAACAAAAAACAAAACACCAAAAAACAAAAAACAACCCACTGCACTCCACAAAACAAACAAAACCCAAGCAAACAAAAAAGCAAAAACAAAAAAACCCAACCAAACAAACAAAAAACTCGGAAAAAAACCCCACAATAAAGAAAAAACAAACAAACAAACAAACAAAAAACCAAAAAAAAAGCAAAATAAGAAAACACAAGGGAAAGCTGAGTGGTAGATGTAAGATTAACTAGTACAATAAACAAGGTAATGAGGAGACAGGCTGCTTTACATAGTTTCTAATCCATCTTTTAATTTATCCTCCACCGTCCTTTCTTTTTTTTCATTTCTGTTGTCTAACATTTCATCTGCTTCTGTGAAGTCTCAGTGGTTTACTATGACCATAGATACAATGAATTAATATCAGAATTGTGGGTGGGTGGGTAAAACCCCCCAGATCTACGCCTTTTTTTTAAGATGCCATACACTTCAAGAGGTTTTGCGGAGGTTTTACTAAGCGTTCCCCTCAGGGGTTGTACCCTGTTTGTATCTTTCCTTTCTCAAACAAGACAGTACTGAGAACAACAGTGCTCAAAATCTGAAAGGGAAAAAGGCCAGGAGAATCATCCTGTCCCTGTGAAAGGCTTCCAGTGCAGCTATGTTAGAAATGTGAGAGCTGGTGCCTTTCACAGAGGCAAAATGCCGAGTTTTGCCCTTGTGGTGCTGGCTCCTGGCCCTGCAGAAACCCAGGGGACCAGGAGCTCAGAGCGGTGCCTGCCTCTGTGAGAGCAGCTCTTCTGTGCATGCAAAACCTCTCATGCAGGCTGCAATGCACAGTGCCTCATAGCCCAACACGAGGCAGGAGAAAAAAACCCAAACCAATAGCAACAAAAAAACCCCAAACCCCTTACCCATTTAATCTCACCGCTCTAAAACCTTTCTACTCTTCCCCACCCTGAGGAATGTGCCCCTCAGGCTGAGACCCTCTATTTTAAAGAGCATATAGTACATAAACATTTTATCCCGCAGCAAAGACATCCCTACCAAATGCTGGCGAGTCCACAAATATACAGTTTAAGAGATGAAAACAATACTCTGGGAGCTATGCCGTCACATGAGGAAGAAAAGATCACCAAATGAGACAAAAAGGCTGAAATGTATGCAGAGTTTCAGTTCTGAAACAATTCTGATGTGGACAGTACTTGCTTCCCTAAAATCTGATGCTGGGGAAGATACTACTAGAGTTCTAGTTTCAATAAATTAATTATGTTGCAATAATGTGCATATCTTCAGAAATCATGCAACCTACATTAAAAAATTACACCGTTTACAATAGAAGGTTTTATGTGCTTTTTCTGTGCACTTCTAAAAAGCTGTTTAACTGAAAGCCAGAGCTGTCTCAAAACCACAAGTATATTGAGATGAAAAAAATTAATAATTAAAAAGAAAAAAAATAATTCCAAAGATCACAGGTTTTACAACAAAAACTGGTCAGGTAATGTGGCAATTACCTGCCCAGAAAGATACTAGTGAAATTGCACGACTTGTGGCCCAACCTGCCCGCTTCTCACAGGCATTTAAAAACTCCCACAGTGGTAGCCGTGGAAAAGGAAACGCTGGACCTCCGCTCTCACTGTGTTAGGGTAACTCCCATGGTTACTCTCTTACAATTCACGCTTCAGGAGCTCAAGTCCTGCTTTCCGTTGAGCTAATTAAACCCTGATCTTTACTCTCAGGCGTCTAGAGAAGGGGCTCGAAGGGCCAGCAAGGCCCGGAGCACATGGGCACAGAGTATGCCGCTGAGCAGACAGTTGGTTACACCACGGCTGCCCGGGGCAGGCGGCGGCGTTGCCATCTCTGGCGCATCTGCTCCCCTGCTCGTGGTTTAACCGACAGGAAGCGCAGCCCAAGATCCCCGGGCCCAGCCGCCAGTGTTTCCTGCCTGCGCAGCCAGGTCTGCCCCACGCACCGCGTCCCCCGGCACGGGCCGTGGCCGCCCCTGAGGAGCAGAGACTCTCGGACACCTTCTCAAGAAACAGAAAAAGAAATTAAGTAAATTAGGCCCACACGCAGAAAGCCAGCCAGACGGATGGATAAAGAAGTAAACAGGTCAAGCGTATTGAAATGTGGTCCCAGAAAGCCACCAAAGCAGGGTACAAAACACTGGTGGCACGTTCTCATCTAACAGGGCCCAGGACAACAGGCAGGCCAGCTCTGGAGGTTTTAGAGTCTGGTCTTCCTCAAACAGGCGTGTACACCACCAAGAAACCAAGTTACTTTACTTAACAGATGAAATATTTTAAAATTTCTTTCTGAAATCTTCAGACATGAACCACAACCAGTGGTAAAAAACCCATTGCCAAATACAGTACCAGCCTCTTCTACAACCACCCTGTCCTAGAAATGGGGACAGGTTAACAATCTACAGGGCTTTTCCAACATTAATACCTGGAGTAATACACCTATCAGTCTACGGCAAAATTGAAACCCCGAAGAAGAATTTGGTACCCCCATGGTAAGCACAAAAACCAACTGCTAGACGAAGCAGAACTTCAATGAAAAGCAGAAAATCCAGCACAGCTATAATTTCTATGGTATCTGTATGTGAAGCAATATGCTATACTCAGCCGCTCTGTAAGTTGTCTTCTGCTCAGTCTTAGATTTCCCCATAATATCACCTGTCAGAAAACAACATCTCCTTAGTTGGCCTAAAACTGTATTTTCAGGTAGGATGAGAAATTAATAAGATGGCCTCATAGCCTTCCTCCACCAATGGGCAACTGGTAGTACAAAACTGAGGAAAACCACTTTTGAGCTATTATCTGCAGGGTTGCCAATTAAAGCAACAGAAGAGATGTCAGCCAAGTAATTATGTTGGGAAATATATCAACCAGTAGATATTTAGTTGATTTAACTAAACTAACATGTACTGCTGTAGTCTAGGAGATTTTTCTGCATAAACTTAAAAGCAGTACAAATCTTCACTGGATTTCAAGGAGCTTCTGACACATTTTTACCCTTCAGGGAACCAAGGTGCTCCATCCTAACATGGTCTTCCCATCCCCATCCCAAAACAGTTCAGAATAAAAATGCCTTCATTTGGTGACTGGCACTGTTAGTAGAACAGCCATCTCAAAGTCAGAGGTTTACAATTCCCTGAAAAAGAATAGGGTCCAAATTCTCTTTATTTCTAACCTAGAAACATATTCCTCAATTAGGTTCCTCTGATAGAGCATGTTTTGTCCCCAGCTTTCATGCACTCCCATGTGAGCTCTGCGACCACCTGCGTTATTCCACAGAACCACAGCTGTCCCCTGCCTCAAAAGACAAGACTACATTCCTCCATGTCCCCGAACACCTGACCACTTCATGCCTTGGAAATCAGAATGAAAGCCCTAAACTAGGACCCATCAGACACTAAGAGAAAGTTTGCTTCGGCATCACTTCTGACATCCACTTAAGACATAGGTCCCACCCTTGACAAGTATTCAAGCAACCCCAAGCAGCCGACAAATAAAAAAAAAAAAGATACAAAAAGTAATGGTTGCTCAAAAGCATTTCTGAACAAAAAAGCCTTGCAGCATGAACTGAACCTTACTAAATTTTGCTGGATTGGCAAAAAGAGAACTAAAAAAAAAAAAAAAGTATTTTCCATCTCAGATTCCAACAATACTATGTAGCCAACAGCATTTTGCAGATTTGCTTCTTAGTTCGTAAGTCACATTGGTCATATCTTGCAACATGTACTGGCAGGATTCAATGTTTTCCTAAGAAAACTGGGGTGGCAGATGCTGACACTGGTCCAGAAATCGTTTGCTCTCAAGCTGGATATTCTTTTTAACCCTGAAAGTTCATCTGTGTCCTGCTAAAGAACAAGAGATTTTATCACAGCAAACATTTCAAAATTCTCATACATATTTTCATGGTGTATTACTACAGTACTAGCTCTAAGCATAACAAACACAAAAAGTAGTATTTACATGCAAATTCATATCTATTACATGAATTATAGATTATTAACTTAGAAATTTAATGTAAGAAGCATAGGGCTAATATAAGGGGGAGAGGGGAATGCTCTTTTCTAAATTATTTTGAGGCACCTTAAAAATCATCTAAGTTTCCACACTCTGCATAGGTTAAGCAAAAATGCAAAGGGAAATGTTGTGGTACTTATATTTATAAAAGCAAAACAAGATTGAGGATGACTTAACTCTTAAAAAATTGAAAATTTATTCCTCAAGACTGCTGCTGCACGGCATCAGCAAGGTACCCACATGCTCCAAACAGCCTGCCCCTGCATTTGCTCTTCTGACTCAGTTACAGCTAACACAGGAGGAGTGGTCTCCACGGAACTGCTTTTCCAGCAGAACAGCTATGAGTCAACTTGCCTCATGTCTCTGCCCCTAAGAGCCCAACTGCCTCACTCCGGTGTGCTTTTTGGGGAGGTAGGAGGGACCACACCTCACCAAAGCACTGTGAAAAGAGAGGAGCAAAAGTGAAACCAAGCTGACCGACAACCGCTGACCAGGCTCCCCAGACAGAAAGAAAGAAATTACCTCCACGGATTTCTACTGGTTTTAACCAGCTTCAACAGAGGGGAACATGATTTTTAATTCTACCGTATCCCTTTAATAAACACCCCAAAGAAGACATTTTCCAGATAACTGAGGAATTTTTTACAGTGTTGACTTACCAAGCAGAGCACAATAACCAGCTATTCTGTTTGCACTACGAGGCAGTACAGTGCAAGGAGTTAATAATTTATCACGGCATTGCTCTTGGCAACTGACCATAATCAACTTCTAAAATTCTTCCTCATTCTTACATTTTTAGTCTCAGCAAGAATATGGCACCCTTAGAATCTCAACCCTACCAGAACACTTCCTAGCTGAGGTAAGAGGTTTAATCTTCCCAAACACCTGCTTTCCTTCTGGATTGTTTCAGGCTCAGAGCAAAGGTCATCACCGCATTTCAATAACCTGATTTAGCAGACAGGAATAACTAGAAAATTTTTAAACAAAGCAAGAAGTTAACATTCTTTCAAAACTGCAGCAGTGCAGTTCTCATCCCTGTGTTTCCTTCCCCTTCTTCTCACAGAAATAAAAAGAACAAAAAAAGCCCAAGCTTCTGCCTTCACCAAAAGCTTTTATTTGCATGTGATCCCAAACTAACAAGCAAACACCTTTTCCTCCCATTTTACATTACTGAGACTTATGCCCCTACATAACTTTGGACAATACCTAATTTATTAGTTAACGCATTCTTCTTCTCAATCAGAAGCATCTAGCTGTGGTGTTCACATAATTCACTGGAGACCAAGTTTTGATGTGACATGTAGAAGAGAGTTAGTCAACCACCCTAAGTATTGCTTTGCTGAAGCACCGGCCATGAAAAATGGTCCTTTTCCAAGGACAACTGTGCTACTTCGTCCTTCCCCTTATTGCTCAACCCCAGCTCTTACAAACTCCGCAGCTCCACCACTCTGAAATCAATCCCTAACCTGGTTCAGTCAACCAGCCCAGCAACTTCTGTGGCATCAACATCTGACTTGTGAACTTGGCTCATCTTGGCTGAACCAGATAAGGAAAGGGTTGCTCTCGCAAACAGCTTGGACTGCGGATAGGAGGGGAAGGCAATAAAGCACTAGGAAACAACCTATGCTGTCAGCGAGAAAAAATGAGGATGGCAGTCCTCAAGCAGCTGGATGAGTGCTCCTGCCAAGGAAACATTCAGGAATGACCATGCCCACCTCTGACTGTTTCGCTAAAGGCACATTTTGAATTAAATTAGACTGGTGCACGTTCGCATGCTCACAAAAACGTATGTCTGGAGTTTAAACTGCAACTTCACCTCAACTAATGCAGCTTTACTGTTCAGTCTTACCTAAGGGCAAGCTAAGGGCCTGGGCAGATGCTAAATGAGCTGTTTAAAGATTTACAACCCATCACCTCCAGGACAGTTCACTATCCCGAGTAAAATTTGCTTAGCCCAAACCTCCCTCCCGTGCTCCAGGGCACATCCACGCAAACCGCTGCTGTGTGGGTTTAATGGGATGTGCCACCAAGCCAGCAGGGAGGTTACACACACTGCCTTCACTTACGAGTGAAAAAGCAGCTGGTGAGAGGCTGAAGCACCTTCAGTGTGCACCTAGGCTCTGTAAGCACATGGTGTGTGAAAATACCAGAGCCAGCATCAGGGCACTAGCAGTATTCTCCCACCTAGTTAATAAATACCGGGCTTGTTCATGACAGACAGCGTAACAGGTTCTCCCAAGGCAGCCTCTGTCAGAAAGAAGCTGCTTTCTCCACACAATACAAGTTTCACCCCACCTAGAGATCCTCACTTAAGGCAGCAAAAATGAACCCACAAAACTTCTCACTAATTTTTTTATATTTCCTTTTTTTACTGCCATGTTGCATCTGTGCAGCATGCATGCATCAGTGGTTCTGAGTTTCCTCTCTCAGGGAAATAGGTTTTTTACCCACCTAGTTGCAAGTAATAACTGCTACCGTCTCTCCCCTCAAATGCACGGATTTTACGTCATCATATATCAATAAATGTCATCACAGTTTTTCTGTTTATGAAGTCTGGAAGTAAAAATTAACAAAATGCTTCCAAAGCCCACCTGAACACAGGGCACCTGTAAGAGAAGCTTTAAACATTACAAATATCAGAATCTAGACACAAAATATACCTTTCTAGCTACATCGCTCCAAAAGTATTAAACCTTCTCTGCGAATACTCCTGTTATAAATAAAAAAACATTTGCAAGTCCAAGCTCTTATCTTGTAGTTTGGCAAAAGTTTTCCAATATTTCTTACTGTTGAGAATTATTTCTAGTCCAGTACCACTGAAAGAACATTTAATACATGTCATTTGAAGGACATACTAAAAGACAATTAGCTTTTAATAAAAACAAATGGTAGAATGTTGCATTACATCAAGTATTCATAATCAGATATATGTATTTCAGAAGGGCACAAATAGGAAAATATTCTGCCAAAAGTAACTTTCTTGCTGCTTTTTTTCTCTGGAAATCCCTTCACAGTCCATTTTTAAATGGTCTAAATTAACGGCTTCTGTGTAAGAATCATGGAATAGTTTTTGTGAGAAGGGACCTTTAAAGGTCAGCTAGTCCACCCCCCTACAGTGAGCAGGGACATCCTCAACTAGATCAGGTTGCTCAGATTACAGCCCCCTCAAACAAATTAAAGGCGTGTTTCACTTAGTTGTTTCAAAAAGCAACTTATTTCATTGTTGCTTTTAACTGATACTAAAAGAAATACACTTTTTTCACCTAAAAGGACCAGCACTTTCCAAAATGCTGCAAGCCATCCTCAGCAAACTTTAGACTGTTTTTCAACACAGAAAGTTTCATTTTCGTTCATGTGTCTAAACCACCTCTTTTCTGTAAAGAAAAAAGGTCCCCAAATAGATGCTTCCTCTCTACAGTTCCTTCTTTTCTCTTTTTGAAATAAACATAAATTGGTCTTTTTAAAAAAAACCCAAACCAACAGGATGGCCTCTCAATAGCTCACCACCAAGAGTAACTGGAGCTCTTTGCTGGGCTCACATAGCTCTTAACAAGCTGGTTCAGAGGCACCTCGAGACAGGGAAGTGAATTCTTGCAATGTGTGCAGTTTGCCACCCTTTGCCCTCCACGGCCCATAAGCTTCACAATTATTTTCTTGATAGCTAATACTCTCGTTTGCATGCTTCATTTACAGGCATCGGGACAAAGCTTGAATAGTTACAGAGAGTAAATAGTTTACAGAGGCTCTGGAGACGGGGAATGACAGCACAAAACAGAAAACACATCAAGAGGATGAGAGTGGATAATGTAACCACCACCTCTGAGGACAATGCCAGGCAAATTCTGTCATCAGCAGACAATGTGCTAGCCCTGGTGCCTTCAAGACACAGTTTTCATGAAAGCTCTTCCTAAGAGGGTCACCTTCTGGTTGGAAAGACAGCCTCCACTAAAAACAAACCATGTCATCACAACTTTGGAAAACCATTCTTGTTAGCTCCAAAATTATGTAGGGCAGCACATGTAGCAGGCACAAAGTGGGGAAAACTGACAGTATCCTTGTAAACTTGCTTTTAACTTGAAATTGAGTCTGGTTGGAAGGGCATGTTAAACATTAATCTTCTGACAGTGGTCAGCACTGGGTATCACAAATTGTAACTGTAGTTTCACAATCACATTTTGCTGCTTCTTTCCTTAATGGCAACTTAAAACTGAATAAACACCAAGAACAGCAGAAGCAACTTGATACAAAGCTCAGAAGAGCAAGGTAGTTTTCTTCTAACCTGTCAGCTTTATTCACTCTGTCAAAGGATATCAAGAAAAACACAAGTAACTCTAGAGGAACATACAGCATGACAAAACAGTATATGCAGCCACAATATGTAAAAATATCTCTCTCAAGAGCAGACAACAATTTGAATCACTCAAGCTCACCCTTTTCTTCCAGCATAGAAACTCAAGTGCTGTGTGGGACGACAATTTTACCGAGCCCCTTTCAGAAGTCAAACCACTACCATGCAAGGTGGTGAAGGAAATGCGGAAGGAGCTCACAAGTGAAGTGATGAGACCCTTAGTACACTAATGGCAACATTCAAGAAGTGCAGAACAGTCCCCTCAAAACAAAAAACGTATTTGGTATATTCACACAGAAATGTTGATGATGAGTTAAATATAGGGTGTTCTAGAAATAGACTAAAATGTCTAATTATAGAAGACGACAGTGACATTCAATCCATCCCAAAGCAACTCTTTCCCACAGTTTCCAACCTATGTACTTAGCACTCCTATTCCTAGCGGATTATCCTAACCATAATATCTTTTCCCCTAATACAGAGAGAAATACTTTTTACATGCAAATTTAGGAATTGGATGTTCTTTCCAGGCTAACAAAACTACTATCATTTTCACACTGAGGCCTGCTTGAACCTAGTACAGACTCACACATGACACAAGAGGAGTGATCTCTTTTAAGGACAAATAAATGACCTGAGCTCCAGCCCTCTGATTCAACACTGGAGAGGGCTAGCAGGTAAGGCCTAAAGCACATCAAGGTAAGAATGCATAAACTTTGGTCCCCATCCAATGGGATCCTCTCAGCACAAACATTGACACAGTGGGAAGCTTTGCCACAGGACAGGCTCATATTGAAGAATAAATCGTTTTTACCTGTACATGGGTTAGCCAGGTCAGGTCAGGTCAGGAAAGTGAAAATGTCTAGAGCCTTTCACATGGCTGCTGCAGACTTTTGATAAGCAAAAGACTTAAAATTCCAGTATGTATAGTCTCTGTCAACTACTTTATCTGTGAAGAAACACTTAGGTAAAATTTAAGAAAGCGAATAGTCTCTAGAACACATCAGTGGCATTAAAATTATAAGCACCATAAATCACTGGCATACGGTAGCAAAGTTTCAGAGCTTATGGTGCAGATTGTAACCAAGGCTAGAAAGGTGAACTCCACCTCCTGCCACTCCTGTGCTGAATCACCATGGTGGGGGAAAGTCCTTGCTCCTTCTCACACACCTAACAAAACTCCAGCAAGTTACCAAAGCTGTCAGTGAAAACAAAATCTTCAAGCAAAAGCTGAGATATTTTTGCTATATTTTTTCTCTTCTGCAAGAAGAGAAAGCTGTTTTGGAGATCAAAGCTTCTCTTCTGACACAGAGGGAAATCCTCAATTTTTCTTTCTTTTCTATCAGCTCACTGAGCACAATCCTGCCACAGCTCCCTCCATTGAATATGGCTGTGCTGTAAAACACCTCATGTATTGGGTTTTTTTCATACATAAAGTATCCAAAAAGTAACACCCACAACTGAAGTATGAGTTTGCAGCAATCCTGAAACATCAGGCTATACCAGGCCAACAACATTCTTCAAATCTGGACATCTACCTCTTTTCTTCTTCTCGTTTGAGGACCAAGACCATGGACTTGACATTTCTAATCTCCAACAGATGAGGAAAGAGCACATTAGAAAACCAACACTTCTGTAAATGCATGGATCTGGAAATAATGTTCAAGCTAACTGGCAACAAACAATGCCACTCCCATGGCTCATCTCCCAACAAGCACAAACTCAATCCAAATTGAAAGAACCCTGCCTTGGGGGTGAGGGGGGAAGGTGGGAATTTTTTTTTTTTTGAGAAAAACATGGGCTTCAGCTATACAAAAACTAACACCATTTCTCTGTACCTTCTAATCCACTTCTCTGCCTTCTAGATCTGTCCAATCTGTAAGTCTTTCAAATCACTTTTTTCTAGCTCCACCACTACAGATGCGTCTGTAGCCCTGGCCAAGTTCTTGTACAGCAGCAAGAGAGACCGAACATGGCAGTTTTTGCCTTCAAAGAGGAACTGCTCCTCCCTGAAGCCCTGATCAAGAGAAAGTAGCGGCAGCTACTTACCCTTTAGCACACTAAAAGCCTTCTGCCCAAGATAAGCAGCTGCAGCTTGGGAGATGACTTAAAAAGAAAAACTTAAAACCTCAAGTTTTTAAGGCTGGATGTCTCAACAGGGTCTGGTGCAAAAGAAAGAAGGGCAGAAAAGAGATAAGGAAAGGGAGAGTCATGTTCTACAAGCTGCAAGCAGAGAGCCCTAGGATCTGAAAATAAAAGTTATGATGATAAAAAGAAAGCTGCTAATACATTTAAGAATTTTTCAGAAAAAAAATTCTATTATTAACTCAAAACATTTTTTTCCATGTAACAATGCACCAAATAAATCTCCCAAATACTTGCAAAACTTGTTGCTTTTAGAAAGAAAAAAAGGCAAAATGTAAATTGAAAAGATAGTGAAAACACATCGTACTGTAAGATGCAGAAGGAAGATATGCGTGAACACCACAAGGCTGAAGACAAGAGACAGCCTCACCCAAAACATGACCATTTACTTAATGGTTGCCTCCCTCTCTCCCTCCCCTGCAACTGATCACAGCACTAAAAGCAAGACTCCATTATACTTCTCAGATACAGGCTCCATACAGTAAATGAACCTGTAAAGTATTCCCCTGTGAACAACAGCTCAAGTGCCCTGTCATTTAATTTTCAGTAGATACAGAATTTGATTTCTCAAGTGAAAGACTGAAATACAGGGTCCAAAGTTATATACTCAGACAAAACTTCTAAAGAAGAACACTTTCGTTCAACAAAGATGGAAACAGTGATTCTTTTTCAATATACTGCGCTGGAGTTCAGAAGTACATAATTAGGAGAATCAAGGTGGTTTTCATCCACTGAAAGTTTAAGAAGCAATTTAACGCACCACAATTACCTCCAAGATTTTCTTCTCCCATTACAACTACCACTAAGCCCATTTTGTAATTGCTCTGCCATGTACACCATCACCATAACTTCAATTTCTTAATCACTTTCAGGAAAAGGTGAGTACCTGCCCGCATAACAACTTAACTCCTTCTATTTTGAAAGGACACCGTAGCGGCTGCCTTTGAACAGCTCTGTTTCGGCAGAAAGAGAACTTCAATGTAAGGTCGCGGGCGCAGAGAATGATCTATCTTTGAAATGATATTTTAAATCTGCCATTTTAAAGTCGCCACGGACCACATCGGGCAAACAGCAGTGGAGCGAAGGTGCTCAAAGCCGCAGCGCTGATAGCCAACACTTTTCCCGAATCGCTCTGGACCGTGCCCTGCTCCATGCTAACCGAGTCCAGGTACACGCAGTTTCACATTAATAAAATTAGTGTATTTTACAGTCCGCTGAGCGGCGGCTGGAGGGCTCAGACCGGCAGCCTGCCTGGCACCCCCTCACGCTTAAAAGGCGACAAAAGTATAAAACGCAGCAGAATTGCAAACCAGCTGTCACACTTGTGCAGCGCGCTGCTCAGAGAAGCACAGCGGCGGTGCCCTTTGCCCGCAGCAACAGGCTCAGCTTCAGGCAGCTCACGGCGCTGCTGCCCCGAAACGTCCCTTTACTCACGGCCCAATTTATATTTCGCTTTCCCCTGGTGCTGCTCTCTTCCAGAAGTTCCCTCTTCCCCGCAGTTTCTCCCGACGGCTGCGGAGCGCTGCCCCGGGCGCGGCCGCACGTCGAGGCAGCGGCAGCCGCCGCCCGCAGCCCGGGGCGCC